>CCYA01000389.1:741125-895983 GCA_900000165.1 Ceraceosorus bombacis | reverse complement strand
ACTGGGGCGAAGGCGGAAAGGATTACGTTCCGCACAGAGGCGGTCGACCTTTGGGGGGCTGATAGCCAGCCGATCGTCCTCTTGTGGTCAGTGGTGTCTGCTCACTGATCTTCAATTCAGCATACCTCTTGTTTGTCTCAGCATCTTGCATCTTCACTTAATGTCACCATGATGTCACGCGCTACGTCGATTTCGCCTTCTTGCCCAGAACAGTGTGCGAGACTATGGCGCCGGAGGCAGCGAATATGTGCCTCGCTCTTCGTAGGCTGGCTGGCTGGCCCGAACACATTCATAATTGCAGGTATTTGTTAGGCACATCAAAGAAGCGCCCTATTTGCAATCATTGGGCCATAGGCGCCTAGGTCTCCATACCCCTAGAGCGCTGTGTCTGGGGTTTTGAGGAAAGGCGCGCCCATCCGATGGAGATTTGCCGATCGGGACTTTGAGGGCAGAGGCATCGAGTGAAAGGAAGTGGGCAGTGGAGTGGTGCATTAGCTCAATCGTCCACAGAGCTGTGCGGTGCTAGCATACTCGCAACTCACGAAGCCAGCCGTACCACTCATCGCCTATGACCTGCTTAAAGTTTGTCCATGCAGGAGAGGCTTCTCTCGCAGCTGTGCTGAACGTCTGCTTCTTTTCCGCTCCGCTCGCATCACTTTGATGAGCATGTGATGCGCCATCAAGCCACCAGAGGTTGCCTTCCTTTTTTACTCTCCCCCACAGGCTATTCCATTCCTGCCTGATCTCGTGCTTCTCCTTGAGGTGCCAGCCTTTGCCACCTTGACCTCGATCGGAAAAGTAGGCGTCGAGCAAGGCCGCCTCTGTCGCTTTGTGCCTCTCAAATGCCATGTGTTCTAGAGTTGTGCTGTTGATGGTGTACATGTATGTGTGCGTTGCAAAAAGCGATCCGGTGAAGAGGAAAAACATGCCGCAGCTGAGGCGGGCCATACAGAGGTCAGAGCTAGTGATTGAATACAATCAGTCGTATTGCCCGCAGACTGGACACGCGAACTTACAGAACAAACATGCTGATGACAAAGCCGTCCACTCTCCAGTCTCGATAGGGTGAATCTGTAACGTCTTGACCTGCCACACCTCTCGAGAACAGAACAGCTCCGCTAACGATCATGAAAATCTCCCACATGGTGACCCAGGTGACGAAGTCTGCCGCAAGAGAGGACAGAATGTGGAGTCAGATTGCCCTTTGACGGCACGATGTCACCTCCTTGTGCTGGGCGTGCTCACTGTAAAAGAATTTGATGTTTCTTGCGCCCACTGCAAATGATCGCAGGGCAAGGCGTGCACCCTTTCAGCCGTCTGCGAATGCATCACGGCACCGCAGACCTCGTTGCGTAGACCCGACACTCACCGCAGCCTCCAACCCAAGGACAATGATGGTCCATCTTCAGCACGCATGTTCCGCACCTCCTGCAATGATGAGCTCTGGGTGGCCTGACCCTGCAACACCTATGGCAATAGCGATTGACAGGCGCAAGAATGGGCCTTGCCGGTGGCATGCGTACAGGCCGGGGAATCAGCCCTGTAGGTGGGAGCGTCGAAGAATTGCCGGCTGGAGCTTGTGCTACTGGCGCATTGCGTGGCGAAACAGGATGTTCGAGCTTTGTCATTGTTGGGTCTTCTATGCGCGAGGCTGCGATAGCGCTCGCCGCCATCGGACCCACAATGGCGGGCAAGCTAGGATCGACTGGTATGTCCTCTTCGCCGGGCGCAGAAGCACCTCCGTCGTGTGGGTCGTCATCGCCAGATGGATTTGTTGCCGCTCGCTCCGCTCCATAGGTCGCTGGTTGGGGCGTTGGCACCCACGGGGCATCGTAGTAATACTCGTCTGCGGCGGGTGGAGGACAGTCCGAGACACCTACATGATCTCTCACGTAGCCTGGCGGTGTGAGCATCGCTTTGAGGTAAGTCCACAGTGCTGCAGGGGGAGATGAGGGGCGGTAAAGTGTCAGACTAAGTGAGACGAGGGGAAGCCTTGCACAAGACGATCATTCGACTCACTCATTAGCATGAGAATCGTCTGTGCCGCAAGCAAGCCGCCTGGATTAGAAAGACACAAGGTCGGATCCAGTGGTCAGACCGCCGTGCGCATGACCTGCAGCGCGAGCAACGCACCTCCTGTAGCTCGACTTGTCAATGCTTGATCGGTCTGACGAATGGCTGGAGCGCACAGCCTCCAGACGTGTACTGTGAGCGAGCAAGCAGAATTTTTAAACATGTCAGCAGCCAAGTGGAACGCGTTGAAGCTTGAACTGCTCACCAAGGTAGACCCAAGCAATGATGATGAAGACCATAGGTACCATGCCCTTCCTCACAACGATGTGATCCGTCCTTCCATATCCTGGCTCACTCGGCAGTGTGGCCTTGCCGGTATTTGGCGCTTCTTGCTGAACAGGATTTGAGCCTTCGACAGTGACACTCCTAGCTTGATCACGAAGCCTTCCTTGTTCCAGGTCTGAAACGGAGCCGGTCTCGAAGCTGCCTCTCCTCGCCCTCCTCCTACGCTGACGCCTTTGAATCTCCTTCCTCTCCAGATGATCTGACCATTCCTCTAAGCCCATGCGGCATTTTTGTAGACCCTGTATGCATCCGGGCATGCTCTCGTCGACCCCCTTTGGATGGCCAGAACTTGCGTTCGCGTTTGCTGTCGACCCGGAAATCGGGGAGTCGTCTGTCGGCGCTATTGCGACGGGATCAAGCGCAGTTTCAGAAACGACCCTCTCATCCGCTGAGGCAGGTTGCGCAAATGCGGATGCGGGTGCCATCGATGTTTCAATGGAGTGGGCAGTGCCAAGAGAGGATTGACCCCTAGCCCTATCATTTCCCGTGTCCGAGCCCTCCATATTTGAAGTAAGAGAGGAATGCGAGGAGAGGCACCGTTTGAGCTTTTCCTGGATGCATGTGAGGTGGCAGGTGCGGCTCTTTGATGTCCAAATCCACTCCGACAGTCCCGGGCTCGGGTGCTACGTGCCACTTGGAGCGTCTGAAAGGTCAGAAGGCGGTTTATCCTCCTGCAATCCGATTCCTCCAGGGAGGTAGAGCTTTGAAGATGCTGAATCGATGAAGTGGAAGCCGAATGAAAGCGTCGCACTAAACACGTCTGAGCCCTGCTCTGCTGTGCTGACTGGGGAGTGAGAGCGGATCGTGCAAGGAAAGGTCTACAATCACGAATAGGAGGGCAATCATACGAATACGGTCAGCGTCAAAGCGGCTGCACGTTTCTTTGGGTGTCGCGCGTATACCTGTACATATAAGCTTGATTTGAGGTTTGTGCCCCTGCGCGGCTATAGCGTTAGTGCGCGCGCGTCAAAAAGTCACAGGTGTGGCGCGCTCTTGGCGCCTGTTCACCATCGTGATCCAAGAGCAGGGATGCATCTATGCTGTCCATCCTCACTCTTGACGCAAACACGCATGGCCAGCCTCCGGACAAGGTACATTCACATTCTGATTCCATCAAAATAGGCGGCACGTAGAAGAAGCTTCGCACGTGCTAGTGGTCGATAGGGCAAGGCAGGTTCAGGCGGCGAAGTGAAGCGGGTGGATAGGATAGGTAGCGTTCAAACAGCGTCAAATCAGGTCGCTAAAAGGCATTCCGTGCGGGAGCGGAAGGCTCGTTCAGAGTTGTTGGAGCGCAGGTCCTCATTGCGTGTCGGAGAAGGAGATTGCGCACAGTCACGAAGTCGTAAAGTCGCCTCATTGCTCGAGCCGATGTTACAAGGATGAGCAGTGGTGCGTTGCAGGATCCTGTTCTTGCTATCAGCGCACATGTCGTATTTGAGTCCCTGGCCGCATTCTCACATCGCCCAGCGATTGCTTTCACGTCCCTAGTCGCAGGCCCTTCGCCCCTTGTCGACTTCATTGCCGGCACTGCAGGAGGTTCGTTCACTTTTCATGCTTGCTCAGTTGGCCTGGCGCAAGTCTCACATCGCCCTCTCGAGTACAGGCGTTGGATCCTTACTTGCTGGTCATCCCTTGTGCGTCGTACGCCTCTGTGTCAGTCTGCGTCCCATCGCTTGCGAGCTGACATGATTTACGACATGTCGTGCTCGATTGCATTTGCGTAACTTGCTCTCCAAACACCAGCGATACTGTCAAGACCCGGCTGCAGACTCAAAGCTCCGCAGCACAGGCAAGCTACGCGGCTCCTGCGTTTCCTCAAGAGGGCGCGCACGATGGGTCTGCAAGGAGGACGTACCGGTCTGCGACGCATGCCTTTCGGGTCATTGTGCAGGACGAGAAGGTAAGTC
Organism: Ceraceosorus bombacis; assembly: GCA_900000165.1. Lineage (NCBI taxonomy): Eukaryota > Fungi > Basidiomycota > Exobasidiomycetes > Ceraceosorales > Ceraceosoraceae > Ceraceosorus > Ceraceosorus bombacis. Next base: position 891,718 of record CCYA01000389.1, on the reverse strand, counting down.
TGCCCCAGTAAACGGCGGACATATGAGAAAATTCCGCTCACACGGCTCGTCCATTCAGCTATTTGGGCTTTACAAAGGTGTCACGTCGCCGATGGTGAGAGATGACCAAGAGCCAAAGACCATCCAGCTGACTGGACCACTAAGCTACCCTCGACGAAACGCTCTCCCCACTAGCTTGGCGTCGCCGTGATGAATGCCTCTGTCTTCGGGGTGTACGGCCTCGCGATTCGCTGTCTACAAGCCAGCGCTCTTTTCGGCCATCGGGACGATGCAGAGGGATACCCGGCAGAACCAAGCCTTGCTCAAGTGTTCCTTGCTGGCGCTGCAAGTGGCGTGATCTCAGCGTGAGTCCATTTCTCACGCCGGCGTTCGAGATACACTCCTGATGGCCGAAACGCCCGTTGCATCGGCGCTGACCTGGTTGGTCTTTCTCGTGGCTCCAGGCTCATCACCTCCCCCATCGAACTGGTAAAGATCAGGGAGCAGCTTGACTTCACACCCAAAGCGTCCTCGTCCTCACATGCTTTGAGACCTTCGTCAACTATGTCGGTCGTTCAGGCGATTTGGAGTGAAGGTGGCCTGCGAGCGATATATAGAGGTCTCGGGGCCACCTGCATTCGTGATGTGAGGGCTGTTCCGTTCTTGCACGACCTCTTGACACTTCAGATGGCTCACATGACTGCTTTCAACTGTCCGCGCACAGGTAGGCTATGTGAGTGATAGAATGGACGACCTCTACCAGCTTTCCAGGCTAAGAACCGACTCTCAAAATTGTGCCTTTCAGGGCCCTTACTTCTTCGTGAGTGTCGCCTTGACAGCCATCGTCGTACCTGCCTGCCATGTCTTTGACCCAAATTTGGGCGCAATGGCTTTTGGCATGATTTCATTCTTAGACATACGAGTACCTCAACCGTTGGATCCTGACGACTCATGATCGACCCCTGCACGGCTCAGCGCTCGAAGGCTTGAGCAACGTGGAATTAGCCTTGTCCGGTGCCATCGCCGGTATCGTCGGGTGGATGTCAACATTCTGGGCCGACACTGTCAAGACGAGAATACAAGCGTCCAAGTTGCCCTTGCAAGCACGAGCTGGAGATGCTGGCGTGGCAAGTGCAGACAGAATGCGGCTTTGTGGAGGCGAACAACATTCTGAGGGTTCGGTTGCGCATGACCGATCGCGCGGTTTCATGGCGCAAGCTCGATGCGTACATCAAGAGGGCGGATTGAGAGGTTTTTGGAAAGGCGCAGGTCCGACAATTCTCCGGTGGGTCTCGCAACTCTTGCTGATCTCACAGCATAGGCATTGGCCCTGACTTCTTGTCCCAATCGGCAGAGCCATACCCGTCAATGCAACGCTCTTCATCGTCTACGAGGCTACCAAGGACGCGCTCATTAGTTGGGGAATGTAGCTGTATTCTCACGTAATCGAGCACACGCGCCCTTGCCTCAACCAGCACAGCTGCATCTTTTTGGGTTTTGATCACAAAGCAATCCTTGCTTGCGCAACTTCGGAGGCGCCAAGTTGTGCGCAAGTGCGTGCTGAATGCATCTATTTCTCTACTCCGTCTAGGTTGGTGAACTTAGTAGGACTTGCCTGTCAGTGCTACAGCGGGCCTCGAAGAATAGGGAGTGGCATGGGAAAGCTGTGAAGGATGCAAAAGTGGAAAGAGTCCGAGGCGCGTGCGAAAAAGGTTGTCTGTCGAGTTGTCGGATTTTGCGAGTCGTCTACAACTTAGACTTGGGGCCCTCGAGAGAGTCGCTCTTCTTAGGAGCGCTCTTGTACTCTCCTGCCTTTCCATCGTGCTTGGCAAGACCAGACTCGTCTCTAGTGACTCCCAGCTCGATGAGCTTTCCAAAGACGGCCGCGAAGTCCTTGAAGAACAAGTCTTGGTCCTCGGCGTACTTCTCGACCCAAGGTTTGAACTTGTCGTCCAAAGTGAGACTCATGTCTGTGGGCAGCATCATCAGAGGCTCATCCTCCTCGTCCATGTGGGGCAGACGAGCAATCCACTGCCAGTGAGCTCCCTGCGCCTCTCTTCCCAGATGCTTCTTCTCCCACTTGAGCTTGATCAGCAACTTAAAGTACTGGTTGCTAAAACGAGTGGGGTTGTTGACCCAAGGACCTTCGAATCCGGATCTGTCAGCGTGACACCTGCCGAGATTGTGCGCTCCAGAAAGCGCGACGATTTCCTGGTCGTTGAAGCCCATTCTGTAGAAGATGGCCCGCAGATGATCTTGAGCTTGAGCCGCATCTGGCAGTCTGCCACGAGGAGGAACGCGAGCATCATCGACAAAGTCGGTGCGTCCTGGGTACCACTCGATTTCGGGTCCCCCCATCGCCTTGATGGCCACGACTCCGGCCAAGGTCCACAGATCCGCGTAGGTGATCCAGCTGTGCTTCTCCTTGATGGGCTCTAGGAAAACGCGCGCGTGCTGCAAGCCTGCATTCGCCGGGTCTCCTCCCTCCTTCTCGTACCTCATGCCCGCGCCATTGCTTCCGCCGGTCTTGGTCTCTGCGCAGTATGTACCTCTGTCACAAGGAAGTGATGCAAAAGAAGATCAGCTTGTGCTGGCGACTGCAGCCCTCCGAGCGCGAAGAATTGATGCTGTCGCCACGGCGTGATGGACATGAATGACTATGCTTGCGCGCCCCGAGCATTACCACATGGCGCGTCCACATCCTCCTTCTCGGCTCACGAAGCTGAAGCTCTGCGAGTCCGCCTGCAAGCCAGAACTCAAAAGACTTCAACGCTGTACTCACGACGAGTGCCAAGCCAGACGGACGAGGACAGGTCCGATGGAGCCATCGTCGTAGTCCTTGTTCTTCAAGATGGCCTCGACATCCTTCTTGACAGCTGCATAGCAGTAACGAGGAACGTGTCGGAGAGATGGTGAGCTCGGGTCGCCACTAGACAGGTCGCTCTGCGCCACATTGCACTGGGGGATCACACTCACCAGCTACTTGCTCCTGGGTGTAAGGACTCTTCAGCTTGGATGGGTGAATGACTTGAGCTGACATCGTGGCGAATGAGGTGGGGTGAGTCGCAGGCGCTTGAGGGTGAGGGTGATGGGCGTGACGGGGAAGTAGGATGCTGAGCAGAGTTGCAAGTTGAGTCAAGATTCGTGACTGTGAAGCATGAATCAATATACGGTCACGCTACAAGAGCTGCAGGGCTTCCTATTCACGATTCAAAATAGCTGTGGTCGAATCGACTTTTGAGACCTCGCAATCATTTGGCAGGGCGGGGAAGTGGCAGACAGACATGCATCCGCGGGGAATCAAATCAAGCTCGTCATTCACATTCACGAATTTGGCGCATTTTCTGAAATGGAAAGCCGAATCACGAGACGAGGCAAGAGCTTTGTACGGCGGCAGGCGGGTGGGTCGACCAATGAGGTGCTTGCGGATTTGTGATTTGTGAGCCAGCATGCATGCATCCACCGTTTCACGTCCTTCATGGGGCGTCACGAGTCAAGAGCGTAGCTGCTGCTGCTGTTGGCTTGTCTGCACGGCGAACGCACCTTATGCGGCACGCAGGACAAGTCAGAGTCAGAGTCAGAGTCAGAGTCAGAGTGCCACATCGGCCCCATCCGTTTGCCGAGAGGGTGCGATTGAGCAAGTTTCGCACCGGCCGGGGCCGGGGCCGGGGCTGATGCTGCTGGGACTGGGACTGGGACTGGGACTGGGACTGGGATGGTGCGCGGTCTTGCACCCACTTGCTGAAGACGAGGCGCAGAGATGGGGACGCCGCAAGGCGAGTCTTGAGTGCGACTCAGCAGACTCTTGACTGCTGATGGAGCGACCGCCCTTCTGTCACGTTCGATATGCGTGTTGTGCGGTATCTCTCTATCGATCGCCGGCGTCTGTGCAGCTGCTTCAGAGCCCGGCCGCCGTCCGAAGTTTTCACACTCTGACTCTTGACTCTGGGACCCTGCCTGGCATGCGCGCAGCAGCGCTGCAAGCCCTCCGACCGCAGCCCCTTACCAAGGCAGGCACGCGCGAGACCCGACGACCAAGGACAGTGTCCAATTCCTACTCGATCACTCAGTCCCGGCCACGCTGCGTCTTGACACGGATGAAAACCTGCTCAAGGCAGCTAACTAGAGCCGTTCTGACCTTGCCATAGCTCAGCAACACAACAACCTGCGGCCCAGGAGAGCGCCCGGATTCTTGACCAAAAATTGCTTAGATGTGTGCATGGCAGGCAAACTTAGTCCACGCTACCAAAGCCTTTTTTTGACACCTCGGCGCCCTCGGGCTGCGTCGGGCATCGGCAAACGACGGAGATCGCGAGATAAGATCTCATACCCTCAAAACGATTACGTGAGCCATGCCTGCGCGAGATGTTGCATCAGAATGCTCTAGATCCGATATTGAGTCACGTGTTATTGTCAAGTCTACCAGAGCTTTACGCGCGTCAGCATGGCGTGATATCAGGTCATCTCGACACGCGCGTGCGTGGGCGGCGCTGCCGAGCGACATCGTCAAGCCACAGCACGCGGTACAAGTCTTGAGCTCGTGTAGTCACGATCGAGTCTTGAGTCAAAAGCCGTCTTATGATCTCGCTCGACGTTCAACACCAGCATCGCGCATGTCTCCCCAAACAACGTCCTTGAGGTGGCGAAGTCTCTGAGGTCTCTCACTTTCAGCCGTTGTGCATCGAGTGAATGCATTGCCCCATCGCTTCCTAGCAGTGCCACCGTGCCACCACGGGCCGCTCACGTAGGTCCCGAAACGACTTCGAGAGCTGCGCCGGTTGTAGATCGACTGGCTGAGGCTTACGACATACATACGAACCATCGCCAGCATGCGAGCAACGAGCGGTCTGGCGCACATCGCTGCGATAGCATTGTGCAGCTTAGCGGCGACGGAGACGCTTGCGCAGGACGCCAACCAACTCATATTCGGTGGCACGACAGCGTCGACTCTTGCAGAGCAGGCCTCCTCGCCTTCTCTTGTACCCGTCAAGATAGGCCTGATGTCGAGATGTCCGGACTTCATCTCGTTCGCTGCTCAATTCTCCCGCGCCTTGCCCAAAGTGTGGTCGCTGATCGACCTTCATTACGCATACATCGGCACTCAAAATCATTCTGCACCGTACGGTGCTTCTTGCAAACACGGCGACATTGAATGCGCTGGCAATGTGCACGAGTTGTGCGTCAACGATCATCTCAGATCAAACAAGAAGATTTCATCTGTTGAAGCGCAGCGAACCACGTGGGACTTCATCGAGTGCCTAAATTACGGCGGCATTGCAGATATTGGAAAGGAGGATGCTGCACGCAACTGCCTATCTGCCGTTCATGGCCCACGATGGGAGGAAGATGGTATCAAGCGCTGCGCCAAAGGACAGCTGGGTCGCAAGCTTCTCGCCAAGAGTCTCCAAGATGCTCACAAATCTGACATCGTGTGAGTGAGAACTCTACTGGTTTTGCTTTAAAAGTCGAAATCGCAGCAGCCTGACCTGATCATTCCCTGCACTTGCAGCAATTCGGCGACCCTGCAGATTGATGGCAACACCATCTGCGTCAGGGACGGCGGCGAGTGGAAGCAATGCACCGGAGGTCACGAACCCACCGACTGGGTGCGAGCGATCGAAGACGCGTATCGTGCACGCAATCCTTTTGTCGTGCTGCCAACTGACTCGTTTTCTCGGAGTGTAGAAGGCAACAACGATCCTTTTCAGGCCACACCCCCAACGCATGTGCTTCAAAAACGGCAAAGCGCGAGCAATCCACCGCCTCCACCGCCTCCTTCGAACTCTCAAAATCCTTTCAACAACGACGGACAGCGCACCACGCCTCTTTCGGTCTTCGTGAGTTTCACGTCTCCCCACGCGTTTACGGAATGGACCACATTTGGACTGACTTGTGCTTTCTTGCCCATCTTGGACCCTAGACATTTGTCATCGGTGAGCTGCCTTGCCGATTTTGTGTCCTGCGGCGGATGGGCACCTGGACAGCCTCGCGCGATGGGCCGCCTGTGCAAAAAAGACAGGTCAGCGGAAGCACAACGCTGTTTGGCGATGGCAGTTCTGTGCCCACCCCGTTCCTTATTTTTGGCGTGTCAGGTGCGCAGCTGCGTGACCCGCCTGTACGCTGCACATTGCCGGCCCTATCCGCTGTGTTGCGTTGCAGATCGGCGCTGACATGGTCTCGTGTCTTTCCGCTTTGCCATCAGCCATCGCGCTCTTCGTTCTCGTGGTCGCTTTCGTTTTGCTTCGTATCTTCGTGCGCAATCGACGGCTTAGAAGGCTAGGTCTCCTGCCGGAAGGCGGTCCAATGGAGCGTTACTTTGGCGGTGCACTCGGAGTACCAGAAGACACTCTCGTCCCGCCAAAGCTTTGGGAGGCTAGCATCGTCGATGTACGAGACGGAGCCGCCGGGCGCGGCGCAGCGTCTGGCAGCCTCACCGCTGGAGGTGACAAGAGTCATGGATGGGACGCTCTCATGCCTATCTCTGCGGCGCTACCCACCAATATCTGTACCTCTCTCACGCATGGAGAGAAGCCTGCTGGCCCCCAGACGCCTGCCGCTCAGGACGCCGCAGCACAAAGCCAGCCAGCGCCTCAAGGCTTAGGCAGACGACTAGGACTTTTCCGTCGTACTACTGCCGACGAAGCTGTTGGAAGCGGAACAGGAGAGTTGCCGGGCGACACTGCATCTGCGTCAGATGATAAAGCGCCGGATGACCGCATTCCCATCAACGTCAACGTGACTGTCTTGATTGCTATGCCCTCTCCGCAGACGGTCTTTCCCCATCGCGGTATGCGTAGCGCTGCGCTCCCACTGCGATCGCCAGCATCGCAGGCCACTTTCAAGACAGCCACCCTAGGCGCTACCCATCCTGTCAACGAGACTGAGGAAGACGAGCGCAATGGCGAAGAGAAGGGCAAAACGAGGGCTTTGCACCGCGCACCGAGCATTAGCTCTGTCGCGACACGTAAAAGTGTGCGCGAGGCGCGCAGGGAGGCGTTCTTCGGCGAGCTGCCGCCTGACGCTGCAGACCAAGCCGAGGCTGAGGTTGAGTTGGTGCGTGGAGCGACCGACAAAGCAGACGAGGCTCTGCACGATGATGAGGAGGAAGAGTTGCCCGAGCTCGTATTTGGCACTACTTCTGTTCCTGTCTATTCGAGGATTGGTCCTTCCGCTCCCCAAGCTTCAGGCGCACCGCTTAGCTTTGGCCACCAGTACTTGCAGACGCCAGCCTCCGAGCTTGATCACCCGCATCGCAAGGACCTTTTGGACCTTATTCGGCGCGCTCGAGCCGCTCAGGAGAGCAAGGAGCGAGCGGAGGCTGCAAAGAGGGCAGCTGAAGCTGCCAAGCAGGCTGAGGACACCAACGCAGCAAACCGAGCTAGTGCTGCTCCAACAGGCGACGATGCTCGTATTAGCTTGGCAAACACATCTATCGATGCCAATGTTACTGGCCCACCTGAAGCCGACTTGTCTTCTGGCCGTCCACCGCTTGACGACATTCTCGTACGCGCGCATCAGCCCAGGCCCAGCACGGCCTCCACAGATGTCGGTCCGAACGGCTTCATGTACGAGCAAGCAGCGCGGCCGTCATTCGGGCTTGCGGAAGCGAACGGGCGTCGACATTCCTCTCGGACTGTGGACCCATTGTTGAACAGCAGACCGTCCACATCGACTGCGGAGCGACCGTTGAACGATGGGCGCGACGCCATGGCCGCAGAGTCTTCCGTGTCATTGGCCGATCATCCTCTCTCGACTGACTCGCCCATCCCGGCCACACCTGGTGCCGAGACGCTGCCACGCACCTCGACTAGCACGTGGCACACCGGCGTGACGGGACCCAGATCTGAAGCGCCTCAACATGTGGTTGATGACGACGACGATGGCGATGACGACGACACCGCGCTCAGACAAGCAGCTCGGGACCAAAGCGAGTTGTCCAAGCGCCTGGAGCAGTCCCATGCTGCGTAAAGCCGCTGCAATGTTTGTGATTCCATCCACTCGACCATCTTTCTCGCAGGTCTGCTTCAATAAGGCTTTCAGATTGCGTACGCTTGACGATCCATCGCGCACAGTCCGCTTTGTACGGTCACCTCTTTGACGTTCTGTATCATCACTAACCCCCTCACGCTTCTTCGTTTTGTCTTACTTGCTCTGGTGATGCACGCGCGCAATTTGATGTTGGCTCGGCTCTTTATGTGTCATGAATTGGCAGCGTGCAGGCGTCACGAACGGGATGTGTATCGAGGCAAGTCAGGATGAGAACAGTGGGGGAAAGAGCGGGACTGGATGAAGGAGCTGCGAACGACCGATCATTGGAGCAGGGGGTCCCTAAAGTGGGCCTGGTTGTTCGCTCTGAAGCCCACTCTAGTCTTGAATTGCTCTCGGCGCTGAACATCCCTGAATTCCTTAATATGCCTCTTGGCTTCCTTTGCCTGGCCCCTGTCTTTGGCTTTGACCACATTCCCACCGCGCTGTGCGAGACTCAATCCGGACGCGTCCTGCTGCTCCGTCTTGCGAGCTGCAATTGCTCGATTCGCGAGTCGATGGGCCAATGCTGAGCCGTGCGTGGCGGAATCTACATCTCGACCGGCCGGCCTCAATCTCTGGTCATAGACGTGTCTGAGAGCTCGATGGCCCAGCCTGGCACCCGAAGGCAGCACCAACTCCATCTCGTTGTCACCAAACCGTACTCCTTGCGCGTCGGGTCTGACTCGTTTGCTGGATGTCGTGGCCACTGTGCCTGCATCAGTGGCATCGTCCGTCTCGGTCTCGGTATCCACGTCTTCCTCTTCGTCACTACCTCCATCAACTGTGCCCTCCACGTCCTCCCACTCTGCTTCTGGATAGCTCGAGGAGAAGTCGTAAAAGTCGCTCAGCTCCAGCATATCTTCGTCTGAGTCGTATGCAATTTTGCAATGACCCTTGTCCAACATGTGAGATCTCGCCGCTTCTGCGCTGTTGAAACCTCTCCCTCTTCCATTGCAGAAAAGACAAAGATGCCCAACGCTAACCTTGTCTGCTAGATAGACCATGAGCCCTGCCAGATCCGTCAAATACTCTTGGTCCGGCACGAAGAAGCTGTGGTGGCTGCGCAAATGTTCCAGCGTATCGTCGAGCGATCTGAAGCCGGCTTTTAGACAAAACATGCACGCCTTTGAAGGATCTACGCGCTTGGAGGAAGCGATGCGCAGGTCGATCGCAGCTTCGATCTCTGCTTCTGTAGCGTCCGCAGGCACTTCCAGCGTGCCATTCAGGATGGCTGCGGAAGCTGCAGCATTGGTGCTGGCAGCAGCGAGGGCTTCCTGCAGATCACTAACGTCTTCCAAGCCCTCCCCGGCAAGCGCAACGTCTCCTGGAGCTGCTGCCGGTTCCGCTGCGCTCTCACTTTCGGCGGCAGTTGAGTGCAAGATGGAGGGGGTCACTTTGGAGGAACCGGACCGCGCTCGCGCGAGTAAGGCTTCGTTCTCTTTGTGCTTGCGGGAGTTGACGTGTGTGCGGAATGCATTTGCGGTGGAGAAGGATTTGCTGTTTGGCAAGTGCAGGGGAAGCAGGTCATCGTCAGCTTCAGTGAACCAAAGCACTGATGCGACACGAGAGCGAGGGCATGCGCACGCAGACGAGGAGATCCACATACTCACGCGCACGCTTGGCATTTGCCTGCCTCTTTGACCGGCTCTGCACCAGCAGCGTTGATCTCCTCTACTTTCTCCCTGAAGACATCGGGCCTGACATGGGGCAAACCAGCAACTCTCCTCTTCATGTTATAGCGATGTAGATCACTCCGGTAATGCTCTCTTTGTGCATCGGGAGAGGGAAATCCAATGGAGCATGAAAGACATGTCCACATGGGCGCGGCGGCTTGGGCGGCATTGCTAGTTGGGGTGGCGACGTCGACCATAGCGCCTGAGGGGAACGGTTGTATGCTGGGTGCTATGTTTGCTTCGAACTATTTTTAAATCTAGCGAATCGGTGGCCTGATGGTAGCCTCAAGTGCAGCAGGTCGCCAAATATGCTGCGCTCTTGGTGACTTGGTATGATGGTCATGAAGATGAAGAGGCTTAGGGTGACTCGAATGGCCTCGGACATCTGTCTCCAATCGCTGTCGTACGCGGCGCACAGAGGTGGTGCTCAGCATGCAGCATGCAGCAGCGACTCCCAAAGATGCGCGGCCAAAAAAGTCAACGTTAACGTTCGTGCGTGATACGCGAGTCACGTGTATTTTATTGTCATTCGGCCGAGAGACCGGCACATACAGGCCCGCGCGGCGCGCTGACCAAGTCTTGGCCAAAGTCAAGGCTATGCATGCTGTAGACACACCGAGCAGAGGCCGGCACGCGGGCTCACACTGCAGACGGACGGTCTTGCGGCATGCACGTGAGTGATGCGATGCCATGCACCCGCCCGAGCCGCTTCTCAAATCTTCGTCGGCCTTTGCACAGAGTTCAGCCGCAAACATGACGGCACGCTGCAGGCGCCAGAGCGCGCCATTCACGATTCGTGATTGCGACCTTGCTCGCGCGTGCGAAAAAGGGACGGCAAAGGAATCACGAATCTTGAGTGGTAGGGAAGTCAAAAGACAGGGATCAGCATTGACGATTCAGTGATTGTGAGTTTTGATTCAAGAGTATCCTCGCAAGGACTTTTGAGCGGAGCAGCGAGAGTTCCTGGTGGTCACGGCATGGGAAAGGGGCTTCACAACAGCGGACAGGGAAGCGCACAAGATTCCGTGTCTTAAGTTTGGTCTTGGAGTCACCATGAGTCAAGAGTCGCGAGTCGCGAGTCACGAGTCTGTGAATCAGAATCAAGACTCGTAAATCTTTGAATGGAGCCGGGTAAAGTCGCTTTTAATTGCTGCGACGCGCGGCGTGCGGGCGTGCACGCATGCATGCGCTGCAGTCATCCGACGACGACGATCGTAGCCTGAGCGCGAGCTCGATCTGCGAGTCTGATGAGTCTTGAGTCATCAGTGACCTGCGCTTGTCGCTCCGACATCTGCCGCACCCGTGAATCCGATGGCTTGATCATGAATCGTCCTTCGCACAGGCTATAGCTCTGCACATTATCTCCACTCACACTCGCACTTTTTGACTGTGATTGCGAATGCTTGGATAGCGTCTGTGTCATTCGAGTCCAAGTCCAAGCCGCGTCATGAACACTGTACGGTACGGTACAGCAGCGAGCCGACTACTCTACTCTTTCACGCTTCTGATTGATTGCATTCAGATTCATGATTTCACTCTGAGTGATGTGCCATCCTCATTCTCGGTGGGCGCAGCATGTATGCGCGCTTTGTGTCCGGATTCGCCGCCAGCAGCTCGAGCTTGTTTCCCTGACCGGTGTGTTGAAAGTTCTCTGCACGTCCGGGGTCGTGTCCACAGCCGTGTGTGTAGAAAGCGCTGCAAGGGTTGTTGGCCAATCTGAGTGGTGAATGGCGATTGAAGTGCTCCGCCCCTCTTCCAATAGCCCGGCAGTGTCAAAAGCGTGTCGGCTAGTAGAACACGTTCACACAAAGATTCACTCACGCTTGTCGAGTTGATACAGTACCCGGTCCCGGTACACGGACGGCACTGCAGCCGTCCTCGCGACTTTCTGTGGCTGCATCTTTGCTTGCACCCTGACCTGCTGCGTCACTGGGCGCCAAGAGTCTGTTTCCATTCCGCCGCGCTGCTCGACATCGCTTTCTTCCAAGATAAGCCTGCCCTGTTCGCCTTTGCACCACCATCTCACCCAATCACTTCTCACGACTGGAAGTCTTGCTGTTCTGATCAGTGATTATCAGAGACATCATGCTTCGCCGTCCACTGCAAACCCTGCCGCGCTCCAGCGGAGTGCGCTTCTCCAGCTCCTCCGCTGGCGCTTCTGGCTCATCCAACGGAGTTGCAGGGAACAACTCGAGGCGAGCGCTCTACATCGCCGGGGGAGCAGCCGTCCTGGCTACCGGCTTCACCCTTTCGGGCTTCGGCAGCAGCATTTATGCTGACCAAAAGGGAGTTCAAGGAGATGTCAGACCCCACCCGCTCTGGGTTCCGCCAACCAGAGCCCAGATGATCGCAGCTCTCAAAGCATCTTCAGCTGCTAGTCTTCGACCTCAGACTGACCGCATCGCCTCTGACAATAGCTCGCTCGGAGTCAAAGCTGCGGAGGCCAAGAGCTCTGCCCCCAGTCCTGCCAGCAGCGAAGACAGCAAAGGCTTGGCACCTGGCAGAGTCGGTGACGAGGATGGAGATGGCTTCGACCTTCTCATCGTCGGCGGTGGTGCCACTGGAGCTGGTGTCGCCGTCGATGCCGCCACACGTGGTCTCAGTGTTGCTCTGGTGGAGCGTGATGACTTTGGCGCAGGTGAGTGAGCTGCGCCTCATTCACTTGGATACAGCGAGTACCGAAAGCTGACCCGCCTCTCATCCAATGCGCGCTCGCCCTCAGGCACGTCTTCCAAGAGCACCAAGCTGATTCACGGAGGTGTGCGCTACTTGCAAAAGGCTGTCTTTGAGCTCGACTACGATCAGTACAAGATGGTCAAGGAAGCGCTGCACGAGCGCAAGACTTTCCTGCACATTGCTCCTTACCTCTCCGAGCACCTGCCCATCATGCTGCCAGTATACCGGTGAGTAGCGACGCTGCTTGTTGAGCGCTTGCCATTGCTACTCAGGCCTGCGACGCACTCTGCTCACATCTTGTCTCGCTGTTCCCCGCAGCTGGTGGCAAATTCCTTACTACTGGGCAGGCACAAAGATGTACGACGTTCTTGCTGGATCAGAGAACATGGAGTCTTCCTACGTCCTTGGCAAGGGCAAAGCGTTGGAAGCTTTCCCAATGCTCAAGGCCACCGGTCTTGCAGGCGCAGTTGTCTATTACGATGGGCAGCACAATGACACCCGCATGAACGTGGCTCTGGCTCTCACTGCCATTCATCATGGCGCCGTCGTAGCGAACCATACTGAAGTGGTAGCGCTGCACAAGAAGCAAGTGCAAGGCAAGCCTGACCAAGTGTGCGGCGCTCGCATGCGTGATCTTCTCACCGGAGATGAGTGGGATGTCAAGTGCAAGGTGAGTAGCTGAGTCGAGCGACTAGATTGGTCTGCGGCAATTAATGCTCTCCTGTGCGTTCGCAACACCTAGGGTGTGATCAACGCCACCGGTCCATTCAGCGATGCTCTTCGCAAGATGGACGAGCCCACCACGCAAGAGATTGTAGCGCCCTCATCCGGCGTTCATATCACCCTACCTGGCTACTTCTCTCCGCGTGACATGGGTCTCATCGACCCTCAGACTAGCGATGGTCGAGTCATCTTCTTCCTGCCCTGGCAAGGCAATACGATCGCTGGAACTACGGACACGGCGGCTCCTGTTGAAGCACACCCTCAGCCCAAGGAAGAGGAGATTCAATGGATCCTGGACGAGGTGCGGAACTACCTCAGCCCTGACATCAAGGTTCGCCGCGGAGACGTTCTGAGTGCCTGGAGCGGTCTTCGTCCATTGGTCAAAGATCCTGCGGCGAAGGACACTCAAAGTCTTGTGCGAAACCACATGATCAACGTCAGCGCGAGCGGCTTGCTGACCATTGCTGGAGGGAAGTGGACCACTTACAGAGAAATGGCCGAGCAGACGGTGGACAAGGCCATTGAGACTTTCACGCTGCAACCTGTGCGCGGCTGCGTGACCAAGGAGACGAGGCTTTTGGGATCTCACGGCTGGAGCAAGACTATGTACGTCAAGCTCCTGCAGCGATTCGGCCTCGAGACGGATGTTGCGAAGCACCTCTCCGCAACATACGGAGACAGAGCGTGGAGCGTTTGCAGCATTGCCGAGCCCACAGGCAGACGCTGGCCCGTGCATGGCAAGCGCTTGGACAGCCTCTATCCCTACATCGAGGCAGAGGTGCGCTACGCCTGCCGATCCGAGTACGCCGCAAAGGCCGCCGACTTTATCGCTCGTCGCTCGAGATTGTCGTTCCTGAATGCGGAAGCGACAGCACAAGCCTTGCCTCGCATCATCGACTTGATGGCTGAGGAGCTCAACTGGGACAACAAGCGCAAAGAGGCGGAATATGCCGAATCTCTAGACTTTTTGGGCTCCATGGGCATTCAGCCTGCTAGGGTCGAGCAGCTGAAGGCTATCAGCTTGAACGACATGCGCAAGATCTGGGAGGGAAAGACGGCGGCCAGCATCAGCAACCTTAGCGTCGCGGCGCTGGACCCTCGGGATGCTGAGGCGACGTCGGTCTCTCGCGCGAGTTTCTCAAGCGAGGAGCTGACCGAATTGAGGAAACGTTTCTCTCAGCTTGGTGAGTCGCAGTGTGTTGCAGCAGACTACATCCCTGCCGCGGCTAATCGGTTTTCCCTTGGCCTTTCGCAGATGTCAACGCGGATGGCCAAGTCGACGGTCGTGACCTGAAGGAGGTGCTCTCTCGTCTCGGCTACAAGAACGTTTCGGCGGAAACGATTACCGGTATTCTTGGCGAAGTCGACTTTGCAAAGACTGGAACGCTGCACTTCGAGGACTTTATGGATGTGTGCGCCGCCCTCAAGGACGCTAGAATGGAGACTGCATTCGGCAACATTGTCAGAGAGGTGGAGAATGGTGTCTCTTTCGATCCCATTGGGCCATCGGCCAAGGAGAACTCGGCAAGCAGAGACGCCAGGCGTAAGATCCCTGTCGAGAAGAGCGGCGGTGGCTGGTAAATCGCAGGAAAAGCAGGCTTGGATCCCTCCTCGGCTGCGCAAGTCTTTGAAAAGCTAATGCGACTCGACGGCGGTCTGCGGATTCTCGAGCCCCACCTTCTTTGATGTGTGCATGTTGGCGAGTAGCGCAAGCTTATGAAAAGTACCTGCCCATCACTTTCCTGTGAATGCTTTGGCTCGAAAATGCTTTCCGTGCAGCGATATCACGCTCGATCGATTGATAGCGATATTGGACAGCAATCATATCCGTATAGACTAGCTCTACAGCACAAACCGCAAAGCTCACCGCTCGTATCTGACCCGCACGGCCGTCATCTGGGTAGGAGCCTGACTTCGCGTGTCCGACGTCGACTTGAATGAGGTACACCTCAGTGTATGACCAAGCAGGAGTGCACGCAAGGCTCAACGTTCAGAGTGCTGCCAATGATGAGGATGCATGCCAGAGCTGAGGCTTGGTTCCTCCTTGCAAGCCAATCAGAGCGCGCGCTTTTTGATGCGCGAGAAGTCACAGTGGAACGGCGTCAGGGCGCGCGCGCGCCTTGCGGCCGAGAAGGTAAAAAAAAACCAGCGGGCGGCGCGGTGCGAGTTGTAGCGCGAGGCGCGGCTTTTTTTCGCGAGCGCGAGTCATGATTCTGATTGCACGATGCACGATCCGGTTGCGCGATTAAAGCGACTTCTTCGCGTGTCGCAGCTGCTAACTACGAAGGCGTCTCGGGAAAAAGTGTCCCCTCATATCCTCTAATCGGACTCGGAACATCACTTTGCCATCTTCAGTATACAGCATGATCAAAAATCTGCTGCAGCGACGAGCAGCTGCAGCTCGCGCCAGCTTCGCAGTTGCACCCAGCTCAATCCGGATGGCCTCTGGTTCAGCGCGACCACCCCCTGGAGATCTGAATCGTCTTTCGCGCATCATCACTCGACCCAAGGATCAAGGTGCATCTCAGGCTATGCTATATGCCACTCCGGGCATCTCAAACGATGAAGATTTGACTCGAGCCATGGTCGGTGTGGCTTCCGTCTGGTACGAGGGAAACCCTTGCAATGCTCATTTGCTGCAAGTGGGCCAGAGGATCAAACAGAGCATACACGACGCTGGCTTGACCGGCTACCAATTCGGCACCGTCGGTGTTAGTGATGGTATCTCGATGGGAACGGACGCCATGAGCTACTCTTTGCCCTCCAGAGATCTCATCGCGGACTCGGTCGAATCGGCTGCGGGAGGCCACTGGCTCGATGGCTGCGTCGTTGTTCCGGGCTGCGATAAGGTGCGTAACAGACAGATTGTTGTCGCGCCTCCGCTTCCTCAGAGCTGACTGATAGGGGCACGCATCAGAACATGCCCGGTGTGTTGATGGCGCTGGGCAGACTGAACAGGCCTGGTCTGATGGTGTACGGCGGTACCATTCGGCCGGGCGCATGCAGCTCGGTGGAGGGTACCCTGGACATCGTCAGTGCCTTCCAGTCTTACGGTAAATACCTTAGCGAGGGTGGAACTGCCGATGCCGAGAAGAAGCGCTACGACACAATTCGACACGCCTGCCCTGGTCCTGGAGCTTGTGGAGGCATGTACAGTGAGCTTCGCACGCGCGTGAGCTGCGCCGAGACCTGCCAAACATGCTCACCCTTCCTCTTGCGTTTCTGTCTCGGGTGCTTTTGAGCAGCTGCCAACACGATCGCATCTTGTGCTGAGGCAATGGGAATGACGCTGCCCGGTAGCTCGTCTTTTCCTGCCGAATACCCAGAGAAGATCCAGGAATGCGAAAGCGTGGGCGCAGCTATGAGAAATCTGCTGGAAAAAGACATCAAGCCCAGGGACATCATGACCCGCAGCGCGCTTGAGGACGCTATCGTGAGTCTGCAGTGACGATGCTAGATCCCCTCACAGCGGTGCTGAATTGAAGGACTTGGTCCATAACCCTGCGCTTTGCAGGTCCTCACTATGGTGCTTGGCGGAAGCACCAACGTTGTTTTGCATCTTCTGGCCATTGCGCACAGCGTTGGCGTTGATCTGAGCATCGATGACTTCCACAGAATCGGAGAGAGAACACCATTCCTGGCCGATCTCAAGCCTAGCGGCAAGTACGTGATGGAGGACGTGCACAAGGTGCTTGGTGGCATCCCTAGTGAGTGGGAACGTCTTTTCAGATGCCGGGGGCCTCTCACCCTCATGCTAGGTCTCTGCGTCCAGCCATCATCCAGTACTTGATTGAGAACAAGTTGATGAAGGGAGAGCACATGACGGTGACTGGCCGCACACTCGCTGAAAACGTGGACCGGTGGACACACGAGAAGGGCAAGCTTCCCGCGGGCCAGGATGTTCTTCGTCCCCTCTCTGCTCCTCTCAAGCCCACGGGCCACATTCGCATCCTGAAGGGCAACCTTGCGCCCGGAGGAGCTGTTGCCAAGATCACCGGCAAGGAAGGTCTCAGATTTACAGGCAAAGCTAGGTGTTTCGACACGGAAGACGACATGGTCGCGGCGGTGGAGAACAAAAGCATCAAAAATGGGGAAAAGACGGTCATCGTGCTGCGCTACAAGGGACCCAAGGGTGGACCAGGCATGCCAGAAATGCTCAAGCCAACGAGCCTTATCATGGGGGCGGGTCTCGGCATGGACGTCGCCATCCTTACCGACGGTCGATTCAGCGGAGGGTGAGTAGCGACATTGGTGTGGTCGCCAGAAATTGGGTGTGCAAACCGCTGACGCACCTTCCCACCTTCGGGTCTGCAGCTCTCATGGCTTCGTGATTGGACACGTTGTGCCTGAAGCGCAAGTAGGAGGCCCCATCGCACTGGTGCAAGATGGTGATGTGATTTCAATCGATGCGGAGAGCAACATCATGCAGCTGGACAATGTGTCAGAGGAAGAGATGGAGAAGAGAAGGAAGGAGTGGAAGCCTAGGGAGCTCAGACCCAAGTCTGGCCATTTGCTTAAATTTGTGCGGAATGTGTCGGACGCGAGCTTGGGATGCGTCACTGATTTGTAGAGTAGAATTGCACGAGCTTGACAATGCCAGGCTTCGCTCTTGGCCAGCATGGCCCTCATCGTACAGCGCTTCTGGATCATCTTTTGCTCTCCACTGCTTTTGCGTGGCAGAGGCTGTTGTGACTGGTGCAGCAGCAGCGTCGCGTGTGTTTGTCGCCTGTCGGACGCACATGCTTGCACTTGACTGAACATTACAACAAAAAGAAACGGCATAGGTCCACTTCTACGAGCTGTGTGCTCAGGTCCTGCTGTTTTGGTGGACGTATAGCCCAGCCCGTGTTATAAAGCGTGTCAACCATCAACGGTCATGCCTGTATCTGTATGCATGCAGGCTGGCGAGCAACACCGAACGTCGTGACGCCACAAGTCTTGAGAGTCGGCGAAGCTTTGAAAAAAAAAGCCTGCATTCCGATTAGCCACGCACGTGATCAAAAGTTTCTGACAAGGTGCAGCGTGAGCTGATTGACGCGAATCATTCAAAATTGAATAATCGCAACTAAATGGCGAAGCACGGAGGTGAATGCATTACTTCACCACTGTCACCTACGCACTCAACTCTACACACTTACTTTCCTTACCGGAAAGTTCGAAGCCTTTATTAAGCTCTTTCACCCGCCCAAATTCTCGTTGAGCTCTACTTGGCCACGACCAACTTCACACACGAAACTAGCTTTGCAGCGTCTATCAGGATCATTTATTCAGGCTCGTAGCAGAAGGCGAAACGCCGCGCAAACCAAAGGGTGGCACAGAACACACAACTTCGTCTTGACCGCTCAAGTAGTGAACAGCTAGGATGTCGGGAGCTCCAACGAGATCAAACCTGCTGCGCTTGTACAGGGACTACATGCGGACTGCGCAGAGCTTCGTGAGTGTCAGACGCAGTGTGGCGAACGGCGAATGGCGAATGGCGAATGGCGAATAGCGAATAGCGAATAGCGAATAGCGAATAGCGAATAGCGAATAGCGAATAGCGAATAGCGAATAGCCAATAGCGAATAGCGAATGGCGAATGGCGAATAGCGAATAGCGAATAGCGTGGGCTCAGGCTGGCGAAGGCCTCAATCTGAGCGTATAGATCAGTCTCTTGTCAATTTGCTGACCCGCAGTGATCCCTGCTGAATTGACCGTGGTCTCTTTTGCGCTGCTGCTAGTCCTCATACAACTTCAGGACATACTTTCAACGTCGATCGCGGGATATGTTCAGATCTGCGTTGCTGCCTGAGCACGTCGCCACCTCTTCTCCTTACTCTCAGTCCGGCAATGTGACGGAGCCAGTATCGCCCTCCACCCTGACATCCACTCCATCCACCGGTCTCTCTTCGCCAGCAACGCAAGACGAGAGGTTGAAAGCGTGGTACGACTCTGCTAGAAAGGATTTGGCGGTGCTTAGAAGATCTGCTTTGACCAATCAGATGTATGCGGGAGAGAAATTGGTGGTGGAACAACCCAGATTGGTCGTTGGAGGTGGAGGTGCAGGTGGAGAGGCCGCTACGGGGGGAAGCGGTCAACCGGTCAGTGGACCTCAGAGCGGTGGAGGTGCGCCGCCCAGCGGATGAGGGGAGAAGACTGCGCAGCGATGTACACATGCCGAATTGCCATCCAGACCGACCACTACTCAATGCATGAGCCTCTCGTGTATGCGTGTCCAGTCACGAGTCTACTGAATCTTTGCTCCGGATCACTAGACGTGCAACTATCGTGACAAATGTCGTGAGCTGCAAAGCGATGCGTTAGGCTGGACTCGGAGAGCGCGCCTTTTGGCTCATGATTGATAGAGCGATCATACGCCAATGCCCGCAAATGACGATGATACAAAACTTGACGGCGACTCATTCAAGACTCACCCGTCACCACTGCAGTCAGAGTCACGTATACGCGCCATCCTTTACGCTGTGTGAGGCTCGATCACGCGACTCACGACTTGAGCATGACGCGCGCACATGAGAGACAGGGTGGTGCATGCTGCTGCTGCGTGCCACGCATCATGGGCCTCCACGATTGTGAATGATCGCAATCGTGGACTGTCACAGTCAAAAGTGAATGTCTTTTGAATCCGCACCTCGTGACGAACTCGATCGATTCTCCAATCGTCAATCGACCCATCTCTCCAAACGCTATACCCGCCTCGACCTCAAAAGCGCGCCCGCTAGCCTGGAAGATTACTGTGCTCATCTGTGCCCGCATCATGGGGAGACAGCTCTGGTCCGAATGGCGCGCAACGCATCATTGACCAAACCATCAACATCGAGTCATTGCGATTGGCAGCGATAGTGATACGTCGACGCGAACCCAACGCATCATGCCCTGGATTGGCCACACTTCGTCATCTACCACGAGATGCTTCTTCTGCCACACCGCTCCCAGCGCTTCAGCACACGCGTCCACCTCTTCAGCTCCTTCAGCACCATGGGTATGGAGGTGCGAAGAGTGCGGTCAGATCAATGCCAGCGATTGGGAAGTTGGGGAGAGGGCTAGAAGCATGGACGCTGCTGGTGCCGCTTTGCAGTACGAAACGTCGAAGGGTGTCAGATACGCTTCGCCGATTGCCAGTGGACACGCGTCTCTTGGACTTGGCAGGCCCTCGTCGATGCCTCACAATGGCCACGAGCTCGCGGCGCAACGCTCCAATTCCCGCTCCTCTTGGAATAGACGATGGCGCTCGAACGAGCTGGGCCGAGAACCGTCGACGGAGATCAACAGAGGACCCTTCTGTCATAGGTGCGCAACAAATCAGACGATAGTCACCTCTCTCCTCTCCTCCTACTATCCTCAAAGCGGATCCGTGTCTGTGCTGGAAGAAGCGCAACTCGAATCAGAGTATCCTTCGTACCTTGCTTCGTTGGAAGAACGCTATCCCACTTTGTGCGAAGTGTGCAGACCAAGGGTGGAAGAGACGATCAGGGAGAGGGATAGGATGGCTAGAGCTCAGGCTTACCAGGGGTGGTTGGGGAGCGCAAGAGCGGAGCGTGATGGTGGTGCAACGGCAGAACGATGGCAGGATCACACTCATGCTAGAACGAATCAGGCACACCTTCCCCGACCTCTTCACAACCCCACAACGCCAGACCTGCGGCACGGCACACGATTAGGTGTACTCGTTTGGTCCATCAGAGGAGCGCTTTGGGCAGCAAGCACCACTGCGGGACTCGCTCTGTCGCTGTGTGGTCAGTTATTCGTGGCTTTTGGCCAAGATGTAGAGCTTTGTTCCAGCCCGTCGAACTGACCGCAGCTCCCTCTCCTTTGCAAACACGCAGCGGCATTGCCGTCCCACCTGGATCCCATGCCATCGCCGATAGAGCGTCGTGTAGCCCGACTCCTGCTTATTAGCTTGCCTCTAGCGCCATTTTGGACCTTTTGGGATCCGTTCTATCTGCGTCTTTTGAGCACGAGAAGACGTCTGGGGGCGAATGTCAAAGTGCAGTATCACGGCAGACCGCAGTGGCTCGTGAGTGCCACGTACGCAGCTCCGCTATCCGTTTCCGAGACTCACATGCGGCTGCGTGCTCTTTCCGCTTGCAGCATACTCAAGCGCTTCTCCTATTGCTCAGAAGTCTGGGTGCTCTGCTCTGCTTGCAGCTACGTGCGGACAGTGAGGAAATTCATGACCCTACACTGAAGGCGTCTCATGATGCTTCGGGGTGGCACAGCGGCAGTATGGCTGCCAGCTGCTCGCTTGTACTGGCTTGGATCATCAACAAAGCTTCGAAAACTGTCACCTCCGCATTCCTGTGCCTCGCACAAACCTTTGTGAGTATGGCATTGGGCTACGAGATGCGTCTCGTCTCGCGCTCTGATCACGCTACCTCTTCATCTGCGTAGCTGCTCTCTAGAGCCTGCCTAGGACTTTCGATCAGCAGACCCGCAAGTCTGAGGCTTGTGTCCACCTCGGTTCCTGCAGCAGGTGCGAGGCGCAGCGAGCCGAGCTTGCGTAGTAGAACACCTTCACCCGAGACTACCTTTGCGGATCTGAATCTGGGGCCTCTGGCGGCCTCCCCCTCGAAGCTGGGAACACGCAACAGAGGTGTCGACGGCGAGTCCTCCAGGCAACGGCACGTCTTTGGAACGCCTTCCATGACGGGCATTCTTAGTAATAGCCCGCAAGAGCGCTCGGATGACTCCAAGAAAAGTTTCCAGCGCCAGCGACAACCTGGCTTTGACAAGAATTTGGACCTTCATGCCGACTCGATGGACTGGATGTCAAGCACGTCTGATCCTTCCCAGACTGCTCCGCCCAGAGCTTCCCCATTCCGGGCCCAATTGACACACACTAGCTCGCCAATCGCACCAATCTTGGGGCGTCAGACGTTTTTCGGCCCCGATCCTTGCTTGCCCTCGGATTTGTTGGATGGGTTCGGCAAGTCTCTGCACTTGTCAGGTACGGGTTCGGCGACTGGAACTGCTGGTGATGGCAATGTGAGCAGACGAAAGTCGAGCGCAAGCAGTAGACAACAACGCAGGATGAAAGAGCAGAGAAGTACGAGCGTGGTTCTGCTCGCAGCGCTTTTGCTCCTTGTTGCTGTAGGACTTGCTGGTGTTCAAAATTCGCGAAATACCTCGCACCTCGAACACCTCGACCGACAAAATCTTGCTCTTGTCAGACTCGTTGATGGCGCCTGGGACGCTCTCAAGCAGCCTGTACTGCACGCTACCAGCAAAGCGCGGGACTTGTTTCAGTTGCCTCTCAAAATAGAAAATCGACGGGAGCTAGCATTCAAGACGCAAACCACTGCGCCTCCCAGCGTCGAGGAGTTGCGTGCGTCGGGTGAGGTATCGCACGAACATACTGCCCAAGATGCGCAGCTCGCCTTCGAAGACGCAGAGCAGCCTGACGATGGCTGGAATTCGTGGTCTGCGCCTGCAGAAGATGCTCTCTCAGCGCATCAGCCACCTGTCAGCCTCGGCGACCAGTCGATCAAGAACGGACAGCAGCGCGATGCAGAATCACCTCTGACTTCTGCAAAGACTTATCCTGCAGAAAGCAGGCATCAGACCTATCCCGCCCGCTTCACGCCCAGAGAGTCATGGTGGTAAAGGGGGCTCTTGTCAATGCTAACAAAAAAAAAAGAGCTCTCTAAGAACCTCAAACTGCAATCGGAGTTGAGCAGGGCCTACGCAGTCCACTGTCGTGTCTCAGACCTTCTCTTCCATGTACTACGTCGAGTCCGATTCAATATTGATACCCTCTCCCGCTCGAGTAATTGCCAAGGCCCAAATTTGTTACTGCGGCGAGACCTGCTGGGGCAACAGCATGCCAGGAATGGCTTCATATGACGGAACAGCGTGACACTCCAGACTTGTACAGGTTGCATGCATAGCAGATTGATGCCCCAACATCCTTAGTCGAAGACGATCTTTTTACCAGCGCCAGCTCCAGCAAGAGCTTTGGCTGCGGCATCTTTGGCTTGCTGTTTGGCAGCCCAGCTAGGATGCACCTGGTCTTTGCTGACTTTTTCGCTTGCCTGCGGCTTACGCGCAGCTGGATGAGATGTGCGATTTGCCGGCCAGCCTGTCGAGGCGTAGGGATGAGAAGTACCACTTGATCCAAGCCTCTGGCTTCCAGGCCCCACGCCCCATCCTCCATCCACTTTGGGCGGTGCTTGAAACGGGGCAGGCCTTTGTCTGCCCTTGGATGCTAGACCACCTGATGTATGTCGTCCGAACGGCGCGCCAAAGCTCGAAGGTGCCTCTCCTTTGGGAGCTCTTGCTGGCGTCCAATCATGAGAGACCGCTTTCGACTCTTTTTGCTTGACCTTGATGTGATTAGCGTTGCGGCCGAATTTCTTTTCCCAAATTCTTGAGCGTCAAAACGAGCGGAGCCAGGCAGTGGTACGTCAGCAATGCACATTCCAACGGAACGTCGTTCGCAAGAGATCAAGCGGCGACCGACCAACTCACTTTCTCCTTTCCCTCTGACCTCTTCTATTTTTTCGAGCAGGTTTGACAACCTTTCCGCCTTTGTCCCTGTCCTCCGCATGTTCATCGATCTCGTCCATCTCGTCCCAATCCCCATCAGCGTCATCCTCTTCTCCGGAAAAGTCATCTTCTGCTCCTCGTTTCTTATTCTTCTGCAGCTCCAAACCTTTACCACCGATGAAGCCTGTACGCAGAGAAGGTAGATGATCCTCGTCTTCGTCTTCGTCCGAATCGGTGTCAGACTGTGAAGGTTGGATTGGGCTCACTCGACCTCGTACGTGGTTATCCGGCCTCCGTTGTGATTCGCCACCTTGGCTAGGGCCTGCTTCTGCTTCGCTCTCGTCAGCATCTGAAGTATCATCTGAATCGTGTCCAACAAGTCCATCAAATTGGCTGAGGTCTCCGAGGGATTCCAGCCTCCTCTGAGCTTCTTCCTCGTCCAACTCGCCTTCGTCCTCCTCGTCTGAGCTTAGTTGTGCATCCGCATCCCTGTGTGCGTCGTCCGCCTCATCGCCTTCCTCCTCTGAAGCTCCTGACCATTCCCGCTCCAAGAACGAGTTAGGCGCATCTTCATGGGCGGACGTAGGGTCAGACTCTTTTACTTTCTTCTCTGAAGCGCTTTTCGCGCTTCCATCCTTCGCCTTGCTCGCCTCAGAGCTTGGCTTTTCCCTTGAATCTGCACCCTTGCGAGTTGGCCCAGTGATGCCGAGCAACGCTTGCAGAGTTTCCACAGCGTTCTTGATCTCATCAGCCAGAGTCTTGTTGCTGCTGACCTTGGACACGGCTTTGTGAGTCATTGCTCCATCTTTAGAGCTCGCATCGTCACCCTTTGCGGACTTTGGTCCGTCGAGTATGGATGACCTGAGCGCGGCATGAGCGAGGACCGCCCTCAAAAGTGGCCACGATTCTTGATCCTGCTCTGCAACTTCCTTGTCAGCGGCAAGCTGCGCGAGCTCTTTCGGCCGCGGCAGCATTCTTGCCTTGCTGAGCTTGGAAAGTAGCACGGAAGCAGCGACAGCAGCAGCATCGACATTCTTCAGAGCTTTCAATTCTCTCTCCCCTTCCTCTCCGCCATCCGTCGAACCTGATTGCTTCAAGCGCTTGATCTGCTTTTGCACCTCGAAAGTTCGAGCTCGTTTGGTCGCGGTGGTGGAAAGAGTGATGGTGTGGTGCTGAGCAGAAGCGATGTGTGTATGCGCGTGCGTGTCAGTTCTTGGTGAGCATCTGCGGCCTGCAGCTCGGCTGGCAGGACTCCAAACTACACTCCACTCACCAGCTTCTTCTTGAGCTTCGCCTCATCGACTGATACCCTGCCAGACTCTACCCTGCGCCCATTCTGGGCTTTTAGATCGACCTTGACTCCCCTACGCTCAGGACCTAGTGCCGCTGCCTCTTCTGGCTCCGTCGCGACTGAGCGCACCGCTTCTTGTGCATTTCCTTGCTCCTGTGCGGCTGCAGAATCAGCAAAGGACACTCGTCTCTTCTCCTTTTCGTCAATTCTCTTCCCATGGCCCCTTTTCGTCATCTTCTTGCTATCAGAATCGTCCACCGGGGCGATAGACTTGCCATCAGTGCGCTCCAAGTCTCGGCTCAGCTTACGCTTCTTGAGTGCCGGTTGGCTCGTCTTGCTCGTCTTGCGTGTGCCGGCGGTGAAGCCAGCGTAAAGAGCATGAGACATCCTGGACGAGTCGAAGGCAGAGATGTGAGTAGGATTCGTGTGCAGCACTGCAGTAGCAATGCTGGGCCAGATAGGGAGAGAGTGATGTTGAGGCCAGAGGAGAGGGAGCGGAGAGTGCTCCCTTGTAGCAGCTGCTGCACCCCTCGAGCGAGAACTCGCGCAAAATGGCAACACAACAAGCAAGTTTTGAGTGACTAAGAAATTTGAAAGTTTGGCTTGATGGGTGCGCACACGTGACACATCGCGCAGGGATCAATTTACGCGGCCATCAGCAGCTGCACGGGCGGGCAAGCAGGACATCGATCGAGGCAGGCGGCAACAGCCAACAGGAGCAGCATCCGCGCAAACAGCATCCCGCATCGACGCGTTCGAAAATACAATTGAATCTTCAATTTTAATATGAATCAGCACCACGCGTGACTTGCACGCACAATCAGAATAGTAAAGCGCGCCGATCGAGATTCCTATATCCATGGACACTCCGCCAGCACCCCGAGCCCTGCACCAACACGTCCAACTGCTGGACCTCGCCAGGCTGCGCACAAACCTTTCATCCTTGACGCAACGATATCCGATCGGGCCCGCGCTCATGATTGCCCAAAGGTGGTAAGGTGTCTGACTCGGCCCTGCTGCTGGTCACTGGGACATACCACCAGCACCACCATCAGGTCTAGACACCACAACAAGCCAAGAGCGACCTTCTTCCGCGCAATGTCAGAATCCATTAGATCCTGGCTTTACAATTCCTCGCTCTCCCAAGCGGTCAACCTCGCTTCTACACCTGTGCGAGCCCAAAAGGCAGAAGAGCAAAATCGAGCATGGTTGAACAATGTTGCGGCTGCTCGGACAGCGGCGAGAGGCAAAGGTGGTGTGGGTCCTCGCAGCCCAAAAGCCAAAGGCAATGAGAAGGAGAAGGGCAATGGCAAGGCACGTGCGCACATGCAGGGCAATAGCACCCATCATGCTGCGACTGCGGTCTCGCCCACCAGCAATGCCAGTCGCGCGTGGACGCTGTCGCTGGACGATGTTCCCTTTTGGCCGGGCTCCAGGGTTCAGCTGCTCAAGGTTCTTCACGCTCCTCGTCTCTCCCACCTGCGCTCATCAAAGAAGCATTCGGAGACCCCAGATGAATGTGCGTGGGTGTTGATATCGGATAGGACCCACTTTTCGTACGCCATGCTGGACGGGGCAGCATTACGCTTGTTCGCCAATTTGTACGCAGACAAGGAAATGTCAGACTTTGGCGGTGCCATTCTCGCTTTGAGGAGCGTCCGAAGTAGCATAGCATTATGGCCGCTTCCATCTGCCCCTCATTTCGGCGACAGCACAACATGGCACCCGAGCTACGCTCGCTTAGTGCTGCACGTCGGGGCCTTTGACCTGTTGGGCAGTCTGGGCGAATCTCGATTCTTTGCCGACTTGGACGACCTGCACGCATCTCTCATCGGCGATCCCCTCAAGCCAATTCAGCAGCCAAGCCCCTCCGCGCCGATGACGGTGAACGACGGTGATTTCACCCTTTCCCAATTGGGTCTCAGGGACGTGGCGGATGGACCGCAGGGAGTGGGAAGGATAGCAGAAGGCCAGCTAGCAAATCTCGCTTGCCTCCGAATCTGGTTTGCCGCTGCAAGCTCGGAAGTGAGCGGCCGTTGGTTACGCTCCGTCGAAGACGCGAAAAGGCTGCAGGAGCGTGAGCTGGAGAATCAGCAGAGAAGGGACGATAGAGCGGCGAGAACCCTCGTGGTCGACGCTATGCTTGCTCCAACCGAAGGTGTGCCGCCCGCTTTGAATGGGGCAGAGCCTGCCGGGTCCCAGACCAACGATGCCCCAGTGCCTACGTCAGAAGCTTCAGCGCAAAGTGAGAGTGAGTGCAAAGGTGCGCTGTTGCACCAAGACCGTTCATGTAAATTGATCGAGCCCTTCGCATGCCCTTCAGCGCGACAGTCCACCTCGCCCGAAATGCCCCCTCCTGGACAGAGGCCACGTGCACTAGTCGCTTTCGCCAAAAATGCCTCTTCTGCGAACTACGCGGAGCGAGGACGAGCTGCCACGCATCAAGAGAGGGGACAAGCCCGAGTGGCAGACGATGGCTGGGGAGTGAGTAGCTGCCTTGCAATACCTCTATCTGAGTCACGAATGGCGCTAGTATGAAACTCATATATCCTCTCTTAAACGCGCCTCAGGACTTTTCGCTTTCACAGGCCGACGCGCAATTTACGGCGGAAGAGCTGGAGAGGGATCGAGAACTGATTGATGCCGAAGCTGCTGCTGCTGCCCACGCCACTCCTCAGCCTCAAGACGAATCTGCCCAGCTGTCACGGAGCTCCCCGCCAGAGTACGGCTTGTCTGGTTTTCAAGCGAAGCAAGCGCACGCGGCTAGAACGAATCTTCCTTCTCAGGGAGTCACCGCAACGTGGCACTCGAGCACGGACTCGGCCAAGGTACTATCATCTTCTGACCCCAAGAATGCAGCTCGTCTGCCTTTCGTCGACAAGAGCGTTCAAAAGGACTCTTTGGATGCGACGGGATCAACGGGTGTGACGGATTTGATGGAAGCTGCCGCGCAGGCTAGTGCAGAAGCTCGTCTCGGCAATCGTCAGCGGGATCAAGCAGAGAGAGGGATCGACGCCGCAGCGAGCTCTTCAACCAGATCCGCAATCACCCACTCGGACTCTCAGGATGCTAGCCGACCTGATCTGATGCTGGGAACGCTGCCCGAATCGATGGAGCGCTTATCTGCGCGTCGCGCGCCAAAGCGAAGCACCTTTATTCCAATGTCCGACTTTGGCGATTCTGACGTCGAGATGGATGATCAAGATGCCGGTCCCGAGCAAAGCCAGACAAAAGCGGCTGGAGTGCGTCGTGGTCATTCGAGCGAAAGCTTGTCGCACCTCAGCCCTTCGGCTCCTTTAATTCCCGAGGGAATGTCTCTGCCATTCTTGTTTCCATCTACCAGCTCTCTTTCTTCTTCTTCTCACCTAGTTGGAGAGTCGAGCGCCAGCAATGGACAGAGTGGTGGACCCGCCCAATCAGCGGGGCAATCCCAGACGCTATCTAGCACTTCGAACGGATCCATTGGGAAGCATGACGAGCGTCAAAATGCTCCGACAGGACATGCATCGGTTCCAACATTTGAGACTGCTGCACCGCCTATGCCAGAGTCCGCGCATATCACGCACGAAGCATCTGTGCCGAATGAGCCGAGTAATGAGGAAGCATCCCGTTTGAAATCCCTTCCACCACCGTACCGCTTCAAAAGACCACCCGCGCCACCCACATCACCGTCAAAGATTTCTCTGAGGCGTGTCATGCGCGGAGAGCCGCCTCCTCGGCCAGTCGAGAGCACGAGCGGACCAGTACAGCTCCACAAGAGCGCAGACAAATCGCGTCCATCGAGCTCAAAGACGACGGCGGACGGAAATGATGGATCGGAAGGGGCGCACAACAGGCTGATGGGAGCACATGTCAGCATAGCCGCAACTGCGCACAGAGCGGATCAGGCGCACGCATCTGAGAATTTGCTCGCGGAGAAGCCGATTGCCCGAGTAGCAGATCAGCATGAGGAAAAGTCGATCGAGAAGAAGCTCACGGCTAAACGCAAGGCGGAGAGGAGAGAGGCGGCGAGAAAGCGCTACGAGATGAGAATGGCCATGATAGAGGATTGAGCCTTTGGCTGTGCTGAGTTCAGTTGATGGGATGCCATTCCGTTCGCAGCGATCCAATCAAATGCGGCTCAGAGATGACCTTGTACACTACTACCACTTTTACCTTCTGTGCACGTCTGCACAGCTGCATTTGACAAAGCTGTCCCATCACTGACGAACGATTCAGAGACGCCGCACACCAGCGTAAGAGTCTCATCAGTAGCCGTACTTTTTGTGTGCCAGTCTGCCCAGTAGACCAGGTCTGGGAAGCAAGAAGCATAGGCGCGTCAGGAAACCCAGCTTCGCCCTTCGAGATGGCAGCGCAACTCGACAACTTACACGAGCGCTCGCGCAAGTCTACTATGTTTGTACTTGCTCGGCAGGGCCACTTCGCCCGTGGCGTACTGATCCGTCTTGAGTATGGTCAAATCGGCCACTTCCTTGGGAAGCAGCACGTCTTTGGCTCCTTTTTCGCCCTGGGACGGATGAGAAGCGTCGAAAGCGCCGGCAGAAGTGGGATCTCCATCCACTGCGCTAGACCTAAAATCCGTCTTGATTGTTCCCGGCAAGATGGCCAGGAAGGAGACCGATGCTCTCTTCTTTGAGCCCATTGTCTGATTTGAAGCGGCTTCGTTCCGCAGGCGACGCGTCGATTGGGCATGAGATTGGGCTTCGAGCGCCAGAGATTGAAAGAAGAGGAGCTGAGCAGCTTTGGAGGAGCCGTACAGGGCTCGAGTGGGCGCGGGGACGAGGGCTGCGATGCTGCTTAGAAGAACAAAGCTGGGTGCGCTGGATGTCAGCTGCAGGATGGGCAGCTGCGGCCAGATGTCCAGCATGAAATCGAAAAGTCTGGAGTCAGCTGAGATTCCATCCAGACAAGAGGGAAATAGCGCTTGTATTCGGACAACGCTTCGACCGTCACGGTGACACTCACCAGAGCCGTGGCGCACAAAGCGGTGGCAGTCACGTTGACCTCGTTGATGCGATTCGTGGCGAATCGGACAGCTTCCAATCCAGCCAACGAAGCATACTCCGGCTCTTGCGATGATCCGAGACTGCCGTTCCGGAGGGAAGAAGAGCCCTTGCGGATGGGATCTATATCTGCGATTCCCAGCACAGGACGTAGAGCGGAGAGTCCGAAGAGGAGGTGCACAGTGTCCAAACCACCGAAAGCTATGGTAGAGTCGGACGCGCGAGGAGGTGAGCCAGGAGTGCCAGACTACGTTCCCGCTTACGACACGTATTTCCATTTGTATGCGGTCACTCACCATCGAGCACCGTCTGCTTGATCTTGTCCACCTGCTCGGCCTTGGAGCAGTCGGCAGCGAGGGAGAGTGTCTTGAGCGAGCCTCTCTCCTTGTAGCCAGGCGCTTCATCGCTCATCTCCCACTCTTCTCCCTTTAATCTGATCACATCGCATTCCGCTCTGACCCTTTCCAACTCATCCGCTCTCCTAGCAACCAACAACAATTGTCTACATCCCCTTTCCGCATAGCTCAATGCCAACTCTTTGCCCACTCCGGAAGATGCTCCCAGGATGACGACTCGCTCTCGGTAGGGCGGAATGTGTGTTTGACGAGGTCTGGAACGACTACGAAAGAGGATGAGGATTGGAATGGGAGCGAGAAAGGCGATGAAGGTGAGCAGTGGTGTGAGCCAGACTGGAACGTCTAGGCCGAACAGTGCAAAGAGTGAAGTGATCCACTCTGGTGTTCCTAGGTTGGCCGCAAGAAAGGCAGCTTCGGTGGCCGCTGCCGAAGCGGTCGGGTGCGCTACAGACATGATCCAAGGGCGAGATGCAAAGCGGGCTAGAATTACGCGAGGCTGCTGGCGCGACTCGGATGATCGTTGCGAAACTCCTGGAGGAGGTTGCGATGGTAGTGCCAGGGGTGATGGTGAATGTAGCGCGAGGTCGATTCGATGGAGAGAATGCTGCTGAGGTCATCCCATCTCATTCGTGATTCTAGATTCACGATTGCATCCGAACTTGTAATCATAATTCGTGATTGACTATTCACCACTGTGACTCAAGATGCACGCTTCTGGCAGCTGCCGTATCAGATCCGTGCGCAGCATCTACTGCTGCTTAACTCGCCCGCCGATCAGCAGCGCAGCATGTCGTCATGGCGCGGGGCGTGGGCGGCAACTTGATTGTGACTCTCCTCGCATCGGCCACACGTCGTACCTTGCCATGATCGTGGTCAGCCAGCGACTCACCACTCACCACTTGACTCGTGGCTGCGAGCTTCCCCGCACTCGTGACCCACCTTCCTTGCGACTCACACCCATGCATGCTGCAAATTACGGCGACGACTCCCCGCACTCCTCGTCACGTGCACGGATGCAGCGATAGGCATCCCATCCACATCTCAAGGTATGCAAGCACATCCCATCCTCTCATCATTCGCATTCACGTGCGCTCGAGTCAGTCTGGCTTCTAATGCGACTTGAATTGATACACTCTGGTTTGCTACCAACAGAAGTTGGCACACACACACGCGCGCGCGCAGTCCCTCTATTGACCTCTACCGCCATCTGTGCATTCGCAAGGCAAGCAGCAGCCTATCCATCCAGTCTGATGAGTATATTACACGACGCCCGCTCTAGTGCTCAGATCAGCACCATCGCCGCGCAAGCGGCAGCAATCGCGCCCGCCACTCCACTGAGCGCATCAAGTCTCCCGTTTGCAGAAGAGGAGCTCTGCGATGCCGTCTGCTGTTGAAGACTCTTTGGTTGTTTGCCCGAAACAAGCGCGGCTGCTCTTGATCCCTCCGCCGGTGTGATGTTGCCTGAAGTGCTGCCGACGCTGATCAGCTTTCCTTGTCCCCAAGCAATATCCTCTCCATCAGGTTGCGTTTCGTGTTCTGGCGCAGTCGTCTCCCCGTTCGCCGATGCGAGCGTAAAGCGAGTCGTCCAGGTCGTCGCATTGGATCCGGACGGATTTGAAAATTGCTACATTGACATCGAATCGTCGTGGCATGGACAGTCAAGTCAGCAATGAAATCGCTCGGCGCTTTGAGCTGCGTTAGACAAGGCGTGCGCGTCTCACCAAAAAGTAGATCTTGGAGTAAGGCTGAGCGTCGGGACATTGGAAGTCGTACTTGGTCTGATTGTAATCCGTACCGTCCAAGTTGGAGGCGACGGTAGCCAGCTTGGTCATATTGTCGTTGCTGCCAGTCATCAGATCGATGGTGAAACTTGCCCAAGGAGCTTGACCATTCGTCCAAGCGAATGCGGGCGACCAGGTGGTTGAGCAGGTTCCCCCTGATTTGAATACGTCTGCTGGGCCTGGCGAGAGAGGCACCAGCGAGGGACCGGCAAGTGGTGCAGCTGTGGGAGCTGCTGCTGCAGCAGATGTGGGAGATGCGCTGGCTGCTACAACTTGAGCCAGGTCGCTCGAAGAGGCTTCCGGAGCAGCAGACGTGGCTGCGACGTCCCCGTCCACTCCCGCACTGCTCACTGGGGCCGCCTGGCCAAGCTGAGCAGCGGCGACCACGCACATCAGGGCGAGCGCCGTAGCTTTGAGCTGCTGCTTGGTGTTTGAGCGCATTGCGAAAGCTGGTAGCGATGTTCTGGGTAGATTGAAAGTCACCAAAGGCCAAGCGGATGGGCAGAAGCGATGCCTATGGACGAACGAGCAGATACAGCGCGAACAGATGAGGTTAAGCGATGTAGAAATAAGGAGCACTCTCGCTTTTCGAAGGGGGGTGCGTGTAAGAACGGGCAAGTCACACGATCAACGTGTGCTGCGAAAGAAGAAGAATGGTTAGAAGGTAAGGTAGACAGGATATCACAGGTACGGTCGAGGAAAATGAGAAGACGAGAAGAGAGGTGCAGGGGGACGAAGAGCAAGTGACAAGCTGAAATTGCCTTCTTGTACTCTCCCACAATCGCTTGTGATGGAAAGTGCGCATCACTTCCTTCGACCGTTGGCCTTGGACCCCCAATCCGTCACCATAGGCCAGGAACCGTTGGCGCCACTCAACATCTTCTAGGACTTGAGACAGAATGATGGCACCGACGAACATCACGAGCCAGGTGCGCGCGGTCGGATATTGTACCGCGCTCAGCCACCGCATCATCAGCTGCAAGGGCGGCCTGTGAGGGTACCGTGAAGTTGTCGTGAGTGATGAACTGATAGCGTGGGGAGATGTGATGCGGTAGCATTCATCAAGGGGATGCATTGTATGCTGTGCGCACGGCGAACCTTGCTTGAAGCCGTTGCGGAGTTCATTGACCATCTCGATGGTGTGGCTTGCCGTGCGAGGATCATCTGGACGCTTGTCCATGAGGTCTTTCTCTCGGTCAGTCTACGCAAGCATGCCTGCTTACCGCGATCCTGCAAAGGCGGGCACCGAACGAAGCCTTGCTCGATGATGTGACATGACTCGTCCAGCCGCCTCTGCACTGCCTTGTTCGCAGAGCGCACGCGCTTTCAACCCTACGCTTGTCCTCGCTCACATGCAGGTCCAACGCTTTCCTTTCTGGGCTACGCGGTCATCGAGGTCGCTCGAGCGCCATACGCGCGACACGCGCCCCTGCGGTGGACCCTTGCTACTGTTGTCTTTTTGCCCTCTGAGCGTGCTACCGACCTTCAAGTAGATGGTCGTGGTCGTGAATGAAGTCGTGCGCCGTTCAACTCGAGCGAACGCCAGCCTGCAAGCCGGCTTCACGTCACGCGGCTGGCAAGCGAGCTGTCACGTGGTCGAAGTCTAGGCGGCGCAAAAGAGCCGCCTCCAGCTCAGCAGATGGGTTTGTACACATGCGTGCCATGTTGTTTCTTCTGTTGTAGGTATGACTCTTGCGAGAGCAGCCCGCCTCCACCACCATTTCACCCAAGGTCAGCGAGCAGAACCATCGCATGAAATCATGTATGGCGACAGCTGCGCACTCACACGCTCCGCAAGTCCAGGGGGCTTTGGCCATGACGTCCATTTGGCACTGAGCCCGGACGCAAGGTCTTGACGCTGCGTGGTAGAAGTTGCGACCGCTCAACGGCCAGCATGCATATAACCGTCAACCCGCTTTGGCACTCGGGCTTGCCAGCATGGGGGACGCGGATGCAACATGATCAAGTGAAATTTCAACATGTGTCCACTTCAACCGCCTCGTGACTAGTCACAGTCAGCGTCGCGTGGTGGGCGTGACGTGGCAACGTCATTGCTGGGAGTCAAAGTCCGGCAAAAGACAGACGATTGACATGCCGAGCGGTCGCGCTCGCAAGACGTTCAAATGATGTCTACCGCCAAGTCGACGGACGACAAGCGATTGGTGGACGCCGAGCAGTAAGTGAGAAGCAAGACGCTGGCCGTCCCAAAGTCATTGATTGAGCTTCGGCCATAAAGTACCAGTCGTCGCTCGCCCGCGCTCTTGCTTTCCGTCTCTCACTCCAGCTTGCTCCCCAAACCCTTCATTTTCCCACTGCTTACTCTGATTCCCCTCACAAAAAGTGCAAACGCGCACCTCACATTGCTCTGCGAGCATCACTCATTCCTTTACTTCCAACTTGTTCAGGAGCCAGGAGCTCACCCCTCAAATCGCACAGGCTGCACCCCATTTCTCCATTTGTTCCCCTCTCCACCCCTTTCCCACCCCTGCTTTCTCGACCAGCACAGGATGACTCAATTCGCCCGCGTCTTCTTGCTTCTCCTCCCTCTTGTTCAGCTCGCCTGTTCGGTGCCGCTTGGCAACAGCCTCAACGAACGACGGCAGACGAGCGGCGGCGCAGCTGCTGCCTCTCCCTTCCAGGGCAATGCTCGCTTCTCGAGCTCGAGCACGAGCAACTTCCCTCAAGCTCCACCCTTGCCACCTTTGAGAGCTCTCAACACCCGCCCCGCTACTTCTTCTGCTACGAGTGACGAAGACGCAAGTGATGCGCAGACCACAACGCCCGCTGCTGGAGACGGCGTTGACTCTGCTTCAAGCTCAAGCTCAACCGTTCAAGATGACGTCACTAGCACAGTCGACGAGAGTGTCCAGCCCACCTCAAACTCGCGAGTGCTCACGGCCACAGCTCAAGCAGCAGACGCTAATTCCGAGCTACAATGGGTGAGCTGGTCATCGCTCAAAGTCTCTTTCGCTCGTCGCGTTGCTGATCATAAGTTCCTTTCGCCTTGGTATCACAGGTTCCTTCAGCCGATGCGAATCAGGCAGAGCAAGATGACACGTCAAACTCTGCAAGCAGCGCAAGCAGCGATGATGCCTCTGCTTCGGATGACGACGAGTCTTCAGACAGTGCGGCCTCTTCGGCAAATCAGCTCGACTCGACTGACTCTGACTCAACGGACAGCGCCTCGACTCCTGCCTGCGGGGCTGCGACTCAGCAATTGAGTTCTGCGCAAGCGAAGAAGTTGATCGCCCAAGCAGTCTCTTCCGTCACTGCTGCTATGGCCTCAGCCACCGCTACTGCTACCCACACCTTCGATGATGGCATGTGGCACCCCGCTACGTCTTCTGCCATCCCTTCAGCCACGTCTGATGCCTCTTTGAAGTTCAAGAGCAATTCTGAAGACGCACAAGAGGACGCCTCAGCCTCTGACGAAGTCGGCGACGAAGGCATGCAAGATGTCACCTCCGCCGACTCTGCAGCTTCGGACGCCCAAGACAGCTCAGCAGATGAGAGTGACACTTCATTAGAGCGTCGCAGCATCTACCATACTCATCATGGGAAAGACAAGAAGAGGGTGGACAACTCTGCAAAGGTGACACCTTCCGCTTCGAGCACCAAGTCCAAGAAAGGTCGCAAGTCGAAGAAGGGCAAGAAGTCCAAGTCGAAGGGCAAAGGCAAATCCAAGAGCAAGAAACAGAAGAGCTCCAAGAAGCGCGCTTTGCAGATCGTCGTCGCTGGACCATATCGCAAACGCTCGCTGGTCGTGACTGGATCAGACGGTGCCTCTATCAGCCTTGTTGGTGGAGATGCTGACCTGCTGCAGGCCAACATCAAGTCAAGCAACGGCGCCTTGATCCATTTGAAGTCGAGGGCGCACAGCCACTCGCACGAGCATGACCACGAACATGAGCACGCTCATGTCCACAGTCACATTCATTCCCACGGTCACTACCATCGTCGTGATCTCGGAGCGGGCTTGACTTCGCTTGTCGGACAACTCGGCGTTCTGCAGCCTTTGGACGGCGCTATGTCGGGCACGGGATTGTCTCAACTGGTAGCGAACCTCGTGCTCGCTCCTCTGCAGGCCGTCGGTTCTGCAGCTACCAGTGCTCTGGGAGGTTCGATTTCACCAGGTCGATTTGCTACTGGCCCTGCAGACCCCAACCGGCCTTCACCCAATCATTCCTCTGCGACCAACAGCACTTCGGCGTCAGCCCCTCCCGTCTTTATGCTCTCGCCCAGCACTAGCTCTTCGGGCGTCAAGCTTCAGCTGATCGAAATGGCCGACTCGGATGGCGGAAGCGGTGCTAATGTCGGATGGAAGCAAGTTGAGTTGCAGGCCACCTTGACCACGGCACCTGCCAACGAGCCGCATCTCTACTGTGCAACGATCCGCAAACCCGCTAGTCTTCGTATGGAAATCTGCGACGATGAGGCCTCCAAGACGACGGCCGACGGATCGGCTCCTGACGACCAAGCTGCGAGCAGAAGATTCTTGTACGACCCGACCACTGGCGAGGTTGTGCCAGCGTCGGCTGCTTCTGCAAGCACGACGCCTGCTGCACCTTCCGCATCAAGCTCAGGCGCCGCTTCCAGTAGCACCTCTCTATCTCCAGCCAGCACGTCCACCAGTGGGACCGGCGCACCAGCTCAAGTGGCCTCTATGCCTGTCCCACCGGCGCCCAAAGCTGCACCGAGTCGCCGTGGTCTTGGCGCCGCCAACCTTGGAGACAATCCTTCAGATGCCAATCAATCGACGCAAGTAAAGCTAGTCTTCTTCGTTGACGCTCCCAAAGGAGCAGATGCGAGCGCTGCTCAAGCAGCTCAAGATGGTGCTCCTTCCTCCGACACGCAGAGTGCAGACAGCAGCAGCAGTGCAGCATCACCAAGCGATGCAGCACTTCGTCCTGCATTGGTGTCGGATGCGCAGGACGATGCGGCAGATGCTCACGATGAGGCGACCGATGCAGATGTTGCAGGAGACTCAGACGGTAACACTATGCCTGGTGATGATGCTTCGTCAGATGCACCTGCCGATAGCGACACTGGTGACTCTCGATTTGCCTCCGATAGCGCCGTTATGGATTCGAGCGATGATGCGCAGGACCAAGATAGCACTGATGCTGATGAAGAAGATCAAAGCAGCGGATACTCTGCTTCTTCCTCGGCTCCCGCCAGCGCAACTGCCACCATCACAGGAACCAGTCTCACTGGCACCAGCGGGTCGGCGTCCGCTACCCAGGCCGCTACAACAGCCACATCTTCTACCGTAGCCGGCGTCACTGGTGTGCCTTTGCTCTCGGCACAGATGGCCACTACCCTCTATCCACAACCTTCTGCTGCTCCAGCTCCGACAGCAAGTGCTGGCAATGCTTAGACTGTTCGAATCGGCTGCACAGAAGGCAATCAAGGCGCCACTTCGCTCAGCTCGCCCTTCGTCTATGATACCCGCGCCACCTCGAGCTTCAGACCGCACAAGTTTTTACTCTTCTAGTGCTACGTATAATCACATGCTTTTATCCCCATATGGGACTACGTGCGCGTCTAGCGCGAGCAGCGATACCTACTGCCCGAAAAGTGAGAGCGATTCCGATCGATGACACCATTGGATCTTGATCGTATATCTGGATGTTCTACAACGAAGCGCGTCTAGAACATGTTGGTTCGATCATAAGAGCGCGGAGGCGAGTACAATCGGCCACTGAGGAGTTCGCGACGCGTCCCATCGTACGGACTCGGTGTGAGCTTCAAGCCTGCTGTGGAAGAATCTTGAGATGTCATCAGCTTAGCTTTGAGCACCAGTGGCTTGAGAGGCAATGTCGATTTGGACGCTAGAGCTGCGCGTCGTGGGGATGTAGGGGTACCCCTGAACGTGCTCGATGAGAGAATGTCGCAAGTCATGGAGCGCTGCAAAGATGTCGATGTGGTTGCTTTTGATCTGAACGCGCTCGAATTGGATCTACGTTGAGGTGGAGAGGGCGTCTGCCACGGAGTAAGCAGAGTGCCTGTATGAGCCTGTGGTGTGAGTGGTCGAGACTCAAGCTCTTCCAAGCTACCCTTTCCACCTTCGCACAAGGTCTCGTCGGAACCACTCGAGGCATTGCGCCCCACGCCTCGTGCGGTCGAAGAATAGTAGCGCGTTGTCGTTCTGGTGTCGGCTTCTGAGGGAGGGGGTGCTGCGTTGAAGCCTCTTTCGCAGCTGTTTCCGGACGATTCACTCTGCGAGGTGCCATAAGAAGGAGGCATCGATTGGCACGAAGCCCCTTGTTTGCCTCTAGCTAGTGTAGCTGTCGGTCTGTCCGCCTGATAGCTGTGGGGACCACAGACACACCCATGGTTGCCATTTCGCCCCCGTGACGAAAGGTTGCGGCCATGTGCAATCTGTCCCCAATCTGGTCGTTCAATGTCCAGGTACGGCGTCACTCGAGGCTGTGAGCTCGCTGACGATGCAAGCACGCCATCTATCAGCAGCAAAATAGTCGCAAAGATTTCAGGCTGCTCTTCCATCGTGTAGAGAAAGAGCTCGTGCATTTGCTTCCTGTATGCGTTCCAAGTCATGAGCAGAGCGACTTGTCGGAAGATGAGCAGCACTGTCGCAAGGAGAAGGAGCCAGACTGGCTTGGCTTTTGGTAGTGTCTGCTCTTCGTAGGCGACCTGCTCAGCCACAAGAGTTCTGATCGAAACGCATCGAGCCTCCTTGTGACACTCCTTGCTCGTGCGAGCCGCCGCGCACGGTTGGCTGGGCAAGTCCGCAACGACCGTGGCTTGCATCCGAGACAGCATGCCATCGCTAGCAGCTCCAGAGGTTGGCCTTGCAGATGCCGCGCCTGTAGAATCGATCAGAGGGCTATCTACAGACCACACTGTAGCTCGGGACGCTGCACGGGCCCTCCGCTCGGCGTAGCTCAATCTCGCCTCTGACGGGGAGAAGGTGACTGAAGGTCCTCTGCGCGACTTCTTCGGGGCTTCTTCTTCTTGTCTGTCGTCCTTCTCACAGATCCGAAATTCTTGACTGCGCTCCTCATCATCCGCCTGCAGACCTTTTCTCATCTCGCGCAGATGCTTCCGACAATCCTGACGAACCTCATTTTGGCGCGCCAGGGCTATGATGCACAGGGCTGTTGTAAAGAGAAGGACCAAGAGGCAGAAACCATGTGAAAGCTCGTACGAGTCGTGTCCATTTTCCTGGACCCAGTGCTGGGTCCCAAGTGCTTGCATGAGCTCGCCGAGGACGCCCTGGTGGCAGACAAAGCCTCGTTGAGCACTGGCGAAAATTGAATTTGGCGGCCATGGGCGCTGGGGAGGCACTCACACTTGCCAAGGCCAAGGCACACAGGCCGAAAGCCGTCATTTTCCCCACAGCCAGTATTGTCAAAGATCTGGAGCACTGCACATCACCCACCGCACGCGCACTGATTGATCGATAGGTCATCAGTCGTCGGGAGTCTCACGAACAGCATGCGCATTCTGTACTTACTGATTCTCTGCGCCGCAAAAGACTGCCAGAATTAGCGGGACGAGGCCACCGGCGTATATCGAGAACCATGAAGCCTGGAGCTTGTTGCCTGCAGAGCCATATCCGAGGTGAGGAAAACAGACTAGCACGCAGCGAAAGAGCCAGACTACGAGTCTGACTACGTGGATACAAGACAAGGCAAAGGCAGTATTTAGATGAAGCTCCGTCTCCTTCCCCATGCAGTCAGGACCATACTCACGAAGAATGTGGACCGCAAGGAGGATATGTGCGGTGTTCCTTCGCGTGCGCATGCGCCAAATCACGAAGCCCAGGAAGATAAGATAGTAAAGAGACGAATTGAACGCAGAGTGACGTGTCTGTATGCGACCATATTTGGTCATCCAGTTGTAATGCTCGCCCTTGCAAGCGGGAATTGGAGGGTCAGTCGTTTACCACAGCTAAACAGGACGGCATCCTTTCGAGCAGAGGACTCACCCCTTGTTCCTCTGTCATGGTGGCGTCGTAAGCGAAAGGGCTCATCTGGGCTCTGGGGCTAGCAGATGGATAGCAAAGGAGCGCAGACGGCTGTGTTTGACCTGGCCCGCCGGAGGCCTGTACCACTCAGGGCGCAGGAATACTGGATATGTCAAGGCGTGAATGACTCGGCCTGCGAGGATGTTGCCAGCTCCTCAAGAGCTGCTTGCTAGAATCGCGCTGGGAGTAATGATGGTGATATAGACACTGTCCTCGAGGGAGGGAACGATGCGAGGCCTCCTGAGGCCTGTGTCTGCGGTGACGAGGAGCTGGGGAGGGAAATGATGTGGGATTTGCGCAAGCTGAAGGCAGAGCTTGCGAAGTGTGCAAACAAAAAGAGGACCTCGACCTGCGAGGCTTGAGGGGGCAGAGCAGACTGCTGGGGATCGATTGAGTGGCCGTGAGAGGAGGAGGCAAGGAAGATGGGGGAGGGTGGACTCGCGCATCTGCGGACCTCGAGAGGCATTATTAAGGGGCCCTGAGGGCGGAGGTAAGTTCGTGACTGCTGTTCTCAGCTCGCTACGCAGGGCACAACGCCGATAGGGTCCTTCCCTCTTCTTGGCGGGCGCAGTCGACGCCAACAACGTGGACTTACGCCCGCCGTCATCAAAATTGGCGCGATCATTCGTCATTCGGCGATTTTTTGGGGGGCAGACACGAGCGTCGTGATTGTTATGGACGCATAGACGTGAGCAAAGGCCGAGTGAATCCTAAAGAAGGATTTTTGTATCGCTTTAAGTAGCGCCAAACTTGAGTACAGACGCCCTGCGCTCATGGTGCAGACTGGCTCGGGTTGTATGCTAGGCCATCGTCTGGGCAAGCGATCCGAACAAAAATAGCCGTCCGGTGTGATCATCGAGCTGATCACAATCGCTCGGAGCTCAATCGGCCTATTGTGGCTGGTAGTGATGCGTTGCTGGGCTTCTGGCTGAGCACTACATCACTGTGAAAGGGCATCGATGCAGACATTCAGCAAAACGCGCAGTGCTCCTCTTGCCGGACACAGCCACTTCTTCTTTGTAACCGATGCCACCTTTGGGTCGAGCCAATGCTGGCCTAGGCCGCTGCAACTCCAAAAGAGGGGATGGGTACCGTGATGTGTTGATTGATGCTTTGGGCTCTCCGTCCCACTTGACAAGGCGAAGTTACTGCGATGGCTTGCACTGGATTTCGCTGCTTTGTCCACGTCTCAGCAATGAGTGAGTGCTTCGCGCTTGCCCACACGAGCGAGCAGCCTCTCGAGTCTGCAAACACACGAGACACTTTTGTTTGCCTTGCTGAGCCCCAATTAAGATGGTCCTGATGCTTCTCAGCCAGTCGGTGAGTTGTAAAGCCTATTTCCAGACATCAGCGATCATAAGTTGATCGTGAGCGGTCGCAGCGTTGGCTGAGCCGTGTCCGACTCAACTCACAGACTCGCGGGACTCATCAAACTCAAGCAAGACTCACGACTCAAACTCAATGACTCACACTGCATGACCACACTCGTGACTCAGACTCCATGACTCACGATTCATTCACTGATTGACTGTGACTGCCTTTTGTGCGGCGTTGCGCACGCGGAGCGCTCACGCTGAGCACGCAGAGACAATTCGTCACGTGGCGAAGGGCCACGCGTTTCATCGCTGCCGCCCGACAGTCAGAGTCAGTCACGAGTCACGGTCTGTGTCTGAGTGAACGGTTCAGGTGTGCGTGGGATGCTGGCTATGTGCCCCTTTACACCGGGATCGTGCCAACTTGCTTACAACCTCCAGCTCTATGGAAGCTCACCCATTGGTCTCGTCTGGACGTCAGTCTGCAGGACGCTTTCGCCACTCCTCGCACCTCCGCATCCTCGCAACTCGCCTGGCTGCTTCTTCTCTAGCTGTCCACCAACGTCTGCTAGTTCGGCATCAGCATTAGTGCTCTTCGATTTGATTCTTGTAGAGAGAATCAGGACCGCAGACGTCTCCAAGGGGTGACATTGGCAGACCTGCTAAATATCTCTTC
This sequence comes from Ceraceosorus bombacis, assembly GCA_900000165.1. Lineage (NCBI taxonomy): Eukaryota > Fungi > Basidiomycota > Exobasidiomycetes > Ceraceosorales > Ceraceosoraceae > Ceraceosorus > Ceraceosorus bombacis. Next base: position 849,747 of record CCYA01000389.1, on the reverse strand, counting down.
GAGCAGTCAAACCAGACTTTTGGAGGATACTGCACGTGGACAGGATGTCGTCGAACGGTGCTCGTCCTACCCAGTACTACGAGCTGTACAGGCGTAGCAGGTGAGCGTCGGGTGGCAAATGTTAAGCAGTGGGTTGGCATTCTGGGAGAGCCTCCGTAGGCTTTGGTCATCTGTGGCCCGAGCCCGCATTCTGAGAAATGGGTTTGGAGTGCTTTTCATGTGCTAGCTCTGGGTGCTGCGCTCGAAAGGCAACGGACAGGGTGAGACTGTTGCGTTAGCTGGTGACGACCGGTAGTCCGTGAGCTGTTGCGAGTGCTTCGGACTAGGCGCAACGCCACGATTGGCCATCTGTACGCGTCAGGTAAAGCTGACATGTCACGCTCTCGTCGCCCTTCAGTATTGGAATGCAATTGACGGACGCTCTTGACGAGTTGATCCAATCTGGACACATCAATCCGGTGTTGGCCATGAAAGTCTTGACGCAGTTCGACAAGAGTGTGGCAGACACGCTGAACAAGAAAGTCAAGAGCAAGAGCAGTCTGAAGGTGAGTGTGGGTGGATGCATTTGGCCCGGATTGAGCTGGGCGGTCCTTTGTTCTTGCGGGTCTCGGCTGATGGAAGCGACCCTGTGGTCTCACTGTATGCGCTTAGGGTCATTTGCACACGTACCGCTCATGCGACGAGGTCTGGACTTTCTTTGTCAAGGATGGCAATATGAAGCTCGACAACGGAGAGATGTTGCACATCGACAGCGCTAGGATCGTGGCTTGCAAGCTGGGAGAGGGGGCAAGCGCGAGCAAATGAGGGGCGCAACAGGGTCGGATCCGGACTTCGATCCGCCTTGACGTTTAGGCTCAGCAGAGCTCAGAATCATCTATCTCTTGCTGTCATTGTCAAGTCTTCTTCAAAAAGAGGTCTTTCAGGCATGAGCTACAAGATCGCCTCGCCCCGCCACTGGCACCCAGTATGCTCCCAAAGTCCCTCTCTGATCTCCACACCATACATGACGCGCATTATGCGTCTAGTCTCTTACCCACACACACATACATGTACCATCATAACACTCTAGCAATCACAATGTAAATCTGAAGACGTTTCTCTCTGTGCTCAGACCATGGTCTAGGTTTCGACCGGAGCGCATTCCCTCTGGCACAGGTCCGCCGGAATGCTCCTCTGACAGGCTCTTGAAAAGCGGCTTTTCGCGGTTCACGCACCCCCAAATCTCGCGGCACAAGTCTGACGGGCCTAGGGCTGCGGTAATGGCGGTCAAGCTTGGTTGCTCGCCGTATCGCAGTTCTTTGAAATCGTCGATGATGCGCAAAGTCACAAGGCTTATCCTCATATACGGCAAATCGTGAATGCTCACTCGTGACTGAGGGATGTGCAGCGCGCACGGTCCAGGCGGCATGTTGATGTCGAGTAGTCGCGAGTACAGATCATGCACCACGGGGTTTGGTATCCTCACTCACCACCTTGTCTCTCACACTCCGATCCGAAATCATCTTTTTGAAATTTGGACCCCACACGCTGGCAGCACGAAGGTCGTCTCGTGTATGCCGCACAGACGGGTAGTGTATATTGGTTCAGCGATCATCCGAGCATCCTTTTGGCCTTTGACAACCCGAACACATTCCTTCGTCACTATGGCCACAGCCCAGGACAGATCCGACAAGGTCTCCAGAACCATTATTGCCCCGTACGGTCTGTGGAAATCGCCAGTGACGAGTGACCTTCTGACTCAAGCCAACATCTCCTTTGGTGATGTGGTGGTCTTGCCACGTGCAAGGGGAGAGAGCAAGGGCAAAGTAGCATACATTGAGAACAGACCTTACGAATCGGGCAGAAGCGCAGTCATTTATCGGTCGTTCGATCTGCCTCTCAAGACTCCAGGCGACGGTGAGCAGGAAGGTGAGGAAGGGGAAGACCTGACACATGGGAAGTACAGTGCCCAATGCGGCATACATGAGTATGGAGGAGGAGCGGCTGGTCTGGGCCCAAGTTCGACCGCGCAAGGGAAAGCTACGGCGCCGATCATTTTCACGCAAGCCAAAAGCAATGGTGTCTTCCTGGCAGCACCGGGCGAAGAGCCTCGACAAATCCGCGAAGGTGAGGGCAGAGTGAGAATTCGCAGCCGTGACCGGCATTCCCCATACCTGAGCATTGGTTCTTTATGCCTCCAGACAGTCCGACATCACTGCTTGGCGACTTTCACGCCCATCCCACACTTCCGTTGATGCTTTGCGTGCACGAGGACCATACAGTGGATACGCCAGAAGGAGTCAAGAACTCCATCGGCTGCTTGGACACACGTACGGGGAAGCTTCATGCCCTCGTCGAGGGTCCCGACTTTAGCACGGCTCCAAGGTTCAGTCCCTGTGGCAGATTTGTGGTCTGGGTGTCATGGGACCAGCCAAGCATGCCGTTCTGGGGCACTCAACTTTGGGCAGCCAGGTTCAAGTACGAGGAAGGCAAGCCGCCCATTGTTACGGAAGCTTTCCTCGTTGCAGGATCGAAAGAGCAGGTCGCTCATATGCCGACGTGGGGTAGGACCACAGAGGATGGAGACGCTGCCTTGTTCTTTACCGATGACGAGACTGGATTCGCCAATATCTACGAAGTGAGACTGAGACCTCTTGGAGACGAAGGGTTGCGGGTGTCAGACAAGCTGGCTATCCTCAAGGCGCCAGAGAAGAGCGACTTTCAACAGCCTGCTTGGCAGCTCAATGGGTGAGTGTGCCACTCACTCTAGCCACCTCTTGGCGTCTCTAAGCTCAGGAGAATGTCGCCTCTCACATGCATCCACAGTTCACCTTTTGCGACCCTGAATGCTAGCTGGATAGCGTGCACTGTCATTACGAGGGCTATACATTCCCTTGCTCTGGTACACCTCCCAACGCGTACTCTGCGTCGACTCGACACGCCTTTTCGCACAATCTCACAATTACGAGCAGTAGACGAGCAAACCATCGTGTTTGTAGGAACACGCTTCGACGAGCCTGGAGCTTTGGTAGCCATGGACCTCGGTTTAGCGCTCGATGCGTCTCAGAAAGGGGAAGTGAAGCCGAGATGGATTGTTCTGAAACGAAGCAGCGATGTCATCACGAACGGCACTGTACCCAGAGCGTATCTTAGCGAAGCTGTTCCAGTGGAATTTCCCACCGTTCTGCCGGCGAGTAAGCATGTCGGAAGTATGGCGCCGCGCATGGCCGCTAAGATTGTTCATCCTTACTACCGACAGAACGGTGACAGGAGCACAGCACATGCAATTGTCTTTCCTCCAAAGAACGCGCAATACGTGGCGCCTAGGGGCTCCGCTGCTCCCGCCATCATCCTCGCTCATGGTGGGCCCACAAGCGCTGCGGACGCTGGCTTAAGCCTTCTGGTCCAATTCTGGACGACACGAGGCTTTCTAGGTGAGCAATTCAGCCCTCAATAGAGCTATGCACATGGCCAGTACTGAAGCAGGCGTCCATGTCATAATGCAGTATGCACTGTCAATTACGGTGGCAGCACAGGATGTAAGTGTGGCCATCCAGCTTTTCAGAGGGTCGCGATACCACTGACGGATCGCCGGTCTTGCAGATGGAAGAGAGTATATGGAGCGGCTGATGGGCAATTGGGGTGTGGTAGATGTGCGAGACTGTGCTTCTTGCGCCGAATGGCTTGCGAAAGGAGCCGTCTCCGCGTCTGGACACCGTGCTCAGCCAGGCCAATCAAGACGTGATAGAGCAGCCAGCACGAAAGGACAAGCTCAGCTGGCTTTCTTGTCCGAGCGCACGCAAGCGAGCGGAGCCAAAGAGGTCATCTTCCGCAATCCGGACGCTGGTTGGAAGTTCGGAGCACTCGACGTGTTGGGCCTGACCGCGACGACTGCACTTTCAGCGCTGCCACTTCTGTCCAACGTGAGCTTTGCGTTGGCGATGCGGGATGCCGCAAGCGACCTCTGACACAACACTGCCTCAACACTGCCTCCAATTGCACGAAATGACAGTTCGGCTTAAGTCCTGCTTTGGCTGTTCTTGCATTTTGGGTGTACTGGCTGTTCAAGCACATTGTAGAAGTGCAGCAAGGTGAGTCGCGCTCTCTAGTCTGCCAATGCTCTCGTCTTGACAAGGTGTCTTCCTTGGCGCTTTGTTAGAGACTGTTACAAGCATCCCGGGCGTAGGTCTTCAGTTGACTACCATCAAGGGCTTTTCCATTCCGTGGGTTCACGACCGGAGAGGGAAAGTCGAGGGTTCACCAAAACCAGAGACCTTGCCGGGTAGCCAAGTGCCCACTACGGCCGCAGCACACTTCCAAGCCGTGACATTGCGGACTCGTTTGATACCACGCGATTCTATCTTGGATGTCGTGACCATCGAAGCTTTCAGGAGATGGGAAGTTATCGACTATCTCGCCATCATGACGAAAGCTGCCGAAGGAAGCGATGGCGCTGGAAGAGGAGGTCAATTGGAGGTCATCTTCCCTGTGAGTGGTGATTCTCGTCTGTCGCATCCTGCATCGCCGCTTCGCTGATTCAAGGATTTGGGAGCAACAGAGTCTCTTGCCAAAGCTGCCGGTCGTAGAAGCCGTCTACGAAAAGCTTTTCGATCGACCAGCTCCCGCAGAAGCAACCGGATGGGATCCAGCCAGTCAGCAACAGGGCGGTCCGGTCCACTCGAGATACGCTGCCAACGATGAGGCTGTCTTCCCATCTGTCGATCCAAGCAGGATTGCTATAGCTGGGCAAAGCTCTGGAGGTAAGGCTGAGGGCGCACCGGACTTTTCAGCAGGACAGGACGACTTCTGACACATTGCTCTGTTTCTCTCACAGGCTACACCGTATTGGCAGCTCTCTGTGACTATCCCGATGCATTCTCGTGAGTGCTTTCCAGCGATTGGGATGTTTGAGAATGGTGGAATCGGATGACCGACTTTGACGCAAACACGTCCTCACGGCATACATCACTTTCACTACAGAGCCGGTCGATCCTCTTTTGGCATATCTGAATTGAAGCAGCTGGCGGAATTGTCGCACAAATTTGAGCTCAGGTATCCTACTGGCTTGTTGGGAGGCACTCCGGCAGAGGTTCCAGAAGTGTATCGATCGCGAAGCCCTCTTTACAAAGCGGATCGTATCAAGGCGCCCGTGAGGCTATTCCAGGGCAGCTTGGACAAAGTCGTGCCCAAAGAGCAGAGCGAGGCTATCCGAGATGCAATCCTGAAGAATGGAGGCCGGGTTGAGTACACACTGTTCGAAGGCGAAGGTCACGGTAAGTTTAGGGTGACGGTCCTGTGATGTGTCTTCCTGAAACATGATGAATGACGTACTGTTCGATCCGCGGTAACAGGTTTCCGCCGAGCTGAAAACCAGAAGGCAGGTGAGATCGATTCTGTCGAGGAGTTCCTGGGCTCGTGCTTAAATGCTGCATCTTGCCGCCTGTACCACTCAGCTCTGGAAGGGCAGCTTGATTTCTACGTGGATGTGTTCAAGCTCAAAGATGACGCGGTGACGAAGGTCGGATGAGCAGACGGCTCACGACTATTACCATCACATGTTTAGACACGTTGCACGATCACCTTCAAGTGCTCGCTCGCGTCAAGTTTGACTTCTCTTGAGGGGTCAAACCAACCAACAGTTCCAGCAGCTCCCTTGGACCACACGTACGAATGGTGTGAGACACGTCATCCATGTTGTTGATGTGACGCGCGCTCGAGGAGCACCGTGGCGATGATGAGACCTGCATCGTGCGAGACGGAGAGATGCCACTCAAGCGCAGAGTGATCAATGCTGAACAGTGGGAACTTTGTCGCTTGATCGCGGCCAAGATGGCTCAAAGAGATGGTTGGCCTTCCGCTCCCTTTTTCAGACTGGCTAACGCTGAAGTGCTTCCAGCGCAACGAGGCCACCGCTATGGGAAAAGTAGCCTTGTACGCTGCTTCTTTGGCTGCCCAACTTACGGGAGGCGCGCCAGATCAGAGATCTGACGGTCAGCCTTTTGGGTTGAACGAGCACAAGATGGCCCACTCACCGCAGGCCGAGCCAACGCAGGGGCTTTTCTGTGCTGCTGAGACTCGTGGGCGCGCCCAGGTCGGCCAAAAAAAGGCAGCGCCAATCTTCGTACTCCTCTGTGCTGAGGATCCTACTAGCGAGCCTGTCACTCCTGTGCCATGCATTCTCGTCTGGCACGCGACTTCTGCTTGCGAGCTTTTGAAGGCGCGCAAAGGAGAGCAAATCCACCCCGATGCCTACAATGCTGGCTTTGCTCATCTCTCGTGCTGCTTGGACAGGTCATCCAACGAATTGACAGGTGCCACGAGTGCACGTGTTTCCGGCATCGAGATGAGCGTGTGAAGGGTAAATTAATAGCCTGTCAAATCTCCTAGTGGGATGAGAACGTGAAGTTGCGAGTTGAGTCTGAGTCTCAGCTTGATCTCTTCTGAATCAAATCGAGAATCACGTGAATGACGGATCATCGGATTCCCACCGATTCAGATTAATTTTAATAATCAAATGTTTGGAGTGTATTCACGCAAACCGTTTTGAGTCATAAGTGAAAGACTCGTTGACACGTGATGAGCCGTTTTGCCTTGGCGCGTGCTTGGATACAAATTTGTGCTTAAAATTCAAATTCTGATTCTGACATTCTGGATTTTGATTGTGACCCGATCTTGAATTTCAGGAGCTCGAACCAATGTGAGCAAGATGCAGCGGAGTCGATGTGACTGTCATTCATGAACGATCGTTAGTTCGTGGCTGCCTCAAAACACGTACGTATGTCACAACGTGGAATGTTGAGCCAAGCTCGGGCTTGTCAGTGAAGCAGATTGGCCAACTCGTCATTCAAGCCGTGCATCGAGAGCCCTGAAGTGCGGTCAAAGTCGGATTCAGAATGGGAGAGGCGACGCGTGGAGTACATCGCTCACAGCAACTCCTTGCAGCTGCTCCATACTACGAGGCGCAGCTGCGCAATGCGCGCCTTCAGTCGTGAGTCTGGGCTGCTGATCAACGCCACAACGTTTCAAGCGCGAGCCAGTCCACTCATAGCCTTGGTGCTGAGACGCAGTCGGGTCATGGGGTGGGATCGAGTTTGATTATGACAGCAGTCACGAGTGACGCGCCGCTCAAACGCGGCGGGCGGGCGGCCTTTTTGGTCCCTGGATGGACGCCGTGACAGGCAGCCGTTGCGCTCAGCACGCCGAGCAGCTCTAGCCGCACACACTGCGCTCGGCGAGTTCAAAAGCTTGAGACATGCTCAAAAGGTCTCGTTGCTGGATGGGCTAATAGCTATAGCAGACGAGCCAAGAGCGATCGAGTGGCGAGAAACAAGTTTAGCGGGAGCCCGCTGGACGCAGCGTGCGCGAAATGCAAAGGATGTTGCGAATCTGCCATGGATGTCAGCAGAGCCGAGTCTTGCTGTGATCTTGCCATTCACGATTGAATTGCATCGCGCAGCTGAGCTATTGCTGGATGCTTGTGCAGGTTCGGTAGGGCTGCTACTTGAGTCGTGAGTGATACGATCCGTCATCAGGAGGCTTTTCTCCCGAGTCCACTATAGCTGCAGTGTGAATGAATGCTTTGAATGAAGGCAAGTCCGTACATGATTGAATGCTCGAGGCGAGCCCGAATTCTCGAGCGAAAGGGTTGAAGCCCTAAATCAAAACATGTGTCCGCATCAAGGTTTGTTAATTGACGCGTTCAGAGGCGCGTACGTGAAGATAGATCAACATCATCATGCAACAGGTATATAGGCGAGAGCAACACCGTTCGCGGTCCATGATGCATGCATGCGCGTGCAGCAGGCATCAGGCGAGCAGCGCGCGCGGGGCACAATTTTTGAGTCAGAGCGTAGCGCTGCTGCTGTGCTGAGTGTGAGCTTTGTGAGAATATATGGTGCGTGGCCGGCGTGTCGCGCCGCGCACACGCGGCGCGCCACTCCAAGCACGTCTCGTGATCGACTTTTCGACGCGCTCGCGATCCTTCGCGCTTTGGCCGTCGGGCGAGCCAGCAGCACAGCAGCTACCCAGTACGCAGCAGCAGCTCTTGTCGCGGATCCCATGAGAGCACGATGCTGTTGAACTGATCGAATGCTGTTTACGCAGCGTGGGTTGTCAGTTGGCAGGTACCGTGAGACGCGAGGCTCCAGCTAGATGCACACACCAATTCAGAAAGCTCGGTCGTCTTCGTGAGAACCAACACGTCCTCACCTGAAGGTGGATGAGACCTTCATCGAATCTCTCCGCCAGCCGGGCGACCCCACTTTCTGTCCATCATCGAGGACCATCGGGACAGTCGCGAACGGTAGCATTATCTACCTTACAGCTCGATACCTCGCGACTCTGCTCAACCCCTCTCTCCCCACTCCTTCGACTCTCCAGCACGACACCCGACGACTTTTGGAAGCCTCTGTTGCGCGCGCCCGCAGCCTTTCGCCCTCCCGTCCGATGTCGGCCTGTAGCGCAACATCAGCAGCATCGTCCGTTGGTGTCGCGTCGGGTGAGAACCTGGAACGTAGGGTACACCTTCCTCGCGTCGCATCAGCCGCGTCTAGCGAGCTGAATGTATCGCAGGCAGTGAGTCAACGCTCAGAAGAGTCGTTCAGCGCGTACCTCAACACTTCGACCAGCTCGCCTCGCTCTGGCATCTCGGACGAGTCTCAAGAATCATCCGCACGGCTGGTCCATTCGCAAGGCGATCAACAGGGGTCGAGCCGAGTAGATTCGGTAGACCAACAAGGCTCTCGAAGAGGTATTGGCAGGACCGAGTCGAACGCGAGCATTCTCAACATGCGCATTCAAGGAACTCGTGTTGCGCCAGCCATCCGGGACGGACTCTCGGATGAGCTACCAGCGCTGTACGATGGACCGCCTAGCTCTCAATCCGCCTCCCAGCAGTTGAGCATGCACTTGAGCAGCGGGTGCGCCCCCGATAGCATGATCCAAGCGCAATCGCAGCAAGGCTCCGAAGCTTCGAAACGCCCATTTGCTCGAAATTGGAGCTCCTCGTCAGAAGCGATGGTGCTGGGTTTTCCGGCGGCTGATCAGGGTGAACGCAGCAAGCTGGAAACGGCACGCGACAACGCGCACCGACAAACTCCCATGCAATCTCCTGCCGAACGCGCAGCTGTGGAGAGCGACAGCTACCCTTCAGCAGTCGCGCTCCACCGTGGTCCCACTCCTCCTTCTGCCGCCATAGCTCGAAATCCGTCAAGCGAGCAGATGGAGTCATCAACGCGCGAGCCAAGCGTGGCGGGAGAGGAGGAGGAGGATGATGATGAAGATGACGAATCGTGCGATGAGAATGACCACTCTGTCACTGGCAAGAGAGGCCCGGGTGGCAGCAAACGACGCCGACGAACAAAGAAGGCCGAGGTGGACACGCTCGCTGCTGTGTAAGTAGGGCGAATAATGGGCCCTGGTACCGCGTGTCTCCGCTGTCTTAGCCTCCGAGCAGTAGTCTGAGATTTGTCCCTCTCCTGGCATTCTAGGTACGAGGTCACGCCCTTCCCAGATCAAACCAAGCGGAATGAGCTGGCTGCGCAGCTGCATATGACGGTCAAGTGAGTATGATGGGCATTGGTCGGATGTCATGCCTTGGCTCATCATGCGACGATCGGAACTTGCATGCTTGCAGAGCGGTTTCCATCTGGTTTCAAAATCGACGTCAAGCGATGAAGAAGCGTGCTGCTCGGTATGGTGGAGAGGATGCATCCAGCTTAGCACAAAGCGCGTCTGACCGTGCCGGGGGTTTGAAGCCCGTGCTGCCTCGAGCACGCCCGTCTTTGGATGCAACCCTTCTCTCTAGACCAGTGACGACCCTTCCAGGCTCTCCCGGCACCGATGACGACAGCACACGAAAGGAAAGCTGTCGTGCATTAGACGCAACGGACTCCAGTCAGCCAAGCTTTCCTTCTGCCTCGAACCGCTGCATGACACGCGCTGTTTCTGCGCCTTCACTACCAGGCCAGGGTCGCGCACCATTGCGAGACATCAACGACTTGATAGCGAACGTGCAAGGCAGGATCGTCACCAGCACCACCAGCCTCAAAAAAGCGCCTTGCGAAGTCCTGTCAAGAACGACTGATCAGTCCTCGAAGACGAAGGCAAAAGTCTCTCTTTTCGATGGTGTCATTGGTGCGAAAAAGGACGGTGCTCCGGCCCACACCACCGAGCATGCTGCATCGACCGCGGCATGCGGTGCCGGTCTATCGAGAAGCAAGCAGGGATCGCTAAATGCCAAATTGCCGCCGTCTTTGATAGCCTCGCTCCGAGCGCAGGGTATCCTGCCAGCCAGTCCAAGGCGCGTCTCTCCTGGCAAGCGCCAGAGATCCCCAAGCGACGAGATTTGGCGCCGCATGCTGAGCTCTAGTGCAAGCTCGGACAATGGTCAAGAAGAGGGACCGAAGAATCCAGACGAAGAGGAGGAAGCGGCGGAAGAAGATGAAGAGCGCACTCTTCGCAGAGTTGCGAATCGCCGAGCCGCCAAGGAGCAGCTCAACGATCTTAGAGCCAAAAGCACGTTGAGGCCAGGCAGGCTGAGCCTAACACGGGCGATGTCTGGAAGCATCCGGCCGTCGTCGAACGTCCTTACAAACAGCGCTGGCGCGTTCAAGCCGAGAACAGTCTCAGACGGACGTGCCTCACTCTCTCGCGATCTGACACTTAGCGTTCCAGGCGAAGAGAAGAGCACCACCAATGTCGAGCCACACCCAGCATCCCGAATCTCTTCGGTGCAAGCTGCGCCCGCAATAACCTTAGACGATCCTGCGCGCTCGAGCAGACGACGGGTCCCCTCTCTAGACTACGCCGCGGGGCATGACCGTGCTGACATTCCCAGACCATTGCTGTCAACAGACACGAACTCCGACGCGCGCAGAGACTTGGCTGCTGGACTCGTTGGATCTTTCTCCGAAGGTGTCTCAGCAAAGAAAGTGCCTCACCGCAAGAGGAAGCCAGCGGCACAATACGTCGTTGACGAAAACGGTCTTAAATGGCGCTTTGTTGAGGATCAGTACGCACCACGCAAGCGCAGTCGATTTGCTACGCCCTACGATTGGAAAGAGGCTCAGCCAGTAGTCGCGCAGAGACAGCCGCTCGTTGCGCCGCACATGGACACCTCTTCCACGCCCCGCAAACGTTCTAGAGAGGACGGCGTCGCATTGAAGGAAAATCAATTGACGGTTTTGCCACGGTCCATTGCGGCTACGATGCCGTCCGGCCTTGGACCGGCTTCGGCGCTGACGAGCCACCCAACCCTCTCTGCTGGCTCCACCCTGGATGCTTCCCGCTTGCCTTCTATCGCTTGCTTGACGGCGGTCGACACTCTGTTGCAGACTCCCACTCTCCCACCTCTGCGGCCCCCGTCACATGCATTACTAGATGGCCGTGCTAAACAAGCAGCTCTGCGGCCAGCACGAGGTCAAGAAGCCCCCCAGTTCGGCAAGCGAAGCAATGGTCTGGCTCAGCCCAGTCTGTCTATTGATTCATTATTGGGAGCAAGGATGAGTACCTCCAATGTTTCCTCGCGCGGATCGCAGCCATCAGGAGGCACTTTCCGTTTCGAGGCCTCCTCCACGCGTGATCCTCGAGGAACAGCATCTCCTTCCGTCTCTCCTGAACGTCCTATTAGAAACATTCAACACCCGGTCAACCAGCGGGCGTCGCTGTCCGGCTTCCAAGCACCTGTCGGCACACCTTGGGGACGCGAGCAGCTCAACACCGTCCAACGCGGGCATGGGCTGGCTCGCGTGGCGTCTGGTCCATTGCCGCCCGTGACGTACGCTAATTCCTTGGGCCCTGCCAAGAACGTCGCTGGTAATAATGTGTCGATGTTGACCGAGAGCCAGCAGGACGACAGCGGCTTTTACGGCAGCGACAAAGAGGAAGGACATACAAGACGCGCGGTATTTGCAGATAAGACAAACAGCGCAAAGGCGGGCAAAGGCACACGCGCCCCAAGTCGCAAGGCTGCAGCCCCACTTCGAACTGCTCGATCTACCCTACGCGGTTTAAGCGGCTCTCCTCGCAAAGACGAAGGTGATGAACAAGCAGCTCAAATGTTGCTCGATCTTGCGGCCCGAGACTAGATGCCTATGGAAAAAGAAGAAAGCATCGTCATGCGTCGGCACAGCGAAAAGCGACGTTGCCTCCAAGAAGTCTGCCTCATCCTTTGACCCCTCTGAAATGACCATAAAATATGTTATGCACCAGGAAATGGCATCAGAGTCGTCCAATTTTATGCTCTAGTGATTGAGATCACGGCAATAGCGCGACCTTGTACGGGAACTCCACCTTATCGGGCGTGAAGATCGCGCTCACGAGACAGATACATCCCAGTGTTTGTAGCAGATAGATTCCGATCCTCACTATGGGGATCTTTATGACCTGCCTCACTGGACTGAGAGAGCGTGTCGGACTTCCGCGGAGTTTAATATCACCCCAACGTCCACGTGGCGTGAACTCATTGCTGACAATCACCCACGCACGAGCTGAGAAATCGCGCGCGTCACCATTGGATGCGGAGCAACGCCGCACGTAGGAAGCTTGAGCAGTCGTGAGTGCGTGAGTCGTTGATGCGCCGGAGGATACCCTCAATACCGTAAGTGTGAAGGCAGCGCAGGATCAGAATCATAATCGCATACGCGACGTTCCTTACTCTAATCGTCAAGAACTCAACTCATCAAGCAGTCTGTCTCCCTTGTCCATTCTCAAAAGTCTTCTTACCGCCACACCACATCGACCGACGGCTCTTGACGCGCATCCACGCAATGGCATCGGCATCACGCACTCTGGCTCGCGCGAGCCTGAGGTCATCCTCATCTCATCTCCAGGCTGCCTCCCGATCCGCCAGCGCTGCTGCCAGGCCTCGCATGATCGCACAGCGGGGCTTTGCCAGCTCTAGCGTGCAATCATCAGACAAGCTCATGGTTCACCGCGATACAGACTACAAGTGGGTAGCATCCCCAGTCCCTGGTCCTTGTTCGCTCGCGGCTCCAGCTGACAAGAAGCACTATGCGTCTGTCAAAATCGTAGCAACCCTTCTATTCCCTTCGAATTTAATGCAGAGACGCTGAAGCAAGCGGAGGAGATCATCTCTCATTATCCACCCCAGTACAAGAAAGCAGCGGTCATCCCTCTGCTCGATTTGGGCCAAAGGCAGAATTCGGGCTGGGTATCCATCAGCGTGATGAACTATGTAGCGAAGTTGCTGGAGATGCCACCCATGCGCGTGTACGAGGTTGCTTCCTTCTACACCATGTTCAATCGGTAAGCAACCACGAAAGTTCATTTGCCTTCACACCTCACTCTGACGCATCATTCTCATCTGCGATCCACGTCCCGCGCTCAGTGAGCCCGTTGGCAAGCACTTTGTTCAGCTTTGCACCACCACACCTTGCATGCTTGGTGGCTGCGGCAGTACCTCCATCCTCGAGACCATCGAGAAGCATCTCGGCATCAAGCAGGGCCAGACTACCGACGACAAGCTCTTTACGTTGATTGAAGTCGAATGCCTGGGGTGAGCACTGAGCTGGTTGCGTGGGTCAATTGGCTTGGCGCGCGGCTGACTTTAGCAAATATGGCCACACAGCGCTTGTGCAAATGCACCCATGATGCAGGTCAACGACGACTTTTACGTGAGTTGCAGTTTCGTAGCGAACTTGCGGCAGAGGCCATCCCTAATCACTAGCCTTGCCTTGCCATTACGCGTGCGACAGGAGGATCTGACGCCGGAGACTACAATCAAAGTGCTGGACGCATTGAGGAATGGCCAACCCATCAAGCCCGGTCCTCAGAGCGCCAGACACTCGAGCGAGCCTGCAAGTGGAAGGACGGCGCTCGTCTCAGAGGTGAGTCAAGACGTGTCGCCTGCACTACAGCGGCGTGCTAATTACCTCAATCGTCCTCTCAGCCTTATGCGACTCAGCACAATGTCCAAGAATTCGCGTAGGCTCGCACTCGACGCCTTTCACTCCTCTTGGGGACTTCGCGCTCCAATGGGGTGCTGACATTAGAAATACATGATGGTACATTACAAGAACAAACGCCGGATAGACAAGTTGTTGGAGAAGCATACAGGAGCAGGGGAGAGAGGAGAGACAAGGAAAGTTGCACAGACAAAAGCAGATGTGTGCACTGGGACTTCGCGCGCCAGAGCTCACTGTAGGGAAAGAGCAAAGCCAAAGCGTTTGCGTACGCGCTCGTCGACATCCTTGCGTGCCGCATCGAAGGCTGCGCACCAGAGCACAGCAGCGGAGCCTTCGTCTGGCCCGTCGACCGCGTTGGATTGTTGTTGCTGGGCTGTGGCCGGGAGCATATTCGCTTGAAGGAGCAATTTGCGCCAAGCTTTGAGCACACCAGCAGCCTTCTCCAAATCGAGGTGCTGGTGAGCGATGGAAGAATCTTCTTCTACGCACGATTTGAGAAAGGCTCGGAATCGAGCGACGTCGCCTTCTCGAGGTCCAGATTCCTTTTGACGATTGAACCATTCTCCAAGCAGCCACGTGACGTCTTCGATTGTGGAGCACCCTTTCACGCTCGGCAATGCTTCAGAATTGCGTTGGGCGCGAATCAAGTTGGGCAAGGAGTCCAGACTGGACAAGTCGAGCATGCCTTGTCTCACGACACTATCTAGCTGCGCTGAGCCCACTCCAGCCGCTTTGAGCGCGGTTTCCCTACGCTGTTGCGCGCGCGTCCGCTCCTCAGCGTGTCGAGCTCCCTTGAACCGCGTTCGGCGGGATTCCATGATGCTGTTTTGCTCCACTACAATGTCACGTTGCATGTTTACGGGCAGTGCTCTGAAGAAGTCGGGGTCGATCTCAAGTGCTTCTAGCTCTTTGCTAGACAGCCGAGTCGGATCGGCCATTTGGATCGCGACGTCTGCGAGCGGCTGACCGAGAGGAACAGGAACAGTCTCGACGCTCTTGGACATCTTAGAGCTGACTCGCGATGTAGACATTAGATCGTGACTCTTCGCGGCCGCCGCCGAAAGTAGGCCAGCTCGTTTGACGGGTGAGATCGAGGCGGCACGTCGCGCACCCATCAACGAGCTGCCAGCCGCACTGCGCGATCTTATCCCGGCTTCACGCAACACTTCGGTGCGCAGCTCCTCTGGCAAGGCTTCCAGTACGCTCGGATCGAGCTGCGAGAAGCTAGGCATGCTGATAGCGTGCGCGATTTTGAATGCGCTTTGTATGCCCCTCTGTTTGTGCCTCTTGCTTGGGGTCGTGGAAGAAGCTCGAGCAGGAGAATCGAGTGGCAATAGCCCTCGCCGTGGGCTTTCGACAGTTTCGACAGTTTCGATGGCCTCGGCACCCCGTTGAGAGCTAGGACTCGGTTCAGCAGAATTTGCTCGTCGTGCTGCAATTGGCTCCGCTGGTCTTCTTTGGAGCTCTCGAGAAGTGCTTGCGTGACCCTCACTAGACCGGGCCAGACTATCTATGACTTGACTGCGAATCTGCGTCGGCAAAGCAGCCACTACTTCTTGATCTATCTGCGACAAAGGAGGAATTGCGAATTGGGTTCCTACTGGCATCCTGACATCAGCCTGGTCAGGGACTTGACGCCCGTCTTTGTGTGCGACATCATCGTCCGAGACAACGAGGCCACTGTCCCTCGAGTCCCGGATCTGTCCTGAAGGCTTAATGCGGCGTGCACGAGGACTCGGCGATCGCGCTGCCCTACCCACCGGCCCGGCGTGGAGCATTGTGGCGTGTTGCTGGGCGTCCTCGTCGTCTTCGCTTTCTGAGGACGGCTCTGCGCGCGAATTGCGACATTGTGGGCTGCGAGACGCGATCTGTGCAGAAGGCTGCTGCGCACGCTTTCCAAAGCTAAGCAGCTGCTGGCCGGGCGCCGACCTGGGTAGCGGAAGGACACTGCCATCGCTCGGCTCAAGTTTGTGCAAACTGATGCCTAGACCACGTTGTTGTGTTGCGTCGGGCGCAACCTTGCTGATCATTGGCCATGCCAATCTGAAGATGGAGTCAGCATCGTCGATAGCCGCTGAGCCCGACACTGGGGTGCTTTTGTTGAACGTGTCGCAGATACCATGGCCCATGAACTTCGGGGCCTCCACTGGTGCTGTTGGAGCACGGACCATCACCGTGACAGACAACTGACGCCCACGGAGCTTGGCTTTTCTGAGACGTTGAGATACCTCTTCCGACAGGCGGCGTATGAAGTCCTCAGACTCTTGCATGCTCTTGAAACGAATAGCATAGTTGACTGTAGCTCCCAAGCTTTGGCGCTGACGATAGCCTTCTAGTCTGTCTCGATCACGTCCGTGCATCTTGTCCCACACTACGCGGCCCATCTTGGGTCCAAGCTCGGCCATGAGGCGATTCTGCTTTACCAGCGATCGCAGCTCGCCAACTCTTGCGGTGCCGAAAAGGTCCTTGAGCCTTGCCCGTAGACTCCAGCCGACGCCGTGCAGATCGTCGACATCGAGTCCTGCTGTGAATTGCAAGACCCCAGAGGCCTGTAGATGATAGGAACCACCAGGTTTCGCTTTGCGGGTCGCAAGTCGCGCCTGCAAGACGTTGGCGCCGATCCCGATGCTGACCTCACACGCCGTACGACGCCGAACCTCGTCCCTGAATGCCTCTGCTAGCTGTTTTTCTTCTGACCAAGCTTCTCCTTGAGTGCTAGTATGCCCTTTATATGCGGCCAAAAGCGTGCGCCAGTCACCAGCATCGCAATCGGGGGCGTCTTTTGCGTGCTCCTTGCGCATGCTATCGAGAAGCAGACTAACGTCTAGCAAAGCCTCATCGATGCTGACAGACTCGACAACATCAGCGTGAGCGAGAAGGATCGAGTAGAGGTGGATCGAGATTTCCATGTAGGCCTCGAAGTCGTAGGGAATAGTAGCGATCTCTGCGCAGCGCTTACGCGCCTGACCCAAGCTCATGCCGTTTCGCACGCCGTACTTGCGGGCCACGTAATTGCAGGAAGCTATTTCGGAAGTGCTCGAAGCAATATCGCCACCTTCCCCTGCACCGTGGCACACTGCAATTGGCTTGTCGCGCAGTTCTGGTCGATTCCTCAACCCGACACTGACGAAGAAAGAGTCGAAGTCAACGTGCATGATGACGCGCTTGACTCCACTCGGCAGATCTTTGCTGCCCTCCACTCCTCTTCCAGACTCCTTCATTGCCTGAGCCACCATGTCCTGCAGCTCAGCTTTCCACGTGCTCAAATGATGCAACCTGCTCTTGTCGAAGTAGCCGGCGAGAAAAGAGTCACTTGTCGCCGTGTGCTTCTCTCTCCACGACGGAGACGCCAGCAAACGAGCAGCGGAAAGATGAGAGGGCCTAGAAGAGTATCCATGGAACGCAGGTGGCGTCGATGGGCGGATCGCTCTAGCGACTGGTTTTCGCGCTGACTCGGAGGTACCAAGACCTTCAGCTTTAGTGGACAAGAGAGGCTCCTCTGCATCCAGCTCGGCAGTGAGACAAGGTGTCGGTGCCTCATCATCGAGCTGCACAGAGTTTCCCGGTGTTTTCGGCTTTTCAGGCGTCTCTAAGTTTGCCAGCCAAGTCCGCGGAGACACTTGGTCGCCACTGGACTCAATGCGCGGCTTCGTCGGAGTGACTGGCGGAGAGCCTTGTCTGTCTGCTCCTGCAGGAGACCTTGATGACTCGATTAGACTCCTTTGCGAGACTGCTGCTGCAATCTCGGTCTGACCAGCCTTCTCGGGCTCTTTTGCCCTCACCTGACTGCTCTCGTCCTCGTGCCGGGCTCCCGCGTGCCACGAGGTCAATCGTCTTTGGGCGCTCTCGCGCCCCCAAGGCGTTGTAGAAGGAGGTACCACACCTCCAGCTTGACTCGAGTCATACAAAGAGCCTGACGGCTGCACATCGACAGACCCTGCACCATCGACGGTCTGTGACGCCGCCTGAGAGGCGCCAAAGCTTCTCCAATCTTTTCGACCAGCAAGATCACCCATTGCAGAAGGTCTGGCCGGTGCATTTGCTCGGCCTGCAGAGATTGAGCCGGGATGCATGGCACCGGAGGCATCTGCTCCGCATCGATATTTTCGCCAGTCTAGCAGACGACCAGCTTTGATGCTGTCCGTCACCCATGCGGGCAGGACGACGCGATAGTCTTTGAACTCGACGCGCTTCTTGGGTGTCAAGGAAGAGGCGATGATGTGGGTGCAAGGCGTTTTGGTGTCCAGATATGCCATGTGCGAGCCACCGTGCAATAGCAGAAGTCGACGAAGCTCGGTATATGGCGGCGTGGTGTGACCATTGATGTAGATGTTCGTCTTCTCAAAGATGCGAGAACCAGCTTCATCATTTCCGTTGGCAGCCTCGTCACATTCTTGCACTTTCAGCTGAGCGACAGAAGCAGCGAGGATGTTGATCAGATGAACCTCTGCGATGCAGGCGTTTGCGGGTCAGAAGATGCCGAGTGCATGCTCACCTTGGCTCTCTTGTTGCGCATGAAAGTGGCAAAGTCACCAAACTTGGTCGGAGCATAGGTCTCCGCATCCAGGTACGCCCTCTTGTCCGCATCCTGTAAGATCACAGTGCCCCCTCGGCTATGACTCTCGGCCTCAGGTGGCTGAGCCGGACCATCTCTTCTCCCACCGCTTCGAGTGTTCTGGTCTATCTCCGGCGAAAATTCGAATCGAGCTCGCTTGCGTGAGGCAAGGCCGCGTGAACGCGCGTCCCTCTCATCGATTTGAACGATGATCCCATCATCCACATTTCTCTGGGATGGTGTCATCGTCTGAAAAGTCGATGCGAGATCAGCGCCAACATTCAATCGTGTGGGAGAATGGCTAGCGCAGTGATGCGCGGGTGAGGGAGGTGCTTTCAAGCTGAATCGTGCGGCTTGATTCTGACTACCTGCTGCGCAGAGCATAGACGCGTGCGCTCACCATCGCCTCACTGGTGCAGGCCTGCATTGGCGTTTGAGTCGTCAGCACAAGAACCGATGCCATTGATGATTGCCGTCGGTGAGTAGACTAGAGGATGGGGGGTTAGGTAAGAACCGTGATGGGAGTCGGGACCCACAGTAGCTAGATGCTCGTCGGCGTGTCTCTGATTCAGTGATTCTTGATTGTAATCGCCATCATGCAAAAACAAACGTATAATAGTAATCGCAATCCAAACTATTCGCAAACGCCTTGATTGTAGGCGCACACACGGCAAGCAATTAAGCCTCCAAACACAGCAAAACTCGTGACTGGAGCTCTTCTTGACCGCGCGCGCATGCGCGTCGCGTACTTATAGCGCTTCCTGCTGTGAGAGTCAAATTTGAGTGTCAAGAGTGTCAAGACTCAAGAGTCACAGTGTGAGTGCATGGTCACGCGATGAGCCATACGTTCACCGCACTCAGATCCAAAACGACACGTTCCAGGCCGGCGTATGCCCACGAAGGATTGACCACCGCGCACCTCCAGTCTATCCCTGACAGCATACTAAAGCTGGCAAACGTGTCCTCTGCCCAATTGCTGCACCCTAGCTTTGATTCGTCATGAGCTCAAAGTCCGTCTCGCCGTCAGTCGTTCCTTCTGGCTCGAAAGGCACACCCAGCATCAAACACACAGCCAAACGGCGCCGAAGGTCCGCCTCAACAGGCGGCAAATCTTCAAGCAGCTCGTCTGGTAGCGAGCTGGATGATGAGCAGGACATGGCAGGAAGCGGTTTGCTAGGTGATGGAGAAGCTGAAGCGCTGCTCGCGGATGCTAAGGAGGATTTAGCGGGTCAGACAAGCGGAAAGAGGCGCAGGACGAACCAGGCCGGTACTAAATATAAGTGAGCAGAGGACTAGAATGGTGTATGGACAAACGAGAAGAGCTGAGCTTCATTGCTCCTTCCCTAGCTTTGAAACGACTCGAGCTGAAGCCCGTGAGCAGGCTGCGCATGTCAAGAGCGCAGTAGATGACGTGGCCTGGAAAGCGTTTCAGGATCAAAGCGATCATGACTCGAACGTCGCTAAGGCACCTCCAGAAACCCGCACCATAGAAGTGCCTCGCACTTTCCGTTTCGCTGGTGAAGACGTCTTGTGAGTCGCTCGGTGAGGTGTGCGCATATACGGAATGATGCTGATGGAACAATCTCGCTGCGCCATCACAGGAAGTACGTGACACTACCCGTCAACCATCCTGATGCTGTATCACATCTCGCTCGACTCAAGCAGGCAGAAGCGAGCAGAGACCAACCAAGTGGTGCGCCTCACTCCTCGGGCTCTACACCGAATACCGCGCCCCCGTCGAATGGCGCTTCTGTCACCACATCTGCTTCCTCGCTTCCAGCACCCGTCCGAGCCGGTCCTCGCAAGAAGCGTGGGGGAGGTCTAGCGGCACTAGCTTCTCGTACAGGGAACAGTGCCCCTTCCAAAATGACGACTCTAGAGAAGAGCAAAATGGACTGGGACTCCTTCAAAGGTGTTGCAACGTCAGGCGCATTGGGCCGGTCTGAGAACGCTGAGGGTCTGACAGAAGCTGAAGTGGCAGAGATGGAAGCTCAAACAAGGGGCGGTGCGAGCGGCTTGGGCAACATCAAGGGATATTTGGAAAGGCGGGATTTCTTGGATCGAGTCAGCGCAAGGACGGAAGCTGCTGAGGAGGGTGCAAAAGGGGACGCTAGTGGTAGGCGACGATGATATCATGGCGTTGCTCCCATGGCACCAACTCTCGAGCTCAGACATGTGCATCGGCTCTGCTCTATC
This sequence comes from Ceraceosorus bombacis, assembly GCA_900000165.1. Taxonomy (NCBI): domain Eukaryota; kingdom Fungi; phylum Basidiomycota; class Exobasidiomycetes; order Ceraceosorales; family Ceraceosoraceae; genus Ceraceosorus; species Ceraceosorus bombacis. Next base: position 829,092 of record CCYA01000389.1, on the reverse strand, counting down.
ATCGTTCAATGCCATGCATTGTGCTATCCAAATTTTTACCATTTCAGTTGCAACGCTTAGCCAACGCAAGTAAGTTCGTCTGCCTCGCAACGCCAGGTGGATGTCAACCGATGCCCGACATGCGTGTCTCTTGATTGTGACTGGTGGGAGGCCGATTCAGCGAGCGACGTGCCCGGCCGGCGCGCGTCAACGGCGGCCTATACCCTCAGCGAGAAGATTCGCGCGCTGGCTGCAGACTCACTACTCACGACTGGATGCTCGCTCGCAAAGGACGCAACTTACTCCTCGTCTTTCGTTCTTGTCACGAAGCAGTCTGTGAGTGACCGACAACTCGCGCGCGGCTCGAGCCCTCGAACCTTGCAGGTCAGCCAGCATCTGCTGACGAGCTTCGAGCGCGACACGAATCTTGCTGTTCACGAGTTCATGCGACACTCACACTCACACTCACACTCGTCACCACTCACACTCCCGACTCCCGACTGCTGCTGTACGGTATGCCGGACACGTCGCTTGCGCCAGCCTCTCTTGGCTCGCGACGCCCGGCTGCATATTCACGCCAACGTACATGTAGGCGCTCACGTAGGCGCGCCCGCATAAACTCGTGACTCGTGACTTGTGACTCTTCATCTTCCGCCCGCCTTTTGATCAAAAGTGTGAGTCGCAGTGCTGAAAGCTTGTTCTTGACATCACGCTCGTCAATCGAGCCTCTCGCGGACTGATCTCCCAACACCTCAAAGCCCGGCCCAATTTGGAAGAGAGACCAAACCGGACACTGCCGAGCTCTTGCTCGGGCCATGAAAGCAGCACGTACAATTCGGGCGCACGAGACTCAGCCCAACGATTCACGATTGTGAGACGCCGCGACCGAGGATGGAGAGAGCCCACGATCGAGCGGGCTTGAGGTATCATGCAGTGCAAGGCGTTTACACATCATGCAGCCCACCCACACTCGTTCTTCTGCCTTCAGTCGAAGCTCCTCTGTGTGACAATCTTGGAATTTCGGTTGCATCACTGGGCGTCCCCGCTAGCATCGCAAGAACATTCACAGTACTCTGCAGAGGCTGAGAGGACATTTACAAAATATCCGTGGTAGCATATTGTGCAGATTGGTTAGCACGGACCGTACGTAGGAAAGCTATAAGAAGACGGTCCAGCTCGGCCTCTACCCGTTTTCAACTTCTCCCAAGGAACTGGTTTCCCTCTTTGCCTTTACCCAATCGCTCCACCTCTCCCTACTTCCCCGCCCTTCACGCCCCTACCGATCTACTGGTGAGTATCCCTGACGGTGGATGACATCCAGAGGCATGCTCACGCCCCTTCCATTGTATGCTCTTGATACAGGCTGGATCACACTCTTTACAGACACCGTTGCAAGCGCCATGAAGTCTATTCTCTTCGTTACGGTGCTCATCGCGTCCCTGGCCACCTTCTCCTTGGCCCTTCCATTCGGCGACCCGAGTGCTGCCTTTTCATTCACCGTCGTTCAGGATCGCTCGCTCAACCGCGAGGATGCCGCACTCATCAAGCGCGTGCTGGCAAGCCAAGGAGCTTGCGGTTGCGCGATCAGTCAAAGCGCCATGATGGAATCCTGTCCTGCCGGATCAAAGGCCATTGGAAGCAGCTGCTGTGGCCACCCCATCTGCTCTAACGGTGCTAGGCCCACCAAGCCCGACTTTCAAGGTGTGACTGGTGCGCTCAAGCAGAGGAGGTCCTTCAGCTTCAAAAGGGAACCTCTGGACTCGCTCGGTAAAGGCAATTGTGCACTGGTCAAGTGTGCTATGCGCAATGAGCCTCGCCCTACTTGCTCTGGCGGTGAGGAGCCCATCGCCAACGAAGGCTGCTGCGGTACCAGCTACAGATGTCCTAGCGGCCGAAAGAGTCTTCTTGGTGGAGCCAGTGAAACGCTGAACAACGCTAAGCGCCAAAACGCTCCGGGGCTTCTCATCGCTCCTGTTCCGAACGACCTCGAGAAACGTCTCATTTCCACTGGCAACAGGACGCACAAAGAGCTTTCCGAACTCAAGTCGTGCGCTTGCGCTTATAGGCCTGCGGGACCTCCGCCTACTTGCAAAGGAGGTGCTAAGCCTACGCAGTCCGGGGGCGCATGCTGCGGACCTCGCTGGAGCTGCCCTAATGGTCAGGAAGAATTGCCGTCCGCCCTATTCGGTCGAGACCTTGCAGCAATGGACGGCCTGGAGGAGCTCGAAGCACGCCAGAGCTCTGGCATCAGCCAGTCGCCTCCTGCTTCTCACCCACCTAGAGATGTCTACGCTGCCGAAGAGGGAGCCGATGTCGCCCCGGAACAATTCGAGAGGTCGACGTCCGTGGTGAGGGTCGAGTCTAGACAAGCATCTGGCATTGGGCAATCTCCCCCTGCCTCGCACCCACCCAGAGCCGTGATCCCCTCTGACGTCGACGAGGAAAGTAAGCGCGCAGAGCTAGGCGAGTCGGCGGACGAAGAACTGCCTTCTATCTTGGCCAATTTTGCGAGAACTCTGCCACAGGTAGAGACCACGCCGTAGCGCAGCGACGAGAGGATCACCCCTCCCGGAAACGACTCCAAGCTCCGCGGGTGTGATGAGGTGGCTTGCGGAAGCCTCGACCGTAGCAACCCCACTCCTCCGACTTGCAAAGGAGGTGCTCAGCCCGTGAAAAGCTCCGGTTGCTGCGGTGACACTTGGAGGTGCCCCAACGGAGCCTAGAAACTCTTCTGACTGGCCATGTGTTGATTCTTGTGATACCATCTGAATGCAATGCTGTGCTCTGTTCACGTAGAGTGGCTACTGCGTGCAATTAGCGAGACCCGGGCTGTCGTCGGCATGCCGCAAAGGTTTGCTCAGCGCTCCTTTCACTACGACGCTGCCGTTGAGTACGAGGAACTCAAGAATGTCGAACCCTCGGCGCGCGTCTCGCTCTCGCCAAACAAAGGACATACTGCTGATAATGTACATATAATTGCTTCCAACAAGCCTAGCCAGCTTTGACATCGAGGGCAAAGAGAGGACCCCAGCTCCTCCACATACGTTCCACAGCAGCTCTTCTGACATGCCAGCCAAGGCCGGCTTCTTTCGTCGAAGTTTTGCCGTCCATGCCGGTCTGCACAAAGTCCGCACTTTCCAGCCCTTCGAGCTCTCGCACGTCTTCCAAGAATTGGCCCCTCAGTCTCTTGAGAGCCGATTTGTTGCCTCGCGCTGGTGCACTGACTAGAGCGGTGGCCGAGTTGCGCAGAAGGGAGAGGTCCAACAACAGCAGGCCTCGTGTCGTTGCGCTGAGAGACGTCGACTGCGCGGCGTTGGACGAAGCGCGTTGTGTGTCGGCTGCGAGGAGCTTGTCGATACGACTGCACACGAACATGGATACTCGCCATCGTCAACCACAATGCGCGAGCGGAAAGCGTGGCTAAGAAGCACCTACCGCATGGCCTCCCACACTCTGGCTCTTGTCTGTCTGCCCGCTTGTCTCCCTCGCCTTCCGCTCCACTCCGCGACCCGATTGGAGGACCAGCTGTAGACCAGGTACACCGCTCCCATAGCTGGAGCGACACCCACGGCACCGAAGAGCAACTGCTGCGATTTGAGCAAGCGATCAATACCTGCCATTGCTGTCTCTATGTCCACTTTTGCTTTCTGAATCTGGATTAGAAGCGAGCGCACCAAAGAACCGGTCACTGCCGACTTGAGGGGAGACTTGCGAAATGACGCGCGGTACAAGATGAAAGGATTTCAGAAGCGATGCGAGGCGGAGGTTAGCCAGGCAGGCGGGGCGCATGAGGTTAGACAGTCAGGCAATGATCTTTCTCACCTTCAACTCTTGCTCGTAGACCTTCAGAACCTCTGAAAGGTCACCCTCTCTGACGCGTGATGAGAGGGCAGCCAGCTCTGTCGCAGAGAGTGTTTGCTTCTCGCTTGCAAATTCAACAACCATGCGTTCCAGACTCTGTGCAAGGTAAGGTCAGGGGTTCAGCGCGATTCGGACGTTTACAGAGCTCACAGCGACGGCGGACTCGCCTGGACGTCCGAGTTCAGACTCTCAGCAGTCATGATCATTGCGCGCTTGTCGCCTTCCCTCAGCGTGTCCAGCAGACCCATGACAGGGTTCCAAACCCAACCGATCACGAAGCCGCGAAGCGTCTCCTTGGCGTCCTGAACTTGGGCTTTGACCGCATCCCAATTCCTCAACACTGCTCTCAGGGTGATCATGCTGATGAGAGGGGTAAGAACCAAGGTGGGCCAAGCTCGTGCAAGAAAGGAGGGCGAACCCAATCCTGTTGGCGAAGGGCTTAGCAAGATGCTAATCTCTCTTGAGGAGCTTGGGATAGAGTCGGTCAGGAGCTTGCGAAGAGTCCCTGCGCTGCTCGAAAGATCAGCGCTTGAGGTTTGTTGATTAGCAACAACAGCAACACGGTCCTCCACCCCTTCGCGCGCAAGGACTGTTTGGAGCAACGCGACCTGCTGACTAATTGCCTCTTGGATGCCTCGAGCGGTCTCGTTCTCGATGCCTTGTCGACTTGGAGGGCCCGTGATGAGCTTTTGAAGCTCGATGGCGAGGATGCCAAGCTTTTCTGCGATGTCCTGTCTCTCTTCGACTGCTTGCAAACGCTTCGCCTCAGCTTCGTGAGAAGCCAAATGAAGCGGGGAAGGATGTCTCAGGGCTCTCAAACTGCTGCTTGCTCTCGATTTGTGGGAGCGACTGGTCTTTGAAGTCGTGTTGACAACCAGAGGATTCGCGTGCTGCGCGTCGAGAGATCCCAATTGCTGTGCGCCGGGAGCAGACAATGGGAACAACGCTTGCCTCACAAGAATCGGCGAGGCAGAGAGCGTGTTCCATGCCTTCGTTGCGGCTGAACGAGAGAGCAGTTGAGAAATCTGAGACTCTCGAGAGCTCTGGTCTGCCACTGACAGCGTCGTCTGCGCGGCTTCGCTAGCCATTCGAGCAGCCAGTCGCAACACGTTTACAAGACGGTGAGGTAGTGCTGCCCAGTGAAGGTCGCTGCAAATGAGCCTCAATCTGCACGATCTATGGGCGATGAACTCACTCTGGACAAGATAGGTAGCGCTCGCTGATCTGCTGCCTCCGATCTCCTCCCATTCCCACGCAGCTTGACTCAATCGGTGCCCATCCGCGACGAGCTGATCGAGCACAAGGGCGTACGTCCCAGCAGTGACTCTGGCCATTCCGATCAGTCTCTCTTCCGCCTCCAAGCCAGTCGACGTCGCACTCGCGCCTTGCAGCTCGGCAGCGCCGTCTGACAAACCATCGAGGGCACGCAGCAGTTGCTCTCTGCTCGGTACGCTGCTCAGATCCAGCACTTCATCCGCTCCTTTGGCCCTGGCAGAGGCATCTTTGCCGCGGTCCTCATAACCACTCTCCCGGGCGTTAAGCGTTTGCGTCAAAGCCAGCGTGCGAGCATCTCGCTCTGCTCTGAGCTGATCGAGTGGAGCGCTGAGGAGGTGCAGCGCTTCCAACGCGAACGTCGGCTTGTCAGTCGGAGAAGGCATCGCGCAGGTGAAGATGTGCAAAGCTGCAGGACGATGGCAGAGCAGAGCTACTCAGATAGTGTTGCGATGAAATGCGGGCCTCGGCTCGAATGCTGGACGTTAGGAATGTTGGTAAGCTGCAAGTGATGTATGTAGCATCCAAACAGGCATCGCAAGTCATGACTGTTGCGTGTTGCGTGCTGTGCTGAGCGGAGGAGCACGCGGCGGGAATGCATGTCTGTGCGCAGAGAACCAGCCATGCCGTACTTGGCCATGCGCTGCGAGTCGCCAGTGAAGGTCCTGCTCGCTGTGCATGTGCGCAGGTGCGACAAGAAGCCCGGCGAGCGCAGCACCTCGATACGCACCGCTCCTGCTTCCGCTTTCGCGCTCAATCAGGCATTGCGTTCTGTCTAGTGCGGGTGCGGGCGTTTTTGACAAGCACGGGAGCGGGTGGACTCAGTCGTCGTATAGATGTTATTGAATACATCACGATAACAGAAGATCGCAGATAGTGTACAAATTCCACGTATAGCATAGGAGCGAGGTGCGCAGCGTCCATCAGAAAGAGGGGCTGAATCTCAAAAGTCTTCATCCTCCTCATCCAGCTCGTTCCCCACGCTCATCTCCAACGCCAACCTGAGCTGTTCCTCCTCTGTAAGCTCATCCAGCTCGTTGTTGAAGGAAATATTGGGTGCATCCGATGCTTTGTCGGCAACACCTGCTGTCGACAAGCGGTCTCCTGTGGCTTGCCGAAGAGCCTCTAACTCTGCGCGATTGGTGCTGAGGATGGTTGCGTCCTGGGCAAACCCATCGTTCGTGCCTCTAGTGCCCGCCCTTCTGAGCAACTCCGTCTCCATGTCTCCAGCTGCAGACAAAGAGGTAGAAGCGTCCGGGTCCATAATGTCGGCAGCTTCACCTCCACTCCTTGCGGTGTTGCCGCTGTCCGACGATGCGAAGGCCTCCAAGACCTTTGCTCTACCGACTCGCGCGTATGTGTCCTCGCTGGCTTTCGGCTCTTTGCGAAGCCTATCCCTCCCCAGCCGCGTCTCGCCCACACGAAACGGCAAGGCAAAAGCTTCCCTCAGCCGACGAGCTTTGAGATCACCGAAGCCGGGGCAAAGACTGAGCTGCCCCGCCGAAGCCGTCGAAAGCTTCTTGAATGACTGTAATGGGGCCAAAGGTGAACTGAGCCGGAATTCGGACGTCCGAAGCTGTCCTTGGTCACACTTACACCAAAATTGGTCGCCAAGGTGATCACATCGGTCTTGTTGACGCCGCGGATATTTGTGAGCGCACTTTGTATGTGGCTCAGGTAGTCGTCCGCCACTCTTTCTCTCAAGACGTCTGGTGGCCGGTGCTCGAAGAGCTTGTATGCTTCCACGTATTTGCCTGCTTCCTCAGCACTTCATTCCGAAAAAGCGGCGCTGTCGTCAGTGTTGGGAGATGCAACCTTTCCGGCACCAGGCACTCACGTCCAGGCAATCATGAGGGTCATGGAGTTGATCAATGCCACTTTGGTCAACTCTTTGATCGCCGTCTCATGGGTGTCCTAGAGTGTTGCGCGACAGGGGAATCAGGTGTGAGCACTAATGCTTGGAGTCCGATGAACACTGATGCTCGGGGTTCGACGATGCTTACCACGTCGCAGAGCACAAGGAGAACGCGCAGGCTGAAAGAGCCTCGGATTTTTGCTATTCTGGAGTGTATGTATTCAGGATGCAGCCGGTGGTATCGCAGCCTGTGCAATCTCACATCAGCATGGCATGTGGGGGCTCATCAGTGAGGTCAGGCAAGCAATGCTACTCACGAAAGGAACAAGACACCACTAGATACGCCAACCAGATAGTCTGCCGTAATTTCCCCATACTCCCATCCGACCTGCCGCACGTGTTGCAGCAATGGATTGCCTTTCTGATGTACCAAAGAAGATCATTCATTAGATTTAAGCTTCACCGATCTCCGCATTCCTCCCGGAGAAGCCCGGTCGACGTACCTGACACGGATTGACGATGATAGTGTTGCCAGAACCTTGTCCGGTGACAATTCTTGGGCCCGGCCTTTGAGCGGGCTGATCTCCGGTGCCTGCCCCACCGGCTCCGCTGTGATCTGAGCGCCCGGTGGCCGAAGTGTTGGCTTGTATGCTCGGTCCGTCCTTAGGAAGGGGTCTTGGGGGAGGTGCGCCAGCTACCCTGCTACTCGGCTTCAGCTGCTGGACTCTTGGTTTGGGCGCGGGTGCTGAAGTGCTGCCTGAAGCCGAAGCGGATGCAGCAGAAGTGGAAGGCATGGCGTTCGGTCGCGGTGCGAATGAAGTAATAGGACCAGTGCGAGGTAGATGCTGAGGCGGTTGTCCAGCATCTGTCCACGCTCGACCGCCTTGATCCGGTGCGTTGGATGCATCCCGCTCTGTGATGGAAGGTGCCATGCTTGCCAGATGGCGGCACAAGACCCGTCGGCAGGTCGGTAGCTCCAAATCCCAACTGATCGCCTTTGAAGGCGTAGATGCGACGAATTCACCAGTCGTGCCAGCGACGTTGTTGTGATGATTGATGAATTTGGGGGTAAACCACATGCAGCCGCTCAAGCCTCCACTCAGCAGGTTCATGAGCGCACCCCAATTCCTTCGGCGCTCATTCGCTCACGTGATCCACCGCGGTTGATCCCACTTGTGACTCAAGATTCACCGACCAATTGAATCTCTCACGAGAATCATAGCGCACAATCGCGCTCAAGAATCCCAATCACCTTGAATTTGGATGTGAATCAAGAAAGGTGTCTTAGAAGAGTTGGTCAGCACACACACACGCACACACATCAGAATTCTTGCACGCGTAAATTGGCGCGTTTTTGTCGGCGCAAGGGGGCACGGCTGCACAGTCAAAAGTCAAAAGTCAAGAGTACGAGCTGATGAGTTCGAGTTTGAATCGGCTGGTTAAGATACGTTTACAGTCGAGCGTATTCGTGAGTAATATCAAAAGCAATCTTGAATTTAAGCCCGAAGCAAAGGCGCCGGAGGCGCGTACGTTGCGAAAGCCTTTACGTTCATGATGTACTCTTGACTCGTGACTGTCTACACCATCTGTTCACGTTCGGCGTAGCTTGTCGATGATTGAGATCCGACGCTGCATGCTGAGCGAGCAGATTGCGATCTCGCGTATCGGTGTACCATAGCTGCCTAGCCAGCGGCAAGAATCTCGCGCAGCCGCGCCTGTGTTTCAAATAAAGCGCATCCGGCTGCCGCTGCTGCTGCGCGCGCGCGTGCATCGGTCACGGCCGCGCCGTTGCTGGCAGTGGCGGGCGGGCCGGAGGTGGCCCGCGCGAGTAGGCTCAGGATCGCGATTAGGATGTGATAGCTAGCACTACGGCGGCGTGCAGACCCTCATCGCTGCCGCGCACTTCACACCCTCATCCATGGCAGCACTGACAGTAAGAGAAAAATGCCTTGCCCTCATCTGACATCGTTCCTCTCCCATGAGTACCGGTACCGCGTAGGAATGGCATATAACGATCAGTGCACGGCAGGTGTGATGGTGTACGCTTCAGAAGTGCTACGGTCTAACAGACAATCCCGCAACCATACAAATACCTTGTCAGATGCAGCTGCTGACCGCCCACTAGCTCACAGTCGCACCAAGCTTGTTTTGGCCTCTCCTCCCCCAGCTATAGCTCATCAATCTCATTCAAGCAGCCTCGGCCCACAGACAGCCTACTGTCATAGTACAACCTCGTCGCGGCCTGCTTGTGTAGTCATTGCAGCTGAAGATGATGTCTATTACGGCGCATTCACACGGCGTCATCGCCCCCAGCGCTCTTCGCAACACGGCCAACCTCTCGAATCAACGTGCCGAAGGCAGTGGTAGCAGCAGCGACGACTTCGCTCCACACTCTGCCAAGTCGTCTGCACCCGCCGCCTCGCAAATGTTTTGCAGCAACAGCGGCAGCAATGGCAGCAACGTCGACTCATCAGCACCTCGGCGTCGCTCATCTTCAGCTGCTTCCAACAAAGCTGGCGTGCCCCCCACATCTCGCTCTCCGCATCGTCGAAGGCGCTCTTCCCCTTCAACCAGCGCCTCCCTGACACCTCGCTCGTCTCCACGAAAGTCCGCTACTCAGAAGCACGAGCAAGTAGGGCAGTCGGCAAGAAATGCTGCTCATGCTGAGCGCCGATCTTCCCAAGATCTGGCTCATGCAGTTCAAAGCAACACAGGCCCATCTGCCGAGGTGCAGGCTCAGACCAGCGCTAGTGCGCAACGAGAGCGCATCACCAAGGTCCGTTTGCCTCTCAAGCTGCCCAGCCCGCAGATCGTTCCTCTCTCAAGTCCGTACGAGGACTTCAAAGCGCATCTCATTTCTCACTCGCTCTTCAGGGAGGCGCACGACTTGGCAAAGTGCACACCAGACTTTGTGCGCGATCACCTGCCCGACCGAATCAATCTCCACAACCAGACGCTCGCTCTCACGCCGGTCCTTGGTGCCGTCTCTAAAGTCTTGCTGGAGACCGACACAGTCCCAAGTCACGTCGCAATCCCGAATTCTCTCGCCGCATCCGCTGGAAGCGTGTCTCACCTGCTCGTCGTGCGCCCTTCGCCTGCCAGTCCAGCAAGCTCTTCAAATCAGTCCACTTCGGGTAACAAAGGTCTGCTGCTACCTATACACGCCTTGCCATACGTCATCGACTGCGTCACCTTGCCACCTCTGCCCTTAGCTCAAGCTGGTTATCTTTCGACCATAGAAATCTGCGTCCCATCTCCCGAAAGATTTGGCACGATTCATCGATACATCTACACCCGCGACGGAGCGGCTCTACTTGCGGAGCTCTTGCCCCTGAAGTTCCTTTCCCGCAACGTTGATGCAGCAAGCATGAAGCCAGAGCACGAGGCATGGGCAGCAGGTCGACACAATGCGGACGATGGCGTTACTTCGGCGGTGGATGTAGCTGCTGGTCGGTCCATCGAAGCTCTCTCAACGCTACCCAGCAGCGTACTTTTTGCTCATGCGCACTCGATCCATGCGGCTTGGGGCAACGCCGTCGCCATCGGTCTACTCGATCGCCAGTTCTGGCAAGCTCTCGAGAAGGCTTGGTCTTTGATTGTCGGTGCGATCGGTCTCAGGCGGTCCAGACGGGTAGATGCTGAGGTCGTCGAACGCATGAAGAGCTCTACTATCAAGTAAAGCTTTTGCAGCCCTTCTCTGCGACTCCGAGTCGGTTCGTTATGAAACGTTCTCTGATCGTAAGTGATGGCTCAGCACACATCCTGCACTGCTCCACTGCTCCACTCGCCACTTCGCAACGACTACATGTACCAGTACCCCGCTTGTCACCACTTTGCACGCACGACCATTCATGCGTTCCGAGACCTTCACAGAGCCCTTTTGATGTGCGTCATGGCGACACAGAGCGTCGAAGGCATCGACATTTTGAGCGTCAGCGCTGGCTGGAGCATGGGTGATTGTAAATATCTTGCGGGCATCCATCCCACTTTCTGCGTGAGATCAAAGCGCATATCGGAAAGCTAAACGTGGCGCATGATAAGCAGAACGTGACATTCGTGGTCCGTAAGCAAGAGGGCCAAGTGCATGCCACACCGAGCTCTCGCTCAGACGCGCTCGAAGCTCACCAGGGTGTTTGTCGCCAAGCAGCACAATGTCTTCCCTGCTCATTCCTGTCAGACCCCATCTAGCCTTTTCGTCCTCATCGTTCGCCTTCAGAGGGTCGGCAGAGCTTCCGTCAGGATTGGCATACGAGATCTTGTCCCTCTGCTTGTTCTCGCGCATGTTCGCCAGACCCAAGACTACAGCGCAGGCAATGGCCAATACACTGAAGCCAAGATTGATACCGTGACCTTTAAAGTATCGCGGGGCCTCTGCCAAGGGGTAGACGTTACTGGAGATCAGACCGGCAGAATTTCCGAAGGAGAAGAATATCGCCATTGAGGTGGCACTTTGTTTGTTACGCAGACGATGATCGACAACCGTCAGCCCAAGTGTTTGCAGGACATGTGTTGGCACAGCTCACCGCTTGTAGGCCGGGCCAAAGGTGTTGCCAGTCCACGTGATGGCAAGAGCGATACATGGCGAAACACCTGCCACGGTCAAATGAAGAGCGAAGTACTGCAAGGAAGGAGTAGCTCGTCAGCAGGCGTGATGACGGGGAAGATAGCAGTCTTCATTGAGTACCCACTTTGACTCCTGCAGACACATCGCAGATCAGAATGATGTAGCCTACAATAGTCACTAGCATTCCTGCGATGATGGGTATACTCCTGACCAAGAACTTGTCGCTGAACCAAGCCATGGCAATAGTCGTGATGAAACCGACCACGTATGGCGGGACGGACAAGAGGCTGAATGCGGCAGGAAAGTACCACGTTGAGGTGGTGCTGCAGCAACGGAGGTGCAAAAGAGGGACTCACTTGGCAGAGGTTCTGGGAAATGATCCGAGACCTGTTGTGCCGATGCGTACATCGCAACGTCAGCAGAGCATTGTGCTTTTGTGGATCTATCCCAGTCTCACCTGTGATGATTTGGGGGGTAAATAGAGCCAGCGAATAGAGAGGATTGGCAATCGCCAGATACATGATTGCATGCACCCACTGTCGCGGCATTCCCAATCTATCATGAGCGAGGTGATCTGACAACAGCTGCGCCGGCACGCAGAGAGTTCGACTCACAGTGCGCCATTCGCCTACGCCTGACTTGACTTGCAACCATGAGAAGGGCACTTCGGCATTGGTCACACCTTGGCTCTTCGCAAGCACATGGTTCCACTGAGCAGATTCAAGGGGCGATAGCAGACGCTTCTCTACTGCTGGAAAATCCACCAATAACCAGTAGCCTGGCAGGGCACAGACAAGGGTGAGTATGCCTTCGATGATGAAGATCCAGTGCCAATTCTCTCCTTGGAAAGGACCAGCTGGCATAGGGATACGCGACAAGCCGTACGCCTGATGACAAGCAGAAATGCGAGATAGATGATGATCAGCTCTATGAAACTGCGACGCCAGCTCTGGTTGCTTTCGGGGTCAAAGGCATCGCTGGGCACACGTACCAAGATGCCGCCGAAAGCGCCGCTGAGCGTTGCGCCGGAAAAGAAGATTGCAACACGCGTGCCTTGCTGCTTGCGCGTGTACCAGCAGCTCAGCATATAGTTGAGCAAGGGAAACAGCTGCGATAGGACAGGAGAAGTGATCAGGAAGATGCTGAGCAGTGGAGCAGCACGGACGGACGCGCAGGCAGAACGCTCTGCTCACAGGACCTTCGCACAAGCCCAAGAAGAAGCGAGCCGCTTGCAAGCCGGCGGCATTGTGCACAACTCCCATCAAGGTCATCACGATGGCCCAAGCGACCATGATCGCAGGAATGCAGTACCGCACACCGATCTTTTTGAACCAAATCATGCTTGCGAGGTTCACTGGGCATTAGCAAGAAGCAGGGCGCATACAGGGAGCGAGGGGAATCTTGACTGACCTTGGAAGCTCGACGGCGACATAGCTGACAAAGAAGACGGTCAAAGCGACTGGGCGGAGTGTTGGGTCGTCAGCCTAAGCCGCTCAGACATCGTCTTGAGAGAAAGAGATCGACTCACCCGCATACTGGTTGCCCACAAGGCCAAGGTCTGTACGCAGGCCAAGGGTGGCTGCTTGTCTGTCGTGAAGTCAGAGAGGGGGATCAGATCAGCCGGATGGAGCAATGTCGATGGCAGCCCTGCTCCCTTTGGTGCGACTGCAAGCCTCGACGCACCCGATGTTGACGCGATCCAAGAAGCTCAGCAGGTACAACAAGGTCACATAAGGCACAATGGCAAGATCGATCTTTCTCAACAAGCGCCTATACTCTTGCGGCTCCAAGTGCAGATCCGACTCTGTAAAAGTGTGTCCAGCAGCCGCTCCTTGTGCCTTGCTTCCAGTCTGGCCTGTGATGAGCGCAGCGTCTATGCGCCTCTCTTCCGCGCTGGCTGCATCCGACTTGGAACCATCCTTCGGCAGCGAGTGGTGCTCTGTCTGCCTCGCCTCTGAAGAAGCATCCAGCACACATGTCTTCTCTGTGCCGCTCATTTTTGACTGCAAAGAGTCTCCGTGCGAATGTTGAATGGAGTGATGGAGCGCAAAAGGTGACGTTCAACGAGGTGTCGACGAGGTCCAAGGGCAGGCGCGCAGGTATGGGCAATCGTCGCGGTGCTGCACTCAAGACTGCTGCTGCTGCTGCTGCTGGGTTGTGTGCGTTACTTTTGCTTCATTGACCGGCTCTTTCTGCTTCTTCTGCTCCGATGCAGCAGCTGCTTCTGCCGCATCTGGGCGCTACCGAGGCGGGCTCACACGCCTGCATGGTGCCCCACAGCGGCGACACGCAGCGGGGCCGGGTCGAAGCGCCGCTCTCGCGTCTTCAGAGGCACTAGCAGCATGCAGCTTCAGTCACAGTCGTGAGTGGGGAGGGGAGCACGTTCCGACCGGGCCAGTACGGTGTAGTCGTGAGTGCAGCTTCTCAGCACTTCGGCGAGCATGCAGTGGACGTGTTTGGACCGACGGGTAAGCTGAGCTTGTGAATTGGGCCAACTCGTCACGCTCTGATCAAGACTTGGCGCCCTCGCTATCGGTTTTGCCGGTCGAGTCAGACGACCGTGCATGATGCACGCGCATGACAGACAGCAGTCAGCACCTCTCAAAACATGCCCAGCATTCGCTTATGAGGCATTGCGAGGCACACGAGGCAGCAACAGACAGTCACATCAGCATCGAGGGCAGAAGGCCATTACAATTTCCGACGTCATCCACAAACACCGTCGATGGGCGAACAGCGTCGTCACAGACGCTCAGCAACCACCTCAAAGCCAGGCAAGGGCACAACGTGTCACAGTCGCCGTGCAAATGGGCACCCAGCCTAGAATGATACAATTAGGTTACACTGTCGACATACACTGCTAGGTGGTTAGTTGAGACTGTCGACATACACTGCTATGTAGGGGCGACTCCGTCCAGCTAGGGTAGTGAGATGAACCATAGCCAGGTCAAGATACCACTCGCGCTCGTAGCGCGTACATAGGTCAGAATTCGACGAAGCGGAGTAATAGGCAGTAGTCACAAAGAAGAGACAGTAAGACCAAAGGTGCGAGGCACGTGGATTCAGGCGCCAAGTCCGAAGCTGATGACTCATTGGCGAGCTCCAGTGATGTGCGCCAAAGACGAAGAGGTCTGAAAGAGGAGGTCGGCAGGAGGATGCTTGTCTGTCAGCTCCATATCCATAGTGTCGCTGCTGGACGTGTCGGCGGCGCTAGCCTGGTCTCCGACCAACCCGGGAGATCTGTCGTCTGCGAACTCCTGAGCATCCATCAAGTAACTCGCGCTGTGTCTTTGTCCTGAAATGTGTCGCCGCTCTTCTCGCTCCAAATACGGCATCAAAGCAGAATTGGGACAGCTGCTCGTCCCTGCCGGCGTCAAAGGTTTCAAAAGTCTGCGGGCGCCTTCAATGTCCCCATGGTGGTACGCTGGGAGGAGTCAAAAGATGTCAAAAGGGGTATCGCCACGAATGACGATGATCAACGACTCAAACTTACGCATGATGCCAGACGGTGTGATATGACCAGGGCTGACATCTCGGCTTGAGTGGCTGTGGTGGGCTCGGCCAACCCTGCCATAACCAGTGGCCCCAAAGCTGCTAGCCAAGATCAACGGAGGGGGACGCAGCTTTCGGATGCGTTTCAGCCCTTTGCCGTCCGCTGAAGCGGGAGCCATCGCCTCAGCACGAATGGCAACTGTCGGGACTTGCTGACCCGAGCTGGCCGTGTCCGAAAGACGATGCGCAGTAAGGCGGGGCAGTGGACTCTCACGGCGGCGGGGACTGTTGGCACTAGAATGACGACCATTTGGAGCGAGAAGCAGAGGACGGGGACTGAACTTGGGGCCACCAAGGGTAGCAGGTGTGGAACGGTCGAAGTGTTGCTTCAAGGTTGAGGGCGATGCGTGTCGTATTTGGCCGTAAGGACGTAATGCAAATCCACGCTCTTCGCCCGCGCGAAGGTCCTTAGCTATGGTCTGAAGAAGAGACGCTGTTCGTGTCAAGTCAGAGTCCAGGCTCTCTGACGCACCGGAAAGTGTTTGCAAACTTTGGCGAGGGGTTTCGATCGTCGATAGCGAGTGCGGCTGGTCACCTTTCGGTGCGTGTTTCTGACTAGTGTCGAGCTGGCCTGCATTCGCTCGAGGCAATTGCGAATTAACATCTGTCCGGAGCGATTGCAGACGCTCCAGAGCTGCGCTGCTCAAAGTGGTTCCGCCCTTGACCTCTCGAAAACTGACATTCGAACCAGGCAGCGCCAAGCGCAAGCGCCATCGCAGCTCAAGTCGTGTCGAGTTGGCTTCATTATCAAAGACAGGAACAATTTCGAAGTCTTCTGGGCACAGATCAACTTCCAAGTCCTTCAACAGCACTTGCGATGCATGTTCTTGAGCCGATGGGACCGTGTGAAAACGCGCAATCTTAGGTCGGACCGCCTGGGCAGATGTGCCAGCAATGGCCATGGTCCTCAAATTTGAGTCCCCGCAGGAGAGAGCCGCGAAGGAATTCAGCAGCTCAAGACTTTCAAGATTTGGCCCCTGTAAGTCTCGGCATCGGATCGAGTCGCAATGTAGAGTATCGCACTTTTCGTCCTCGCTTAAATCTTCTATACTACTAACGTCGCTTCCTGCCACTGACGACAGCTCGTAGAGCTCCGGAAGACTGTCAAGAGTAGGAGGACCTTCGTGCCCTGGCTCTTGAGGCTGCTCCTTCTCTTGTTCCTCGAGGACGCTCTTGCGAGATCGCGCAGGCGAGTTGACAACCTCGAAGCGATATTTTGCTCCACCAGACGTAGAATTAGTGGCCGTTTCCCGGGACTGCCCAGAAGATGACGAGACGCGTTTATTGGCGATGTGCGATTCGTCGACTGTTGCTCTGTTGAATAGGTCTCGTGAGATCGAGTCGTGAGAGAGGACATCAGAGGCACGATCCTGCAGGCACGCTGCACCGGCCGACGCGGGACTCTGGGAACGCTCAAAATGTGGTTGCTGCACTTCACCGACAGGCCGCTGATAAGTGGCATGTTCGTGAGGAGGCTCGTTCGAGCACGCGTGCGGACTACCCTCCGCCTCTGGGCTCAATGCCAGGTCGTCATTGGTGGTGTTTGGGCTGAAGTACATATCGGAAGCAGACGAGCCGCTGCCTTCGGAGGCGAAGCTCCACGGGCGCGAGATGCCAGCGATAGCGATGTGCAACCGAGAAGGCGAGTGGCCAGAATTGGCCTGACTGGACGGGGTTCCTCGCATGTGCGAAAGAGCTAGGTCCTTCGAAACTTCATTTGAAGGCTTGTATAAGCCAGAATCGATGGATGTCGCGCTAAGTGCAGTTTCCGGCCCTGAGCTTTCCATTTGCCCAATATGAGGTGCACGCATGACGATCTTCGGTGCATCTTGTGGTGAAGCTACGGGCTGGAACGAGCCTTCGAGCGAAGCATGAGTAGCTATTTTCTCAGGCCTCTCATGAGGGTTCAACAGTGCCGAGAAGTTTCGGATGTGCTTCGCATCCATATTGATGATGTTTGCAACGGCGCTTTCGCCGGCGGCGAAAGTTTGCGTGCGCTGTCTCACGTAATCGCTCTTATTTGGAGCGTCCATGCACAGGGAGTCAAACGTCATTTGCCTCTTTCGTCGCTGATCGAGACTGCTTGCATCGCGTTGGGTGCGCGTCTCGAGTGGCGGACGGAGCCCCAATTTGTCGAGATCGTCAACGGAGACACTGCGACCGCTTCTATGCGCAGCATGGAGGCCGTCTTTGAGGAATCTAGGTCCTTGGCGATACGATAGCTTGTCATTGCTGAACTGTGGGAAGATCTTCTGCATTTCGACCACGTCGGACGCTTCCTCATCGATGTTCTCAATGATGGATGACTCTGAGAAGGCGCCTCTGCTGACGTTGCATGGGCGCAAGCTCGACCAGAGCGCCGATTGAGTAGGGTCATAAGGCTGGTCATGACCTTGCTTCAAGTATCGTGTCACAGCGTCCGATGCCGCCGCTGATCGAGGCCACTCGCGACGGAGACTCAATGGGGTCCAAGGAGTGCCCTGCTGCCATTGTGAGCTGCCCGCTGCATGGCTCGCAGACGCTGTCTCACGCAGATCAGTCATCGATCGCGACGGATGTAAGGCGGTAGAGTTGAGATGGTCGAAGGCTGTTTGGCCAGCTTGGGTCGCGAATGAAAATTCTGCGCCGTGCGAAAGGGTCCGTTGACTGTGTGCTGGCCGAGCAGCGGGAGCGATGGAAGAATGACCCCCCAGGTAGACGGGGCTCATGGGCATTCCTATTAGGGGGTTCGCCCTTACTTGGCCCCCTTTCTTCGCCGATGCCAGCCTGGGTAAGGCTCTGAATCGAGAGACAGGAGAAGCGCCTGCTGTCATCCGATCTCGAGGCGAGGTTGGTGGTTCAAAGACCGGAGTAGCGTTGTGACGGTCCACTGGCACCGTCATTGCGCTCTTGCCCATCTGACGAGCACCCTGAAGGTCGAAAGCTTCCGCCAAGTGTTGTGGTTTTGAGATCGAGGAAGCATTCTTGTGGAGTCCTGTAGCTGCATCTCCTTTCTGGAGTCTTTGAGACCACGAGAGAGGGAATGGGCGAATTTGAGGCTGCGAGAGCTGCCATGCTTCGGCAATCGAGTCTTGAGGGTCGTCATGACGTCGTGTCGACCCAATCACATGGGCTTCGTTGTGGGATGCAACCAGGGGTGCCCTAGGCCACAGCACGCCAGTAGTGCTGGCTTCGCTATCGACTGCAGAGGGATTTGCGACGGGACCCGAGAGCCAGGCGTGTGTCCGATCAGTGTCTCTCGCGCGGACGAGCTTGCAGTCGGTCTCGAACCCCTTTGAAGTCGTCTGTTTATGTCCAAAGACAGCAGATCGCATCGTGAGCACGGCTTGATTGGAGTGAATGGCGCTCGTAGGAGCGAAGTCTTTTGATGCCCGCGGTGTGGCAGATCCAGCGAGATGACGCTTCAGCAGCACTGGATCCGCTTCGAGCGTCGGTAAGTGCGTTCTGGAGGACGAGATTTTGTCGATTGCGGAGTTCTGTCGAGCACAATCTTGGTCAGAGCGTGCCAACTCGAGCCTTTTCAGCGATACTTGATGGAGCACAACCCTTGTTCACTCACTGAACACTGGCTCATGAAGGAGGCCTCCTTGAGCTCGACGTGGTTGTCGGTTGCGCCAACGAGATTTTCTAAGCTGCGCAAGCCCAAGAATGGAGTTTGCGTAGATGGTGACAGGCGACGGCGTGCTTCGTTCGAGATAGTTACTGGCAGAGCAAAACTGCTCCGAGATTCTCGGGGCGTCGAGGGTCGGTATTTACGATCGTCGAGAGAGACCCTCGATGGGCGTGAAGGCCTCTCAAGGAGGCTGAGGCTCGGCGCGTGGCCCGTCCTGCTGATCGCGCCAGGCACCATCGAAGCGCTGTCACCGCCAAGCACGTTCGCCCAATCAAGAGCAGCTGCAGTGCCCGGGTTTCCGACAAGAGTGGCTAGCTCATCTTGGATTGGACCTTGACCGAGTCGACGGGTCTGGTGACTTGAGGGAGCGCAAGACACTTCTCTTGCCTCGAGCACCTTGTTCGCGAAGGTCTGCTGGGCGTTGCGTGGCACAAGTGGAGTTTTGTGGTTCCTTGATGAAGACGAAGCGAAGGCGCATGGATCGCTTCGGCGCGCTAATCGCGGTAGCGAGCTGGGCTTTCCGCGCTTGCCGGAATCAGCAGCGCTAGGGCCCAGAGAACGAGCCGCGCGCTGGCCTTCGCTGCTAATTGCTGAAGCGGTCTGGTCGGCATCGATGCGGATCGCATCTGCATCCTTGCTGGTTGGATTTGCCAAGTGAGTGGAGTTGGTAGTCGCTTCGTTGCTGGGCACAGTCAACGCGCGCGAGTGAGTCTTCGATTTCGGTGCTCTGAGCGCGCTGTGGACGCGGCCCCCGGTATTGTCGCTTTGCTGCATTGCGACCCGCCGATGCGTGCGAGATCTAACGCCTCTTGCGAGACATGGAATGTAAGATGACTGTAGCTGGCGCTGTCCTGGCAGCTACAGCTGTAGGACTTGCTGATCAGGGAAGCGGACGCGCGAAGTGCTGAGCACACACCCACGCCTGTGGCGCGTCGTTGCCAGGGCGGCGAATGTGAATCTCGTGCTTTGGTATGGCCAGAGCACCTAGACAGGGCTAGCTAGCTGCTGCACAAGCTCTTCCGGACGCCTCCAAGTGATGCTCGGAACGAAAAGACGCAATCAAAGAATGTCCATGCAGCTGCTGGGGGTTGGTGCAGGCAGCGCGATGGGTGCGATCTGTGAGCGCGCGCACAGACCCTTGCTGATGCCCGACGCTCAAGTCACGACTCGAACACCGTCGGGGTATTGTGCTCGACAGCAGCTAGCTTACAGCTTGGATGACGTGGATGCCGTCTGATGAGGCAAGAGTTCGACCATGCTGGCAGGATGATGAAGAAGGGAGCGATCGAGATACCAATGAAGGCTTGTGAGGGCGGATGGATGATCAGTGGGGCAAGAGAACAGTGCCGCTTGCTAGCTGTCAGAGGCGCGGCGGAGAAGAGCTGGATAAGGAGGTGGACAGGAGCGACTAATAGACCCAGCACGACTATATCGCGGTAAACATGCATCCACAATCTCCTGAGACAAGTGCGAATCCAGGGATTGAGTTGTGACTCACATTCGTGTTTCGTTGACGATCTTGCTGTGACTTCGTCTTGCCTGCATCGCTGTGAGCAAGCTACGTCTTAGTCCACAGCTGCTGCCCGCATCGATCGGCTCCATTTGTGATCAATGGTCGTAGAGCGGCTTCGAGTGCGCTGCGTGGTCTGGACGTAGACCGCGCCCAGAGATGCGTCAGTCGACTTACGACTGGACCTTGACGAGCAACGACCCAAGGCTCCCACAATGCCCGAAACATGTTCTTCTGGTTTTGCCTACACTCGTGACTATGTCTCACACTCATGTCGAGTCTGTCTTTGCATAGAAGCGGCCAGCTGAGACCACCACCCCTGAGACGAGTCAAACAATGTGAAGCTGCTGCTGCATGGACTTCGAGCACAGCAGCAGCGCTGTGGGTATAATCGATCGTGCAGCGGTGGGCTCATATCCGTCTCACCCAGGCTACCTCGCACGCGCGGAGAGGAGCAGAGCCGCGGGTGACGCTGCCTCTGCCTTGATTTATCACAGTTGCTGTCTGAGGTAGATGAACACGATCAGTTACGACGAGTGAGCAGCAAGGGCCGGAGGCTGCATGGTGTTCCGTGTGTACGCCTAGGTCTAATTGTGCGCGTGCATGGACGCGACCAGAACGCTATATACATACAACCCTCGTGATTCTTGCGCTCGTGACGCTGTGTGCATGGTGCGACCGCAAGTACCTATGCAGTCACGAGTCTCGCCCACCCCTTGCAGGAGTCAACGGAGTGTCTTGCAAGCAAGCGGACAAGGCTTTGTGACCATGATTCACGCAAGTCGCAACATCTGATAGCCGAGCTTGCTCATCGTGAATCGTGAATCGTGAATGTGCATTGCAATGAATGTTGTACCAAAGGTTTCACCCTGGAGCATGTATGATGCGCGTAGACAGCCATAGCCGTCCGGCTTGTCAGGATGGCCTGCCTACTCACGCGATCGAGTCTTGAGTCACGAGTGTGTGATCGAGTCTTGAGTCAAAGTGTTGCTTGATTAATTCGCTTGGCTAGCGTGTGACGCAACGGTCGCGCCAACGCGCTTGAACCGCCGCACCGTGATTGCCCCCGCGACAATCACACCAGTCAGGCAGCAAGCATGGCGCGTGGGGAGCGGGTACAGCTAGTGGTGTGCTGAACATGCCCGCGCAGCAGTCTGAGAGTCGTGAGTCCGTCCTGATGAGTGCAAAAGAAGGACGATCCCCGTGCGCACGTGGCACTGCCTACGTGCTCAGCATCAGTCGAACGTCGAGGTTCGAATCAAAACAGAACCAAATAGAAAAGAGCATTCAAGTTGCTTGATCATTTGATTCTATTCAGCTCTTGAGTCACGTGTGGAGCCATGCATGGCAGCTCGAAGTCGTGGATTGATGAATCTGAAAGAAGAAAGTAACGGAGGTGCTTGCTCCTGCATCGCGACGACCCATCACATGACTTTATCGACCCGGTCCAGCGGATGGACCTCAGCGTCGTCGGACCGATGCCGGTCGCAGTGGGTTTCTACGGCTGACCAGCAACGGCGTCATTCTTAGGAGACACAAACCCGCCTCCATGGCGCGCCATGCTCGATCGTGCATCGCGCAAGGTTTGCGACGCGTGCGACGCGCCTGCAGGAACCTCTTGTGTGGCTTGACGGGATCAGAAATTTATGTCATCGCTCCTCGATCGATTGTGATCAACGCAGAGCTACCCAGCATCGTCACTGTGAGCGTCTCCCTCGTGCCCGGAGCGGATGTACACGTGCACTCGCACGAGGCGCTCGATCTATATCGGATCCGCCTCTCTCGCGTTGCGACCTCCTTCGAGCCAATGAGTGAGTCGCAAGTCTCCGGCGAGCCGTCCTCGTCTCGACTCACCCACACTTTTTCAAGGCTCGTTTCATTCGCGGCGCCCCAGATCAAATATCGACTGCGATTAAGAAGAGTCAGCTTTTGCAGACTCGGCGAGTCCATCCTGCCATAGCGAACACACACTGAGCAGTGCATGTGATTCCCGCTTCATTGCCGCGTGGCTGCTCGGTGCCGATGTGGCCGAGGTGCTGCAAGCCGCCGGCAATGGGGACTTGCTTCCTTTCTTGCTTTCCCCTTTACTTCTTCGTTGCTTCGCACCCAAGTAGACTCTCGAAGTGCGTGTAATTATTATTATGTAAAATTGCTTGGTCGAATTCCGCTCCGCTGCAATCAGAAGCGGGAATAATCGTGAAATCCTAAATGCGAAATGTCTGTCTCGCATTCACGTGGAAGAGATCGAATCAGGACCCTTGCTATAGACCCTCTCTCTGCATGCGTCCACTCAAGAGTGCAGCCCTTATCTCCCTGGGCGAGCGACCGAACGCCTCCTTTGCCAATCACAATCAAGAATTGAGCCAGCTTCCCGATCCCACCACTTTGCGCGCATCATGTACCGGTACGCTGATCCCGTTTCATCTGCATCCATCCATCCAGCCTAGGCCTGGTGGTCTCGGAACCGCCTTGCCAGCATAAGCACTCAAGACTTACGACTGCAAAAGCTCAAGATAAGGAGCAGGCATCTACGTTGCTAATGCTGATGCTGATGCTGCGCCTTTGTCACAATCTTGAGTGCGTCACCTTCGCTGTCGAGCTCTGCTGACACAACACGGGAAGGGATGTATGTACCTGTATGGCCCTGCACGCATGCGCGGAGGTCGAAAAATGACGAAACCAACCGCTCGTCTTCCCGCGACGCGCCCCGCCGTGCGTGTGGCTTTTGCGCGCGACCCGCGATCATTCGTGATTTGTGAGTCAAGCATCGAGCACAGCTTCCGCTCTACCACCCGCATTTGCATTCAAGATTGCACCCTACAGTCTGTTGCCCGAATCAAGATTGACGATACGAGAGACCGAGACGACGCTGGTCTTCAATCGAAAATGCGGTCTTTCGGCTCCTGCACAGGAAGCTGTATGCATTTCGCAACGTGACACGGCCAGGAGAGAGTATTTCCGGAACTCAAGCGGTCCCGCGATCGGCACGGGCTGGAAAGGATCCTCCATGGCTTGAAATTCAGCAGCTCATGCTCTACGATCGCGATACTCACAAGCGGTGTCGCAACTTTGCGGTAGATTTGAGACTGTCGAGGCCACGTTTCCGCACACACACCTACACACACGGATAAACAGTCGGCCACTTGCGCCTTCCCGAGATCCACTTGTGTGGCTGCCCACCCTTGCCAGAACCAGGGAAGCTCAGCGGCTATCAGACATCATCGCTCCCAGCATGATCGAAGTAATCAGAGCTGGGCCATCTCGGTGCCCACTCAACAGCACTGGATCTCCATGCGACACCTGCATCCATGTTGCTACCAGCCTTTGTAGCCATCCTGAAAAGGCATAAATACAGGCTGATTCTGTGAAGTTCCCTGTCCCTTCATCTCACCTCACTATCCAGCGCTCTCTATCAAGCAACTGCTACCATTGATTGCTGAGCACCCTCCAACCACAAGGATCACGCTTCCCAAACGTCAATGTTCATCCCCTCTTCTCCAACAGTACAGCAGCTCGGAACCAGCATGTCGGACAGCGCCCTTCAAGGCATCATGGCGAACCCGGCTCCTATCGTCAGCTCTTTGAGCGCAGACTCTCTCGAGCAGCTTGGTAAGGTGGTAGCGTTGAAAGCAACACCCGAAATGCCGTATTGGTTCCCAGTCGGGTGAGTAGGAAAAGTCTCCTCACGTCCAATACCGCGAGTCTTACCAAACTTTCGCTGTTCCTCAGGCTTTTCGCCTTGCTGGTGACCCTCTACGTCATCGGCCAGCTCCTTCAAAACCGCATCTTAGCTTGGCTCATCGGCGCGCAGAAGTGGCGTGCGATGAAGGCTGAGCACAGAAGAACGATGGTGATATACGTCCTGCAAACCCTCATCACCACAATCGTCCTCATCATGCAATGCTTCTGCTTGCCGCTCCTCGGATTGGCATTCACCGAACGACGCACGGAGCTCATGCGCGCTTGCGCGACGCTCATCGGCGGGCTGTACGTGTTCGAGCTCATCTGGAGATCCACCATGCGTCCTACCATGATCGCCCACCACATCATCACCCTCTTCGTCATGAGTCTCGCCATCGTCCTACTTTCAAAGCTAAGCGACCCATCCTTCGTCCTCACTGGTCTACTGTGGCTTTTCCAGGCGACGACGGAGCAAACCACTTTCGTCGCCCTCTTCATGTACCGTCTGCAAGTCTCCCCCCGGATTCTGCGCCCAATGTTCCGTGTTGCTTCGGTGCAATCCCTCGTTTTCAAGATGGCCTCCATCGCTGGAACCATCTTCGTGTGGGTCAAGTGGCAGCTGCACGGCAATGGTGACCTCTACACTGCCTACTCCGTCATCTTTTGGATCGCCACCATCGGTCTCGCCGTCACCCAGATCTGGGGCTCTTGGGTTGTCTGGATCATGGGCGACACGCTGGAGAAGCGGTATACCAAGAACTCGCACAAGAGCGCGAGAAGCACTCTCACCTCGGCTAACGCCTCTCAGGTCGACCTCGAGGCGCAGCTCTCGGAAACTGGTAGAAGTACTCCTACCAATGCAGCGACCGAGGATGGCAAGTACACGCCGGTTCTTGAGAAGAGGACGAGCAGCCTTGGCAGACTTCCCACTTTGGACCTGCAGCTAGCTGAGTGCCTCGACACCCAAGCTCGACAAAGCAAATCTGCGTAGTCCTGCGAGCGAAGCATGCCGCCCCTGTCACATCCTCGCACATCCTTGATCACCCACCGCATCGTCCTGTCACGAAATGCTGCATATATAGAAATCACGTCACCTTCACTTCGTCACGTCCTAGGCCACATCCAAACGAATCCACACGGATACACCTGCACCACTCCTCGCGTTTTTGCCAAATTTTGCATACCGAGCACGGAATGTTATCAGCTGTCATTGCCTCCTATAGATAGTTGGCAATTGAGATGAGAAGTGCATTTTCTCCGAGAATGAGTTGTACAAGTAGGCGGTGCGAGCTGCACGTGAGAGAAGACGGCTTCGTGCATCCTTCCGGTGTGCTGCTTGAAGACAGAGCCAAGAGTGTTTGAGCCGCAAAAGCCTGCCATTTAACGCTTGTGCTAGTATGCCCTTTCATCAGCCAGAGTCTCCTCGCAAAGACTCCAGGCGATCCACCCCAGCAAGGTCTCGTTTCAGTTCCATCCCCTCCTACTACTGGCACCCGCTAGGTCCAGCATCCATGTCGCTAAGTAGTCAGACTCCCTCCACCGTAGCTGCGGCATCACACTCGCATCACATGGGCTTGGTAGGAAGCTGAGTAGGCAGAATACCGAATCTCTTCTTGATCGTCACCCTATGTTTGCTGAACTTGTCATCGGGTGAGAACCGAGCAGGATGTGCGCTCTTTGTGATGCTTCCAGCCGTTGTCCTCTTCTTGAGCGTGTACAGACGATTGCCATTCTAGTGAGGGCGGCGGCGGATAGAAATCGGTCAGCAGCCTGCTCTGCCATGTTGCGTAGAAAAGCTTGGTGCGCCAAGTCCACCTGCGCATACACTTACGGCATCGAGAGTGTACATGAGATGCATATTGTGCGACCAATCGTCTGTGCTAGAGACTTGTATAGATTGCTAGCAGAAAGCTCAAGAGCTGAAACCTTGACCACGAGTTCAAATCTGTCGGCGGTGTCTCGGCTCAGATCCGAGTGCAAGTCGCGAACGACGCAAAATGCCCGAATAGTCGGCGTCGATGTCTGCTGATGCAGCAGGACGTGTTCGTGATGAATTGACAAACCTGCGTGTGGTGACGAGCACGCTGTCGAGCAGGTAGAGAGGGGTCGAGGCGCTTCTTCGTAGTCTCAGGGACGCAATGACTCCGGAAGGACGATGTGAAGCGCGCGGATGGTGGGATTCATGAAGATGAATATCACGTACGAAGGAGAGATCGACGGCGATAACTGGTGCTGGTGGGCAAAGTCACGCTGGTCACGAGTACCGCGATGCACTTTTTTGACCCACCAAGACTCATCAAGACTCGCTCACTATTGACGTTCACGTGATCCGCATAATTCATGATCTTCGGTGGCTCACGTGCTTTCCCTTTTTTCCCTTTGGTCCGCCGAGCTTTGCGCGGGCCGCTCCACATGCACAACAGTCACCTGCAGGGATCAAGTCGATCATCCCTCATCGTCAGAAGCAAGCAGCACCCGCCGGACAGCGCCGTGGCGGCGGCGGCCCTTCATGGGAACTTGCGCATGATTGCCGCAAGAAGCAGCTCCTCGTGGTGTTTGCACCGCGCAGCGAGCGAGCATCGCCTCGCTTCTTCCAGCGACCCTCCTCACTCTGCTGGTTCCTGGCAGAAATTTGTCGCTCTGGTTCGAATCATGCTGCCGAGCTACCACTCATTAGATTGCGTGTATGCGCCAGAGGATCAGCTGAAAGAGCCGCCAGTGAGACGTTAGGCTCGACTGATCACCATCCGCTCGCTGCACCTCCTCCAGGAACTCGCCTGGTCTCCTCCTTTGTCTCCCTCATCACACGTTGCCTGTCAGCTTCGTACATAGATCAGACACCCAGCACGAAGTCGAGCAGGGCATACATGACTCAGTGCAGAGAGAACGAATCGCAACATGCCTCTCCCGCCCTACACAGGGCCATTTCAGGTTGGTGAGTGGGCAGCAAAAACTTAGATCCCGATGCATTTTCCAAACGTGGCTGTCGCTCAGATTCAGCTGGCATGTTTACACCTTACCTCCCCGCCTGCCCAATAATGCGCTTTACCAGGCGCAATCGATCTGGAGATACCGGTACGGCGTCCAAGGCCGTTCGGCGCGTCTGTAGTAGCAAATGACCGCATCAATGTGCCCAGAGGCTCTCACTCGTGGCGTCGCAAAGCCGGCAAGCGTGGCCATACGCATCAAGTGCCGCAAGGCAAGGAGCCACAATCAGAAGGTCTAGCATCGACTGCCGAAGGGACACAGCACCAGGCGGAGGAGGGCGCCGATGAAACCAAGGGCGCATACGGTCCGCTGCGTGGTGGCAGCAAGACGTCTACCCTGTACATGAGCACCGTGCTCTTCACAGTCTACTACCCCAGCAGCATCAACGAGCAAGAAGCCAAAAAGTACGACCGAGTAGCTTGGCTGGGGCGTCCCAAGAGAAAAGGCGTGAGCGCTCTCTTCTCATATGTCGGGCAGTATGGCCCCATGGCTGTTCCTGCTAGTCCAGCCATCTTTTCCCTTGCGGCCGCAAAAATGACTGCGAGGTGCGCTCCTCCTCTCGCATCCACAGATGATCCGCGCGTCTCTGTACCTCCACCTTTCGCTCGCACAGAGACTGGCATGTTCGGCGACGAGCCTGCCCGCTTTCCCCTCGTCATCTTCTCGCACGGGCTGGCTGGCAATCGTCTGGCCTACTCGCAATTCTGTGGAGAGCTAGCTTCCTACGGGGCAGTCGTCGCGGCAGTCGAGCATAGGGATGGCTCGGGGGTTCGCAGCTCTGTCCGCTTCCCTCTTGGTCAAGGCGAAAAGGAAGAAGATGCGGAGCAGGGCAAGGACGAGGCGCAGCGAGTGCAGCGAGACGGACCTGCGCAGGGATCAGCCCTGACGACGAAGAATCCAGGCAAGACTGAACACCACCCGCACGCCAACAGACTGCTTGGAAGGCGCACAGCATCCTATCAGCCCAAATCAGACGTGCCGTATCTCGTCTTTGAGGCAGTAGGCATGAGATCGTTCGCGCCGAAGCCGACCGAGGATGAGATGGGCTTGCGCCAAGCACAATTGGCGATGCGTAATGCTGAGCTCAATGAGTGCTTACACGTGTTAAAGAGGATTGAACGGGGTGAAGGAGAGCAAGTGGCGAGAGAAAGCACACGTGGCCTCGCAAACAAATTGAGCACAGGGGCTGCGAAGCGCGAGAAGCAGAGACGAGTAGGAAAGCAGCCTTCTTACACAGCGGGAAGTCTAGAAGAAGCCATCGATGGTCTCGCGGCGTGGAAAGGGAAGCTGGATGTCGACAAGCCTGCTTTGATGGGCCATTCGTTCGGTGGTGCTGCAGTGCTCGAGTCCTCTCGCATGGCACCTGAAAACGAAACGCCCAACGGGACCAGCGCAGACCAGCAATCCATGCCGCCTTGGCTGCTCACCATCGTTCTGGACCCCTGGGTCGAACCCGTCGTCGAGGATGGCGGGAAGCCCAACTCGGTGCCAACGTTCTGCATCAACACCGAAGCCTTCTCGGTATGGCAGGAACACTTTGAGAAGTTGAAGCGCATCATGAGTGCCGCTCGTCAGGCCAATGGCGAAAATAGAGGCTTCCTGTTGACAGTATGCGCCACAAATCATCTCGACGTCTCAGACTACCCTTTCCTTCTGCCGCATCTCTTCAGATCTACTGTCGGACCTCATGCCGCGGTGCGTCTATTCAGCAGAGCGGCGTACGTGGAGATCGGTCTTAGTAGACAGCGTTACCGAGAAAGAGCCAACGACCCGGGTTTCAAATTTCGAGTGGTAGCTGGTAAAGATCCTAAGATGGGAGCTGGGCAGAAACCAACAGATGACAAGCATCATGCGCACAAAGCCGAAGGCGCTCTTCAACACGTAGCAGACAGTGATGGAGCACATCTCCACGCCGAGCATACTGTGATTCCTCCGGATCTACCTAATGCCGCTCCTCCAAAAGATGCGCTGGAAGAACCACGAGACAGAGCAGACGCACTTGAGGGTGCGGCCGTCAAAGCGCGGATGCAGCCCGAAGGGAACGACATTGGTCTCGCCGAGCAGCGAGGAAGAGCGCGCATCCTGGACAAGTTGATGCATCCGAGCAGACCCAGCAGTGGCAGCTCGCGGTCACAAAATGTAGCAAACCATCGGCAGCGCGACTCTCAGACCGGCTCTCCAGCCAGCTCTCGACCGCACAGCAATGCAGGAGGATCTGAGCATCAGCATCCCCACTTGGTGGGCGGTGTCGTAGCTAAACGGAGCGATTCTGGCAACGGCCTACTTGGAATACCGAGAACAAGTGCAGATGAATCCGACTTTGTTACGAGCGCTCATGAGCTCGTCGATGTGGACAGGGACGTCGAGGCTGTCCAGGCCGCTGTGGAGGATATCAGTGCCATACAATCGTACAAGCACGTGAGTATGCTTGTGACTCGACCTGTATTGGTCAAAGTTCGCGCGAGATTCGAGTCGCCAAAGATCTGCAACGAGCGTCACTGATTGACCGTTTCACTTCGCATTTCCAATAGCCCAAGATCCATTCCCTGCTGGGACTGCTTTTCAGAATGAAAGGCGTGAGACCTGGACTTTCCACTGTGAGTATGCTGCGGGCGCACGGGCTAGAAGAAGCAGCTCCATCTCAATCGTCCCACCCCCCGACAGCCTGGAAGCGTGCTTGTGCACTCCATACCATGACGCGTCGTCGTGTGCGGAGGCACGCTCCTCACTTGCGCCTTTCCGCAGCGCTTTCCTTTCCTGCTCAAGAGGTTTGCAGCGATCCGTTTCAGTTGGTTTTTTTATATAACTTTCCTATAGCACACTACGGCCCCTTCATTGCATTATCGCTCCTTTGCATGTAAGTCTTGATCTCACCTTGGCTGCTGCGCAGCGCCGACGTCTGGCCCCTTGCACGAGTTACTTCAGCATAGCAGCGTTCCACACCATCAATCGCGCTGCTCAGGCACCGTTATCCTTTCAGCAATTTGGCATTCCATGTATAGGGTGCGTTTCGAAGAGATACATCGACTGGACATGTGAGACGTGAGAGGGTGCTGGACGGTGACGCGGGAGGAGATCAAGAGGCGAAGAAAGACGCAAGATGACAAGGGCGAGAGCGCGTGGCGTGGCGTGGCAATGGGAGCTGGAACGAGTTCGTCAAAGACCGTTGAAAGGTGAAACAAGCCGTAAGTTCAGACCTATCGACTGACTTAGAGCTGGTATCTGAAATCTTGGTGGCCTTCGAGAACGGCCTTTCCATCGTTGGCGCGCTTGTTCTGCACTCTGAAGATGATGTGCTGAAGGACGCAGATTCCGACAGTGATGGCGTTCATAGCGAGGGTCAAGTGGATACCCTGAGTGTAGTGAGGAGCGGCTCTCTCGGTGAATGATAGGCCTGCAGCAATACCACCGATACCTCCAAATGCGACGACGATGGCGCTGGTGAAGGCACGCTTGGCCGATCCTCGAATGTTGATTTGAGAGTATCCAATGACGAGGGGAACGACGCTGTTGCAGCCACCGACGGCAAGGCAGACGCCAAAGTACCTAGGTCCAGTACCGGTCGCGTACGAGTAAACGCTGGTGCCGATGATGGTGCAGATGGCGTTGAAGGCGATCAGGGGTGTCCTGACTTGGAAGCGGTCCGAGATGAAGGCGGATCCGATGACGGGAACCAGCGCCCAGACATAAGGAGGAGCGACGAGGAGCTGGCTGAGGGCAACGTCGAAACCCATGCCGGCCAAAATTCTGGGCAAAAAGTAGCTGAGAGAGTAGCTTGCAAGAGTCGCGCCAAAGAATTGAATAGCAGTGGCCCAGATCTTCAGATCGAGAGAGAAGCGCATCAGCTTTGAAAAGGTCATGCTGTCCTGGACGAAGTCGGCACGGTCTCGCTCAATGCGCGTCTTGACGATCGCGCGTTGCTCTTCGCTCAAGAACTTGGCCTTGGGTCCAGGGAAGTCGACGATAGCTAGCACACCGACGATTCCGAGGACAACGGTGATGATGCCTTCGATGATGAAGATGCTCCTCCATCCTTGGTTCTTGTACATGCGAATCAAACCAAGACCGTAAGCGAGGATAGCGGAGAGGCCGGAAGCGAGGATGGAGAGGGAGTAGAAGATGGACATTCTTCGTTGCACTTCAGCTCTCGGGTACCAGGAAGAAAGCTGCGAGAAAACAGGCGATGTGAATCGATCAGTCAACAAGTCTTCGATATGGTGACGGCCGCACAGCACTCACCAAGTAAACGGCACCAGGGAACAATGCAGCTTCAAAGATACCGAGCAGAGCACGGCATGCAGCGAGTTGTTGCCAGGTCTCTACGAAGCCCATGGCGAGCATGACGATACCCCAGAGGATGGTGGCGCCGCCGAGCCACTTGGCAGCGCCCCATCGCCTCATTCCGAGGTTGGAAGGGAGCTCAAAGAGGATGTAAGGAACAAAGAAGATGAGGACGGCGATGGAATAGTAGTTTGTTCCTGGAATGTTCAGGTTGAGGGTCCTTCCCATACCTGCTGCACGAGCAAGGGAGATGTTGGTACGGTCGATAAGGGAGATGGAGTACAGGGCTGCGAGGATGGGCACGAGCCTCCAATCGACCCTGCGCATTGTCCTCTTGACCTCCCAAGGGTCCATGCCCTCGTCGATGTTGGCTCGCAGCTGCGTCTGAGATCCAGATGCCGTCTTGACATCCTGGGCGTCGGTGGTGTAGCCGAGCGCATCTGTTTGGCCTACCGCCAGCTCTGGGTCGGAGATGCGCTTGTCGTCAGAGACAGTAGTCTCTTGTCTGTTGAGGGACTGCATGGTGGGCGAGTAGTGAGCCGCGTGCGCGTGCGCGTGCGCGTATTTGTGTTAGGGTGGGCGCTCAGGTGAGAGGGGATGAAGACGATGTTAGGTGAGAGGAGGTGAGGCAGGATTGGGAGAGGCGTTCGACTCGAGTCCTGATGGCAAACCTACAGAGAGGGGGAAGGCTCTGCGTGACGTTCGGAATGGCCCCTCTTATAGATGTGTGCGTGTGTGGAGCTTTGTGCGAGCAACATCAGCTGCTGGTGTGGTGCCGGGTGTACGCACCGCGAGCAAGTCACGCACTGTTGCCGCACCAATCGACCTGACTAACCGTCTTTCCTGACGGTAGCCGATTAGTCTCAGCCACCTTACCTCGATCGTGCCTGGCGAACCCCTGTTCCGCACACATGCAGGCTAGCCCCATGGATTTAGAGTGGACCGGATGAAGGAGCTTGCAGCTGTCGTCATTCTGACTGTCAATTCACTTTCGAAAGCTTCAGTGGCTGTCTGCGAGCTGATGCGCGGATGGGGATGGGGATGCGGATGCGGATGTGGGGAAGCTGCGTTGAAGCGAGATTTCCTAAAGGCTTGGCGAAGATGCAAACTTCACTCACAACTCACACTCACACTCACACTGGGACATTAGCAGGGGTGTGGATGGTGTGGTGACCATGCGCGCTACGGTAGGTACAGCTAGAGTAGCGGTGTACTCCTGCACGACTGCTGTACATTACACTCCGCCAGCCACAAGGTTCCATCTTACACTCACGACTGCATTCGCTTCACCTCTCTTCCTTTGCCTCTTCCGAGCTTATCTAGGTACCGCTATGCGCCGTCAAGGGGGAGGGTTCAAGAAGTGACAAGCGCCACGTAGGCCTCACATTTCTTATTCTGATTGTATCTGCTGCTGCACGCCGCCCCCAATCGTGGATGCATTCGCGCATGCAAGTGCGTACGCTGTGTGGCTGCCTGCCATGGCAGCCGCGTCCGCATCATGCATGCATGGTCTGTGAGTCGCGCCGCGGTAACGCTTGATGCGGCCCGCGCAAGCCACGAATCAAGTGAGCAGAGCGTCCCACCTCTTCTTCTACGAGAATCACTTAATGAGGTCTGCCCGCCTCCTTCCTGATGCTTCACCAGCAACAGCAACAGCAACAGCAACACGCAAATGACAGCTCGTCGGCGCGGCATCCGCAGTCCATGCGAGCTTTGCCCCTCTCCCCGGCGTGTCTCGGCTCAAGTCTGTGCGTCATCAGGAGGGAAGAATCGGCATTCGAGAGGTATAGTGGGGCGAATCTGAGGGAGCCATGCAATTGCTACACAAGCACACAGTATACGCCGAGTCACAGTGTGAGTGCAAGAGCGAGTGTGATTCTCTGCAGCAACTGGCAGCAGCAAGCATGTCGAGTGGCAACGTCACGGAAACCGCGGCAAGGCGGGTCGAGTAGCAGGAGTCAGTCAGTCAGTCAGTCGATCCATCATCATCCAGCAGGCGAGCAGTGAGCTGACCTCGTGTCCTCCAGTCGGTCCAACTCGTTCCTCCATCCTCGTCCCTTGCCCGGGCGGACAAATCATGCAAGCCAAGCCAGCGGCCGTGCATGCGCGCTTCCCCGCTTTCCACTTCTTCCTACCCTTCCCATCTGCCCACTCCCCTCGATTTGCGGCGTCAAGCAGCGCGAGCGCGTGGCCCATCGCCCTGTCTCCCTGTTGCTGGTATCTGGCCTGCTCGGCCCGTGGAGTTCACGATGAACAGCTGGCCTACCGGCCATGCGGCAAAAAGACGTTCGTGACTTTGAAGCTTTTTCTGTCTGACTTGGCCGAATAGCAACAATGAAGACTCTGGGCCTTTGCACGCAGTTTTGGGGGCCTGCATGCTTGGCAATCAGGTCGTACGGTAGTACAATACCGGTATATGGCAGAGACCGACATCGCGCGTCAAAGCCTTCGACGCCATGCAGGCACACCGCTTCGGATCAACCGCCGTCGATTTCTGCGGTGCTGTACCTAACGCTACACGGTACGGTACATGCACCTTTACCCCACACTTCTCCGCATCTCCTTGCAAGCTCGCACATCTTCCTTGCTCGGCAGTCGGACATCATCATTCGCCGAAGCGGTTCTGGAATTCTCGACCCAACGGGCTCATCTTCACGCACATCTCGCCAGTGGCCTTTCTCTGCAAGTGTGGCGGCCATGCGGCACCTTTGCCGTTACCTCTACACAGCCATTCCCACGCCCAGGCGTCCTTATTCGGCTCGTTGTGTCAAGGGTCAGTCAGGTCCGACAGCGGACTTCAGACCTTACCCCAATCTAAACACAGACACAGGTCAGCCAGCGAGCATCTTGGCAGCTAGTACCGGCGACAGCCTCTTCGCGCTCCGACATCGCCAAATCAAGCTCTCGCTGGGTTTCTTGACAAATTACTTGTTCTTGCGCTTCGCCAGGCACCCGGGGTGGCGTTGACGCAGGCCAAAAAATCTCGAGATCGAGGTCTTATCCATTCATTGCTGTTTCACTTCTTGCTCACAGCGCAGGTCAACAAATGTCTTGCTCGCATGCTTTGCGTGGCACAGCATATGAGATCCACTGGGGCCCCGCGTTCTACCACGCACTGAATTGGACCGCTGCATGGCTTTCCTTCAGGTACCGCGTGTCATTCTGCTGCTGGGTCCTCCTCCTCTATCCCGCACGGCAACGTATGTCAAATGCATCTCGACGTCCATCTTTCCCGCCTCGACATTCGGGGATGGCCCCCCTTTGCGAAGTGAGACAGGCATGGATCCTGGCAGCGGCGCAACTGTTCAACTTCTTTCCAAGCCACCCCCGCACTCATCGACGCCTCTGTTCGGCGAGTGGCGAGATGATCGCAGGCTCGCCTCTGCTGATGGGAGTTGTCAGCTTAATTTCGTGGTTCATAGAGCCTGGTGCAAGGACCATGACGACGTTTTTTTTTGGTAAGCTGCGAGGCTCTTGATCCGGTGATTTGCAGTAGCCGGTATCCGAGCCAGCGGAACAGTCACTGTGGTCTGCAGGCCGGCCTCAGCACCTGTAGGCACGAGGCTTTGCACCTGGCTTTTCGACCTGGGAAAAGCCTGCAAATCGTTGCGATCCCTCCCTTGCCTGCGGTGGCGAATGAAGCGTTCGAGAGCACTTGCGCGAATCCATTGCCTCGTTTGGTCTCCTTCTTTACGCCTCGTTAGGGACAGTCTGCGAAAATCCTTCGCGCTCACAGAGCCCCGAAAGCAGCTACGCTCATCGCTACGACGAAGACGGTGGTGAAGATCACTTGCAAATCAAGACGTTCCATCCACGATGCCCCTAGCGCGCCGCTAGGATTGTTGAGCTTGCCACCCTTAACAGTCGGACTCGCTGGTGTCGTGGTGATCTCTACAACCTTGATCAGTGTCACGCTAGGCTCGTCCTTTGGTGTGCTGACGGAGGTTGAGAAGACTTGCTGCACGGTAGACACTGTTGCACTAGCTTCGATCGTCGTCACGACAGTCGTGGAAGCGACCGGCGTTTCTGCTACGGCGGATGGTGATATGGTCGGTTGAGGTGGGGCGGAGGCGTTGCTGCGATTTCCTGAAACGTCTCGATCCAATCCGCTCGCAATTGGAGTAGTAGACGAGCGCTGGGGGCCGGTAAGGTTAGCTGATTGAGCCTTCAAGTCTTTTAGCGGGTGAGCGTTGCCAGACGACGAAGGGGTCGAGCTGTCTGCTGTTAACACTTGCGAAGAGGTGTTGGCTTGTGGAAGACCGACTTTTGCACGCCAGTGCGAAGGCTTCGAGCCCGAGCTACTGTCACCGAGAAGATCGGCGTCGGGTAGCGAAGGATCGAGCGTCGGTCGCGTCGGTCTTTCGCGGTGGCTCGTTTCGACAGTCTGGTTTGCTTGCGGTTCGAAAGCAGTCGAAGGGGGAACAGACTGGTGAGTGCCAACTTCATAAGCGCCATCATCGTTACGTGATGATGTGGGACCCAGCAGAGGAGTGTTGCTGGACTGTGCCGGCGATGTTGGACTTGCCGGACTCGCTGCGTCCCCTTGGTGCTCCTGCTCGTGTGCCTCGCTCTGGCTCTCTTTTGGAGTGGCCGTGCTCTTTAGGGCCAGTCCTTGGGCTGCAGGCGATGCGCCATGGGCGTCAACAGATTTTGCTGCGCCTATCCTGCGCGGGGTGGGGTCGAACGGTGGCGAGCCTGGCTCACTTGACGGGTGTGTGAGCTCAGATGGTGCAGCGGGGGAAGCATCCAGAGGCATGTCTGATGCAGCATTTTGCGACGGACGCGGAGCGACATCAAGCTTGATCTCCTGAGGCGTCTGCGGAGGAGTGCTGTCTGGCCTGGCACCGACGTCGCCCGATGACAGCGAGAGATGCGATGGTCCAAGGTCGTCCATCGAAGAAGGTGCCTCAGAGCTCGTTCCGCGAGGGAGCAGAGGCAGCGTCGATGTTTGATCACAGTGCACCTCTTGGTGCTGAGTGAGGCACTTCATCCAATGCGACGCCGCTGTGGACTCGGAATGGGTCTCCTTCACGTCGAGGTCGACACGCTGCCTCCTCTTGCACCCGTCATCTGCTTGCTGGGCGGCGCAATCTGCGATAGTCAACGTTGCAGACGCAAGGATAATGCAGAGGGTCACGCACCCGCTGAGGCACAGCGTGTCTGGACTTCGTACCTTCGGCCAGTGACTTCCAGTCGGCCTCATTGCGGCCTCGCAGCGCAGACCAGTCCTCTTGCCACCTCCAACTGGTCCTGAGCTTGCCACCTCAGGGCTGACTGAGTAAAAAGGCCAGGATGCAGCATGAAATGCATCCGGAGGGCAATGAAGAAGAGCGCCACTTTTAGCTGCTGCGTCCAAAGCCAGCAAATGGAACGTGAATCAAGAGTGATGCATAGTCAAGCTGGCTTCCTGGGCTGACACCTCTCCGCAGACACGTCGTGGGCGTAGGAGCGCTCTCGTCGGAATCCGGCATCCAAGACATGCAAGGATTTGAGAAGCAGACATTCAGACCCGGCCACCCGACCACCATCTCTCTCACTTCGGCGAGGCGAGGTGCTTTCAAATTACACTTTCTATACGTACTTCTGGAGGCATATGTGCACTCTACTCAGCCCTTGATTGTGGCGCCCGAATGAGGACAGAGGTTCGTCAAGCCAAGCGGAAACAAGGATTGCGCTATATGCCTGGATGACCGGCAAACCTGAACCTTGCGCTTGGAGATCAGCCAGCCATACGTCAAATCGACGAATGCGTTTACGGCACAGCCATCGCAGCCATGGCCACAAGCTGAGGTCGGTCGCGGCCAGCTTCTGTCAACCTCTCTGTGGATCAGCGATCGTGTCTGTGCTGGGATGATTTAGATACACTCGTGATTGATGAGGTATGCATTGCAAAATCGATGCTGCTCGTATTTGAATGGTGAATCGAATCATGCAGGCACGCGAGAGCATCGCCAGCACCAAATCCCGCCCCCCTTTCCCGACCTTCGCCATTCCTACAAGGCGCGCTTCTCCAGGGCTCGATACAGAACGACCATCAGACGTCAAGATGTGTGTGCTACTTGCGGCAAGTCTGGTGTCTTTGGGCCTTCTCGCACCGAGGATGAAAAGATTGCGTTGTGAGAAGGCGAGCGCCTTGTCCTTGTGCGGCCCCTGTGCCGGAGACATCAGTGAGTGGTGTTGCAAAGCGTGGAGCTACTTGCTTACAGCTACTGGTGTCGCGCTTGTATTCGACAGGGATGTTGGTGTTCATATTGCAGGTTTGAGCTCTATGTACCGGTACATGCATCGCGTTGTGCGTGCGCGACGCTGGTCGGAAGCAACTTCATCATGTTAGAGCAACCGCTCGTTCTCGCAGGTCGCTTGATTGCGAAACAGCAGGCCAGTTCAGGTCCGGAATGCCAGTCCTGCCCTCTGCCTCGTCAGAATGCGTACGCTGCAAAGAGCTTGATCCTGGCTGGCTATGCGGGATAGCAGCAGGGATTTCGTCGTGGTGCGAGCTTTCGATTGCAGGGACACTAGCGCTCCGCCCCGAGTCTGATGAAGTGCGTGAGCTCCGATACCGCCAGCTCGGTTCGAACGCACTTGCGCCCTGGTAGCTGGGGT
This sequence comes from Ceraceosorus bombacis, assembly GCA_900000165.1. Lineage (NCBI taxonomy): Eukaryota > Fungi > Basidiomycota > Exobasidiomycetes > Ceraceosorales > Ceraceosoraceae > Ceraceosorus > Ceraceosorus bombacis. Next base: position 791,333 of record CCYA01000389.1, on the reverse strand, counting down.
CGCGCTCCTCCAGCGTATAAGGAGGCGGATCCTTGCTGTGGTAGTGGTTGCCATTGCCGTCGAGCATGTGCAAACCTGGGGCCAAATGAAGGCGTACACGTGGCTCAGCATTAGAGGTAGGCCGCCATCTTTTAAGCCGGTGCAACGGCTTGCCCTCGGAATCGTACAGCGAGACAATGCTGTACGGCTGCTGCGGGTCGGGCAACGCTTCCAGAGCTTTTGGCAACTTGAGGGGTGACATCCTCATTCGAGAGTGCACCTTTGATGAAAAAGGCGCGATCGTCCCCTAGTCAGCATTCGTCCCACAGAGGAGGGCGTTCCTTTGTTCTCAGAGATCACAATTTCTGGGTCGGGAGACTTCACTCACCTCCATGGTGTGTACTCGAGGATTGATATGGTCTCGATACCAATTGGCTGACACCTGCATTCCAGCGTCTTTGAATCTGATGCTGTGAGCCTTCACATGCCTAGGCCTTTTGTCCACCAATACCACGCCTGCAGGCGTTGCTTGCTCGGTGGAGGCGGATGCTTCAGGAGTGGCAAGTGTGCCACTCCAATGCGAGTGAGGTATCTGGTAGTGGGGCGGCCCAACATGCTGCTTCCGATTCAAGGTGAGCTTCACTCCAGGCGGCAGATGCAATGTGGTCAATTTGGTATTTCCTTTTGGCTGGGCGTTGATGCCCATCAATGGCTTGCCGTTCCTTTGCCAGACCAGTCAAGGTCTCAGCGCGAGGTTCAAGGATTAGGTGTGTGAAGCGTCCGTGGGCCTGGTCTGCTCACTCATCGTACGCCATTCCAATGACGGTAGGCTCATTTTCCTTCGAGGTCTGCCAGTGTCTGGTAGGCTACAGAAGTCGACGGAGCTCTCATCAGGACCATGCTGCACCTCGGAAGTATTGACAAGCCACTATGATCTTACTTTGAAACGGTGCATTTTTGGCTGAATGTGCTCTTTGTAGAAATCGGCCGATTGTTGCGTGGCATCTAACCAGCCATTGTAGAAGCGCCCTCCCAAGCCGCTACAATCGATGACACATTTTCCATCAGTCACTTGCTGCGCGACCTCCTTGCCTCTTGACGTGCTCACTGGGCGACTGGATGTAGTTGGAAGCACGATGATCAGAAAGGCAGACCATAGGGGCGCGAAGAACACTGAAGCGTGCGGCAGCTTCATGACGGAGGCAAAGAGTAAGGGCTATACGTAGGTCATTGGTGAGGCTGAACTGGATTGGGACGGCGTTCGCTTTGGCTTTCCTAACTTCCTCGATCAGCCTTTTCGAGCTGACAACAGTTTTCAGTCTCGATAGCGCGTGAGCCGGGAAAGGGTGACAAGCACGGACGGCCTACAGCACAGTGGCTCAGACATTCGGCAAACCCGCAGCCATTCAATGGCATAGCAGTGAAATTTGGCGTGTTGAAGAGCCCCTCGGGCGCGAGAAGGCGCCCCACTGTCCCATCGTAGCATCAGCGGGTACGGTGACCAGATGTTGAACATCAGCGCGTATGCTAGACAGTTAGCATCAGCTGGTATGCTAAACATTTGAGTATGCTACGACTGCTTTCCTGCTCTCCAACTTCGCTCTTGATGCCGTGGAGTGGCGAAGTCGCACAGTGTGGAGACGCGGAGGGAAATTTGAGTTCGGGCGCAATGCCCTCACAACACACAGGAAAACTTGAGCGGCAAAATGCCATATTAGCACTCTAGGTTTCGGCAAACTCGCACACGTCTCGCCAAAGAGGGTGGCAAAGGTGTCGGACGCCGGTATAGCCAACTTTTTGTTCGCGCACAATGACAAGTGCCATTCATGTTGGCGTCCCTAGCGGCACGTAAAGGAAGTCTTATTGGATCTGGACAGATGCATTGCACCATATCGAGGAGACCGTAATTCCGCCCGTCGAGAGAGAGCAAAATGCGCACAAATGTCATCAACCTCTCGAAGCTGCTCTACATCCCACCTAGAGGCGTATCCATCGGCCCATCCACTGCTTGTTGAGCTGTTTGGCCTCATCGACGAGCCCTAATTCCAACAAGAGCTGAATTGTACCTCTGACACTAGAATGTAGAGATGAGCTTATCCACGCATGCGTCGGGGCAGTGTGCTCGCCAATGAAGATCGTGTTGTGCTCCGTGACGTGGTAGGATGGGATGTACAGCTTGTGCTGCTCAATGTCCGGTCGAGTCCATGACGTAGCTGTGAACCTGTCGGACAGCCAGCAAAGCCTCTCGTAATCCCCAGTGTACAACTCGCGTGCTTGTTGACCATGTAGCTCCACGATGGAATCCAAGACCAGACCAACATGCTCCTCGTCCGTGAGCGCGACCATGCGATCGCTCCAGTCTCCCCCGCGGTAGTGCAAAATCAGACCCGGACGCGTCTGGTTGAGATTGAAGATCGGGTAGTAGAGGGCTCCGACGGCATTGCTTGAAGGCTGAGAGTAGCCACCAAAGATGGGTCTGTCGCCCTTTTCCCAAAAGCGCTCCCTGAACAGCAGACCAACCTTGCAAGCCGACTTGAAGCGCAGGCCTGCCTCAGAGATGGCACGAGATAGGACGGAGGAGAAGGGTGGTAGATCCATGAATCTTGTCATCGTGAAAGGTGCAGCCATAATCGTGTAATCAAATTCGGCCGACTCGAATGTGCGATTCGCCTCGCTGGGATACCACGAGATGCGTGTGCGATTGCCAATGTTCTCAAGTTTGCGCACCTGTCTGTTGAGCGTCAGTCTGTCCTGAACGTGAGGGATGAAGGCTTCTCCAATACGACTAAATCCTTGCGCAACGGCTTTCCACTGAGTTTCTCCAAGTGCTCCAGGACCACCGCTAAGGCCTAGATTGGAGTTGTGGTGCATCTCATCCCAGAAAACGTCGTAGTCGCTCGAAGTCCAGATCGCATCAGTAACGTTCTCGCTGGCTTTGAACACGTGCCTCATGAAAGCCTGTTCGCTCCAGTCGTCGAAACCCTGATCCATTGCCAGCTTGTGCGCTCTCCACACATCTCGCTGGATCGACTTGAGTCGCGCCTTGTCCAAAAGAATGTCGTTCATGCGCGACTTGGTGTCGTTGTACGCCTTGGTATCCAAGGGCTTAGGCTGGGCTAATGAAGCGTTGGCGGCAATGTCGGCTCGCGTGGGAATGCGTCCATTCGCCAGTCTGCCGGTGCCACGTGCAAGCAGCTCGTTTGGCGAATGTTGGATCCAGTCGATGAGATCAATCTTGTAATCACTGGCATTTTTGTTCAAATCATTCAGCCAGTCGAACAGTTGGAAGGTCAACTGGTGATCTGTGTACGGTAGAACCTCGCCATCGTCGTATTTGACAGTGTAGGGCAATCGCATAGGTCCCATTTCAGCAATCTCCTTCGTCGGTCCGACGTATCGCGATCTGAAACGACCACCGACTTTGTCGCTGGCTTCAATAATGTGCCAATTGCGCAGACCCACGCTATCTAGCATGAGGCCTGTAGCCAAGCCTGCGACCCCAGCTCCGACGATACCTATGGAGGTATTTTTGCTGCGGGAAACGACCGCACCGTCGCTGTTAGTCTTGGCCCTGATAGCGGCGACACCATCGAACCAAGCTCCTAGGGACTCGAAATCTTTCAGCAACGGATTCTCCTCTTGGAAATCGGCAGCACGCTTGAATTTACGCGGCTGCGCAACATTGAAGGCGCTGCTGCGACCCACGATGTGTGGTTCCTCTCCCTCGGAGCCCCGATGCTGAACGAAGAGGCAGCCTTGCTCGACGATGTCTTCCGGAACGACCCAAGCCAATCGCTCTGGCTTGCCTGAGAACTTCGCAAGCGCTTGTTGGAAGCTTTCGTCGCACAAGCCATGAGTGACAGAGTAGTGAGCGTCGTCGTGCCTTTCAGCTGAGTGTGTGAAAGCCTCTGATGAGAGCCAGCCGAAGTGCAGACTGGCCAAAGAGCCTCTCTGCAGGTCTGCGGAAGGTCTAACAGAGACAAGGTCTGGCGAAGCCAATGCCGCCGGCAACAGCGAGGCGACCTGGCAAGCGAGAAGAAGCGCCCAAGACATGACTGCTATGCTCGCAGATGAAGTGGTGAGAAGGGTTGTTCTTCGACCAAGAGCCCAGCGGCTTGGATGAAGCGGAACGAAGCACCAGCTTCTTATAAATGCCGGCGGTTTGCACAGGCCTGTCGTTACATCGAGTCGAAGAGCGAGTCTGCCGCAGCTTGCAAGTGGCATCGTTTGCGAGGTGCATGACCGCGAAGGTCGACAGAGAGCGTTATCGACGGTCGCATCCAATCTGCCACTTCAAGACTCACGACTGGCACCTCACGAGGCACCTCACGAGACAGCCTCTTTGCTTCTTGGCAGGAATCTGAGCTGATCGCGCCTTTGCTAGATCAAGCTAAAGGTCAATCAATGCATGCATGCTTAGCACTGGATGAAGGGGCGTAGCCAAAACAAATTGGCAGGCGTCTTGATTCTCGAGTGGTGCGGTCGAGACGAGACGCTATCGCAGAGGCTTTGGTGAAGCGACAATTTCTGACTGTCAGCTGCTCCATTAGATCGACCGCCGTGGAGTCGTGAATGCGTGATTTCTTTCTAATGAATGCCAACCCAAAACTAGCAGTTCGAGAGCGGTGACAAGCCAGCTCGCTTGTCAGCCACTGAAGTTCGAGGTGCATCTCATCTTTGGAAGACATGGCTAATGTTAGATCGTGAATACGCTCAATTCCCTGCTCCAGCAGGACCATGGATGGGGTGATGCAGGAGGATCAGATCGAGTTGCAGCGGCGAGCTTGCTTGCTTGCTTGCTTGCTTGCGCCATCTCTGATCTGCCTGCCCGCCGCGCTGCCATCGCGACGCGCTCGCAGCATTCTTCTAGCTCGGCTCTTCATGCAGGCCCCCTCCCTCGATCAGCCCAGCCCGTGAGAGTCAGATCAACAGAGTCCACAATACGAAAAGCCGGGCGGGTAAAGGTGCAGGCAGGCAGGCAGGCAGGCAGGCATGGAAGAGCAGCTAGGAGACGCGCACGAGGACAGAGAGATCCTACTCACAACCAGCAGAACCAGGGACCTTGGGCGACCGTCACAGTCATCGATCGCCCCGTGTGCTTCTCCGCTCGCGGCTCAGCTACGCTCGGGAGAGGACGACCTGCTGCTGGTGCAAGCGTGCGCTGACGTTCTCAACGACAAGGATATGACGCTAGTGCAAACATGTCAGAGTGCTCATGCATCCTTTACATTTTCAGCGACGACCCTTCCAGTCACCATCGTCGCCAGTCGAGGCGGCAGGTCGCGAGAGCACAAGTCGTGAGTTCAAGGTACTACTACCGGTGATTCCGGCGTGAAAGTAGCTCAGGTCGTGCGCCTTGAACATGACCTTCGTTCGTCGACCAGGTGGAAAGTGGTCCATCATCACTGCTCCTCCAGAGCAAGCTGTCCGGACCAGCGATAGGCAGCAAGCAGCACCTACAGTCACTCTCACACTGCGACTCAGACACTCAGCCAAGACATGTTTAGAGACATACGTAGTGTATGCATTGAAGGGTTAAGATATGTATATGACGTGGATATCGATGGATATCACGCTGCGCGTGGATGGGGGCTGGTGAGAGAGAGAGGGACACGAGCCGTGCTCGGACAAATGCGTGGGATGGCGATAAGCGACATTCTGTTGCATTGTCGGAGAAGCAGCCCTGTAGCTATGTCCTTCTTGGCATATGTAGGAGATTGGCAGCGTGGATCGGGAGAGGGGGGGTTTGGACAAGCGAGACGGATGATTGCCCTCGATGCTTTCGGAAAGAGCGGGGGGTATAGATAGATGACCATTCTTCCTAAAGAGATCGAAGGCTGGGGCTTTTGCCCATGTACGAGTGGGACTTGAACTTGCGGTGGACGAACAAGAGAGCTTGAAGAAGGCGAAGTGCCTACTACGAGTGAGATGCGCTGTCCGCTTTAGGCGGCAGCAGCAACGGCAGGTGCGGCAGCAGGGGCAGCCACAGGAGCAGCGACGGGCTCCTCAGCCTTGACCTCAACAGCCTCAGCAGGGGCGGCGGCCTCAGCAGGAGCAGCAGCGGTCTCGACCTTCTCGTCAGTGACCGGAGCAGCCTCGGTGGCCTTCTTGTCCTTCTTGGCGAAGAGAGCGCCAACGCGGGTCGAGAGACGACGGGCGATCTTGTCCTTGGGCGAGGGGGTGGCAGCGTCCTCCTTCTTGGCAGACTCGTCGATCTGTTGGGCGAGTGAGGCTTAACGTCAATCAGGGCGTCCAAAAGTACGCCCGGTGCCAGTCATGTCAGTCAGCTCACCTTAACGCCCTCAGCGGCTGGCTCCTCGGCGGCGGGCTTGGTCTCCTCGGCGGGAACAGGAGCAGTGGCCTCCTCAGCAGGCTTGGCCTCCTCAACCTTGGTCTCAGCGGGGGCAGCAGCCTCCTCAACGGGCTTGGCCTCCTCAGTAGCGGCGGCGGCGGCAGGTGCCTCCTCAGTTGCCTTGGTCTCCTCCTCAGTAGCGGGAGCAGCCTCCTTGGTCTTCTTGGGGCTGGAAAAGTGATAACAAGAAGATGGCCAAAGTCAGCGCATGTGGTCGGCAGTGGGGCCAGCGAGATCTACGCGAAGTCTCACCTCTTCTCCTTCTTGGCAAAAAGGCCCTGGAACTTGTTCAGGAAAGACTGACGCTTCTCCTTCTTGGGGGTGGCAGGAGTAGCAGTCTAGACCGTGACGAAGTGTGATGAGACCAGGCCAGGTTGACTTCATCACCATTCTGCACGACTTACCTCCTCCTTGGCGGCCTCGGCCTCGGCAGTGGCCTCAGCGGGCTTCTCCTCGGTCTTGACAGCCTCCTCGACAGCTGCAAGTGAACCAAGGCAAAGACAACGACGTTACTTGGGTATGCTAGTGAGGCGTTTGTTTTCAGCGTGGATTGGTACTCTACTCACCAGCAGGAGCCTCAGTGGCGGCGATGGGGGCTTCGGCAGCGGGAGCCTCAACAGCAGCAGCGGGAGCGTCGACGGGAGCCTCGGGGGCTACGACGGCCTCGGGGGCGGCAGCAGCAGCGACAGGGGCCTCAGTGGAAGACATGGTGTTGATAGTGAGTTGGGTTCGTTTGGTGGGACTGAAGTTGTTTGACGAGGATAGATTGGATGGCGAGAGTGCGGAAAGGTGATGGAGATGAGGTGCAGCAGGTAACCAAAGGTTGGTGAAGAAGAGAGCGTCAGTCACGGGGCTCACATGCGAGAAGCTTTGGCTGGTCATCGAAGCACGATATCTCTCGCACTGCCGCTGCAACAAATGAGCCAGCGGCAACGGAAAGATGGCTGCGCCCAGCTTCGTGACGTACTTCCGAGCGCAAGGTACACGCAATTTGAATGGCTTAGGTCTTGGCTGCGTGCTGCAGGCTATGTACTTGCAGCGAGCACGACTGACGATGAAGTCGTGAGAGGAGGCATGACTGCGCGGGTCACTCCTTGCGAAGCAATTGCGCGTACGTGACCCACACGAACAGCCACAAGACTGATGAGTCGATCACGAACTGAAACGGACAAGGCGCCGCAAATTGAGTGGAGCTTGGGTTGCGAGGCTGCGTAGGCTGCATGGCCGACACTCTAACTCTAACTTGACGGTCTCGAGTTACATCCAGCCTCAAACGTCGCAGAGCTCGCTTGTGCTCGCACTGTCGCCTCTCCAACCTGGTCACGCCCACGCAAAAGCAGCAAAGTACGCCAATCGAGAAGGACTTGCTGCTGCTCGGCAGATAGACGCGGACAAGAGAGGAGCGGAGCGCAAGAGCGTGCGAAAGGCTGCCCATGTGGGGATGGCCTGCGAGTGACGCCGAGCATCCGCTGCGACGGGCTGTTAATCGGAACGCACAGGCGTGCATACGATGAGACGTACGCACTGCCCCAGCAGACAACCACTTTCGTCGTGTGACGGCGGAAGACAAGCCCACAACTATACGTATGTATATAGCTGCTGATGTCCCACACGATGTACGTGCGACGCGGCGGGCGGATGGGACCGCGGTAGGATGGGCACGCACGACTCACCTGAAATTGATTGGTTCGAGAGAGTTGAAGTCAATCGAGCAGACAAGTCTGTGCTGATTTGATCTGAGTGAGAGGGACTGATGAGCGGTGGGTGATGGATGTTAATGGGAGAGATGGAAAGGGAAGGATTGGAGTCGAGATGTGGAAGGAGGCTCCAGCGCAAACTCACGTCTGTAGGCAGAACGAAAAATGGGTGACAGGCTAGCGTACCGTCCCGAGCGCTGCTGTCTGCCCGACTACTCAATCATCAGTTGCGTGAGCTTGGAACAGGAACAGCAGATTTCGTGCTCGCGAAAAAAAAGCGCGCGACTATCTTTGGGGCGCATGAAGGCACTTGAGCCGTACTTGCCCGAAATCGATCGCACGCGAGGCCAAGCCATAATGGCGGATAAGACACCGTCCGATGGAGCAGCAGCATCGCGCGTGTGCACTCTGACTCGGCACTCGTATATAGGAGTTGTGCGTGTGCTCGAGTTAGGCATCCTACCGCCTCTCCGTTCTAATCTGCAAGCGGCAGCAGACGAGCCCCTCGCCTCCCCTGTCCATCGACCCGATCACACGGTGAGGTGAGCCCTTGCTCAGCAGCAAGCAGCTGAGCCAGCCGGCCGGCCTTGGCATTAGTGCCAGTGGACGGGTCGAACGGGCGTGCGTGCGTGCGCATTGCAGATGAGACGACTGACTGGTCTTTCGATCACTACACGGTGTCCCTGCAACGCCTCTGCTGACTGCCGACATGCAGGTGCATGGCGGCCATCTCCATGGCTGATTCGAATCAGTGTGAGTGAATGGCATGGCAGGAGTCATGAGCCATGAGCCATGATGCTGCTGAGCGCCACGAACAAGACGCTCTTCAGCCTTCGCTATTTGCTGCCATACAGCGTCATGAGCAGCATGACAGCAGACCACCGCACTCACATGAACACGCCTCTTTGATTGGAACTCATCCTTTGTTTGTCGCCCTTGCGCTGCTGCATGGAGACGAGTCAAAAGTACAAGTGTTGGTGAGTGCACATCATGCACAATCGAAATTGTTCGTCCATCGTGAGCCTAATCTTTTGCCCACCCTAATTAGCTGAAAAACGCTCAAATCGTGACGTTGGGCCGCGTTGGCAACCGACGGGCCAAGCAAAGCAACACTTTCCTCATGCACCTGCTGATGCATGCTGCTGCTGGTCGCGGCAAGCTAAGAAACCTCGCGACTGTCACTGCTCCAATGCCCTGCTTTCGGCTTTCTACAGTACTTTTTTAATCTCGAACGTCGCAGGCTGAGTTATATGTGGCCTGTCGATCGTGCTTGCGCACTAGAGACGCCTTGCAGATGGCATGCATGCAGGGAGCCTCACGACTCCGCGCCGTGTACTGTACAGCGTAGACTCCGCCTTTGGACAGAGGGGCGCGGCCTCACATCGTGAATGAAGCGAGCAGCAGCAAGCAGCTCGAGAAATTCCTCGTGCGGCAGGCAGCTACACCAAAGTCTCATTAGCAGGCAGCCTGATCACACATATCCGTGATTGGTCGCGCCCACGAGGCAGCAGCGCTGATGGAGTCTCAATAGTGACATTCGCAACCGTCATCGTCTCGCCCCATGCATGGCGCGTACACCGAACTTACCCTTTGCGCCATTCTGGATGGCGGCGACAGTCGTGAGACATCAACACGTTCGAACGGTCCGATCGGCTTGCAACGGCACGCTCATTCTTTGCTTAATTGCTTCAACAGTCGCGCACCAGCAAGCACTTGATTCACACTCGAGACTTTGACTGCTACAGCAATTTGAATCGCAGTAAATGCTGCCTCCCATGCATTTTCATTGACAAAGATGAATCAACGACGACTTCAACAATCGAACGCAAGGACTAGCGGCACGCAAGCGGAGAGTTCAAATCTTCGACGCGAGATCCGCGGTCTCACGTGCAGAAGAGGCGCGTATCGGTGTTCTGTCGAACGAAAAGAAAAGTCGGCCGCATCACGAGGTGCAATGTGCATGCAGCGTTCGTCTTCGCGTCAAATCGAGTCTTCTTCCTGGATGCACGGCGCCAAGATGCTTGAATCCTGTGCTCTATGAGATCTGCAGGAGAGAGTGAAGCCAAACATGGGCTCTGTGTCGCACGATACGCCTCTTGCGGCCTTCGCTGCAGCCTCGAGAGCTCAGAAATCTGAGGCAGACGGTCCATGGAGAGCTCTAGTAACTAAATATCTACGAGTGGCGTCACCATTTCGACATCTGTAACAAGAGCCCTCACGCGCACATTCTCTGCCAAAAGAGTCAGTTCGATTCCAATCGATTGAACGTTGCAAGGGCTACAGCCCATTTGCTGAATTGCAGTTGTTTACGTGTTTACTCTTCCTCAAATGTGAGCGGCTTGAATGGATATCCGGCAGCTTGGTAGTGCTTGCTGCTCGCCTCGACCCAGTGCAGACGAAGAGCGTGAAGGAAGGCCGACAAGCCCTCCATAATGACCAGCACAGCAATGCTGAGTGAGAACCACTGCAGTTCGGCGTGCGATTACGATAAGATGAGTTTCTGGAGAGGTTGTCAAAACGTGGGAGACGTTGAGCACTCACGATGGCAAATGCAGCAACGGTGGCGATGACCCCGACAATTCCAGTCATGCCAAACACGTTCTGAATCGTCATGGTCCACAGCACTTCCGACAATTGAGCGTGGGCGAGGGACAACGCCCAAAGACGCAGGTAACTGGCCGTATTCGAAATGCAGCCCAGACAAAACTGTCAAATGATCATGGCAAGGTCGGTCAGCAACGCTTGTTGTGTCAGAAAAAGACCAAAGCAACTCACCTCTATCGTGTGGATGCTTGAGTAGATGAAAGTTTCGCCGAGATTGAATTCGCCATGACCCCCATGCCCGTCCCCGCCTTCACCTTCACCATCACCGTGCTCATCATCCTCGTCCTCGGCTGATGCAACAGACTGGTAGCCGGCTCCTTGCTTGGCGTGGTGTTCCTTGTATTCCAGGTAGGGATGCACAACCAAGAGCCAAGGCACGCATGCAGCTGCAAGCAGTAGCAGGAGCGTCTGGACAAAGGCTTGACCGGTGAACAACTGCTTGTCGGCATCGACGTTGCCGGGGCTGAGGAACATGTAAATGAGCGTGTTGAGCAGACCTGGAGGCCCGCCGTGGATCAGCTCGCCCGTTGCATCCCTTGCATACCAGTCGACGCTCCACTTGTAGAAGATCATGACGACAAGGTAGCCGAACAGAGAGTGCATGAAGAGCATCTGTGGCAGGACGATCGCCCACAAATCGCTGCGCTTCTTAAAGTGAATAGCGTTGGGCACTTGCAGCAAGATGGCGAACGTCATGTGAGCCACTCCAAGAATGATTGACATCTTCATCTTGAGTGAATTGGTGAACACCAAAGAGTTCGACGAGCCGTGCCATGTCGGATCCAGACCGATCGGGTATGTGTGATTGAGCTTGACGGCCTCCAACTCCTGACCGGGCTTGTCCGACTTGGGGTGAGGCCACTCCCAGCCTGCGTGGAAGAGGTGCATCGACTTGCTGAAAATATCGTTATACATCAGGCCGGTGAACATAGAGAAGATGCCCATGAGCAGGATGATGTAGCGACCGTAGAAGAACATCTCGAAGATCTGACAGTGATTCGCGTCCTCGTCAGCTAAGGATTCTTTGAAAGTCTGACGTGAGTGTCCTCCTCACCTCTCCAAGACCAGCCTTGGCCAGCTTGCGCTCGTACAAGCACATGACAGCTGCTGCAAGGAACATGATGAAACCGTGACCAATGTCACCAAACATGACTGCAAACAAGAAGGGAAATGTGATGACGGTGAAGAGTCCGGGGTTGACTTCTTGGTACGTGGCGTACCCATACGCGTCGATGATAGCCTGGAAGCCTTCCGTAAACTTGTTCGTCAAATGGTAGGTGGGTGGCGATTGTTTTGTTTGCAATTCTTGGAGAACCGAGGATACGCTGGATCCAGCGTTTTCAGTCGCTCTCCGCAGCGCCAGCTGAATGGAAGGGATTCCGCTGGTGGGGCACCACCCCTCAGCAATGAGCGTCTTGCGGCGCGCATCGTAATTGAAGAGATTGAGCGTAGAGTAGATCAGCTTCTCCTTTCTCACGACATCCGCCCAAGCTGACAGGCTTTCTGCTATCTTGACCAGCTCGGTACGACGCGTGGCGCTGGTGGAGTAAAGGACAGAGTTGAGGTCTTCGATACGGTTGGTGACCTCGCGGAGGCTCTCTTCTCGCTTGTCGGCATTCGAGTCGATAGGGTACAGGGTCCCTCCCATGCTCTCGCTAATCTTGCGGATTTTGGCAAGAAGCTCAGCACCGTGGGCGAAAACGATGAAGACATTCTTCCTGACTGGATCCTCTTTGGTTGGATCATTGAACGGCTGGTCAATCTCGGCATAATTCATATACAGATTGCCGCGCAGCACACGCCAAAGAATGCGCTCAAACGTGGACATTTTGGAGCGCTCGATCGTACCGGCGACGAATCTGTAGAGCCCAAGCAACGGGATGAGATGACCTCAGCCATCGCTTGCGCTTGCCCCGTGGCCTGGTGACAGCCTTACTCACTCGAGATCAAACGTGCCATAGTCCTGGTTGTCGCCACGGCCAAATGCACGACTTTCGATGTCGTCCTCCAGGAGTGGAGCGCTCGCGTCATCGGTGCTGGTGCGACCGTGATCGGTACCGCGGCCTTCTGCTTGATCAAAGAAGACTGCAGTCTCTCTGAGCACGTGTCTGGCCTCTTCGAGTTCCAGCAGGCGCTTCTGAAGCTGATCGTAGCTTCCGTTCATATCGGCCAGTCGATCCTCGTGCTGCTTGAGCTTGGAGGCCAAGTCTTCCACGAGCGCGGGACCGCGCTGAGCTCCGAGCGCACCATTGACAAAAGGTAGCGCCGCTTCGAGAGGCCTGACTGGCACCGACTCGGTGGTCATCTGCTGTTGTAGGAATCTGACGATTCGATCCATGTCGTCTAAGCGACGGATTTGAGATACGAATGAGCGCTGGAATGGTGTCACATCAGGGTTGAGCTGTGGGAGAGAGAGGGGCAATCAGCAAAGCGATCGCAGACGAAGCGAGCAGCAGAGCGTTGGCACTCACATCTTTGAATTGCACATTCGACAAGAGGGCCAGCTCCTCCACAGTGTCGTGGGCGACTTCAGAGGGGATATAGAGCTGGACCAGGCTCATCGCCGCAGAGCGGAACAGCGACTCCTGTTGGCCGACCATGATGGCGTCCGGATAGGAGTAGCTAGACGAAGTAGTCGTACAGTGGAGCGCTCTGGAAATCTCGTGCTGCAGTCGTGAAGTGGGTGCTCTGATGGCTTAGAGAGGTATTGGTAAGTGCTGAAAGATGTGCATATATCCCAGACAGCTGTGATCTCGAGCAATCGTGAATCACGAATGGATGAGGACGGTACGGTAGGGTGGCACGAGCGCTCCCCCGCTCATGACGGCTGAGCGGAGCGCGCCAGTCAGCCGATGCACAGAGGGGCTGCAGTTTGCCACGTGCGCGCGAGTCGACCAGCACGCGTACACGGCCACGCTTCGTTGCGCGCGCCCACGTCGGATGCAGTCATTGGCCCCGCCCGCGAACCGGCAGCAGCCGACCTTGAAGGCTGCATTCATCAGCCAAGAAAGCGAAGGTGTGCGCGTGCGTGCGAGCGATTTGGAAGCCTTGCAGGCAAAGAGGAGACCTGACCAGCCGTGTGTCGCGTTCGAGGCGATCGAGAACGTCTTTCATGGTCTGACCCTTCACACGCATGCTAAGCGCAGGAGAACGTTCGTCTTGTTCCCCAAGCTCCATATTGATCTCCATAACCATCTATCCATCCTCAGCTAGCGCCCTCAGTCATGTCTTTCCTCACCGGTGCCATTCGCCAAGCGGCAAAGGGCACGGCTGCCCGCCATGCCTTGCTGAACGGACGCAGCGCTGCCGTCGCTTTCCCTCAAGGTTCGTGTGCTCGAGTCAGACGGTGGTGGGCGAGGTGGGAAAAGGTGATCAAAAAGCTGGACTGCGCATAAGTTGAGCCGTAGAACGCCAGAAACGGGTTTACAACGCGAGATCTTCGCAGCGGGAGGACGGACCCAGGTCGGCTCTGAGGTCCCGAAGGGTGTCGTGAGGATAATCTCTTTCCCATTCTTCGCACGGCATCTCGCTGTGTCTCGAGCTTGAGCGCAAAAGACTGACCACGACACCATTTTGGCCTTTGCCGAATCACAGTGCGAGGCATGGCATCTCACTCTCACGACGACGAGACTTTCGAGTCCTTCACAGCGCGCTACACATCCTTCTTCGATGCCGTCGAGGATCTGTTCGAGCTGCAAAGAGGTCTGAACAACTGCTTCTCATACGACTTGGTTCCTGCGCCAGAGGTCATCGAGAGTGCGCTCAGGGCCAGTCGCAGGGTGAACGATTTCTCCACTGCTGTTCGCGTTTTCGAGGGTCTGAAGGAGAAGGTGGAGAATGAGGGACAGTACCAGCAGTACGTCACTGCTCTCGCTGATGTTCGCAAGGAGCTCGGTGAGTGCTAAGAAGCGTTTGTTCGGCACCGAGATGCTATCCGGTGGAATCCTTTTGCATGTGATTGCACCAAATCCCGGTGCTGGGACACCTGCGCTGACGTGCCAAGTCACTTGGTTTCCGTGTCCCTCCACAGGCATCAACTTGCGCGAGGAACTGTACAACAACTGAAAGCGCATTCATCAGGAGCGGCAGCACATGCATTGACATCGCTCGCCGTACCGTGTACCCTCACACACGTCTGTCCGTGCGACGGGGAAGAGACTCAAACGCATCGCAATAAACATACAGTAGACTCAATTTCTGCGGTGAACTTAAATGGCGACGTTGTCGAGTAGGGGCGAACAAAGACGGCTCGACACCGTGCGACCAGCCTTTGACAAGATCACGCGCGTGCACGAAGAGATGGAGCATCTATTACAAAGCATTCACCGTATCGTTCTTCGTCGTGCACCATATTTGGGACAAGAGACAAAGCTTATCAGTGCTTGTGGCACCATTCTCTTCAAAGAGGTCCCGCTGGTGGACCTCCGCTACCTTCGATCGTCTTTGCGTCGAGGCCTCTTTCTTGTCTGGCGGATTTCACAGCGGCGACCTGCGCAGGTCTCAGACTGGCGAGCACGAGGTCCAAAGCTGGCGTAGATACTCCATGCTTGCGAGCAAGGGTGCAAACGTTCCCAACCCCAGGCACGAGTTCCATCGGGCGACCCGCTTCGAGGTCAATCTGGCGGCAGGGGCAAATTGGAGACGTGGCCGTCAGACTCGGAGTCCTACTGGAGGCGCGTGACGGCGAGCAGCGACGTATGTGGCAGCTGTTCGTCCACGCTCTACTTACGAGTAGGCTTGGCTTGAATCCGGGAGCAAGGCGGCCTTGTCTGTCTGGGTTCGACGGTCTTTCAGGGTAAGTGATGTTGAAGGCATCATCCATGGCCGAGTCGGGCAGGCTTTCAGGTCCAAGTCCAGTTGCGCGCGCGACCTGCATACACCTGTTGACGGATAAGTATGGTTCGAAGCCTTTTGAGTGAGATTGAATGACGAGGACTGTTGACCCAGTCTACACTGCACGTACTCAGACATTAGATTTTTTACGACGGGTACGGTGTATTCGAGCGAGTCGTCTGACAGTAAAGACATGACTGTCTGTCTCGATGTGAAACATAACCCTCCCCAGCCTGATTGCGCAATTGCAGAAAAGGGTCAGTGCTCGCTTCGGCATACGATTCTCTTACGGGCTGCTCACATGCGTTCCAAAAGACTGACAAGCACGCCGACATGAAAAGGTAAGAGTCGTGAGGCCATGCAGCTACATACCCCGCCAAATGGCCAACTCACTTTTCCTCCAGCGCGCAATCTGGACGTCTTCGCTTCTGATGGCACCCCCACCGCCGGCGCTGTAGACCTCAATGAAGCCTTCCCATGCCTTGACCCGCTCGCTTCCTTGCTGCAATTCCTTCGCCTCGGGCGTAGGGTACAGGCCAATGTTGAGCGTCTCCAATCCTCCGTGCTCGCAGACTCTTCCTTCTCGCAAAGTGGCGCCGAGCCAAGCGCAGCAAGAAATCAAGCCGCTCAATGGCGCATCGTGCCCCAAGCAGAGCTTTTCGTAGGGTTCATGCTCTATCGCTATACCGTTCTGGACGAGGACGAGCAGGGGCTTGCGGCTGGGAGAAGGGCTTATCAAAGGGGCAACGAGGGATGAGATGGACTGAAGTTCCGGCACCACCCTACGTTCAAAGAGCATTTGATCAACCTTAGCATCTCTCGCCGCTTGGGTCAGGAGTGTCGTCGACTCACTTGAAGGTGCACAATACGTCTGGGAAAGTGCAAAGAGCCGGCGCAGGTGAGCTTTGAGCCGTTTCAACGACAGGTGAGTGTTGAACCGTTTCAACAATTCAATGTGGCCAAGATAGCCTGCTCACAGTCGTAAGGTCCGTGCTGCTGCGCTTCCGACTCGCTGGAAGCGACAGCAGCTGGCTTCCAGCCGAGATGCTCGCCGTACTTGAGGCTCTTGAGATCAACGCCATCCTTGCGAATCAGCTCTGCGTTGGACCTAGCATACGCCACAACCTCAGCTCCACCTTGCGCCAAGGTCCAACCGTACAGGATACCGAGTGCACCAAAGCCGATAATCAGAATGCGAGGTTTGGCGATCGAACTGGGAGCAGATTCTGACTGTTGCGTCGGCATGGTGCGGATGTCTGATGCTGCTGAAGTGTGCGCGTCTTTGATAGGAAGGGCTGACAAGAGAATTGATAACCTTGCTTCGATATAAATGCGCGAGTGATGTTGCGTTGCTATGCGGAGCAGTGCCGATGATTGACTCCAACACTTTGGGACGCAGGTGGGATTGCGAGGGCGAATATCCTGTCTGAGATGTGAATGCGCTGATCCATATATACGTAGCGTTGGCGGTGAGCTCTTCAGATCCCGCTGAAGTTCGTTCGAGAAGATGCAACCACTTGTCTAGCAGCTCACAGCCTGCCCTTGGATGTAGGCGTCGACAAAAGGAAGCGGATGGAGCTGCTGAATGAGGGAGAGCTTGGACAGCAGCAGCCCATGCAGCGTTGGGATCTCGACTAGCGCTGTAAAGCCAGACGAGCGTGTCTCAGCACCGAGTCGCTCGATGGAGCAGCTAAACAGTCGAGGTGCGTGCGCTATATGCAATTGGATGCTATTCGCCGTCCCGAATATGTTTGTGATTCGGGGATTTGATGGAGCCGGACTGACGGAAAATCGGTCAACGTGAGACTTGCCCGACTCCGTGACTGTGAAGAGTCGGAATGGTGCTCAAACAAGTAATGGAGCGGTCAACGAGGGCGCGGGTGAATGCACGGGGAGTATATAGGCAAACATTTGATGAGCATGTCTGTGACTCGAACCCTCTGACTCAGACTCGCGAATCACAATGTGAATGGTGAATGCGCATATTCCACACATTCCCCGCCCAAGGCGTAGCTGTGAGTTTCTTCCGATCGAGCTGAAATACACTTCACTGCGCGCCGAAGTGGAGCCGCGGCCGCTTGTATGCATAGGGATCGAGGCGGGCGTGTGTGCGGGCCGACGTACGCAATAAGCGGGACGAACTGTGTGATCGAGAGCATTCCCTCCCTTCAGCTGCCGACCTGCCGTGACTCACTCACGCGAGGCAGATAACTTAATTGCTGCTCATCCTCATTGTGATGGTACTCACACTGTACCTATTCTACCGCTATAACAATCGTGAATTAAGAAGGCCAGCTGCTCAATCGCTCGCTCCATCGAGATTGCAAGCCACCGCGTCCTCAGCCTATTCTGCGTCTCTGACACAAACAGCTGTGATCTTTGCGAAGGTGCATCCATTTGCTTTTGTCGCACACGGCATCGATCAATAAAAAAAGACCTTCGCATATATGGTCGCACAGCGAGGACGGCAGTGCTGTCAGTGAACGCCATACAAGCGCTACAATAGCCAGTCGCCTCTTCCCTTCTCCACGCCGTAAGCATTCGAGCTCGCCGGCAAGGAGGGCAAAACAAAAACAAAAAACATGGGAATCATGCTCAGGCCCACCGCTCTGCACAGCGCTTTGCAAGCTCTGCTGGAGGATGGCCTGTCGGATGATGTCGCTAGGTGCGAGACAGCCTTGTTGGCTCTTCCAGATTCAGGCTTGCTCTACGCAGCAGCCCATCGACCAAAATCGTCATCAGCCGACACGTTCCCTGCAACAGCCGAAGCTTCCACTTCGGCTCACCCATCAGCAGCAAATGCAGCTTCGATAGGATCCGCTCTGATGGGTGCTGGCGCCACTTCCGCTACTGCTGCGTTCTTATCACCAAGACATCCTCATCTAAGCACCGACGAGAGAGCGAGGGCATTAGCGGCTGTTGCGACGCAAGCTTGGAGGGAGGAACAGCCTCATCAGGCATCATCAGGTGCATTTGCCAATAGAAGCAACAACAACGCTGTGGTACCGAATGGGGATCGAGGAAGGAGCAGAAGCACAACGCTTCAGGGAGCCTCTCTCAGCGATGCTCTCCCCACAAGCCCGGCCGGCGAAGATGACCTGACTAGCGCAACCAGCATTTTGTTTCACTCCGAGGTGAGTCCCAGTGTACCAAAGATCTTCAGCTGCGAGAATGATGCACGCTGGATACAGGAATACCGCTCCTACACGATTGTTGAATGGGAAGTCGGGCGCGCGTTGAGAAGTACTTGGGAACTCACGGAGGTCCATGGGTCCTGCCTCGCGGTAGCCGATCATTCCCGTTCAATGAGCTCAACGAAGTCGGCACGGATGCGTCTCCGCGGCTCCGCCCATGTAGTGCTGATCTCAAGCTTCACCTTGTTCCGCCGCAGCTCGGAGCAACGCTCGTCATGCCATTGCGCTCCACTTCCAGGACCACAACGAGGATCGAAAGTGATCCTCGACGTGCGCAGCAAGAATCCCAACCGGTCATGTTACTGGTGCTCAACTCCGCTAGCTACGAATGGCACGAAGCTCCATCGGACAGTCTCGACCCTCAACTCGAGGCGCAAAGCGAAGCAGGAAGGAGTGAGAACGACGATGCATTGAATCCGACCCCCACCAACGGCATGATTAGCTTTGCGCTGGACGAAGAAGAAAAGCCTCGAGACATCTGGAAGACGATGCTCGAGCTCGCACAAGCGTTTGAAGTGCATGTTTCTCCCTCGCTAGCGCAGACTTTTGCTCCTGCGCACCAACAATCCCCTGCTGCCAAATTAGCTTGAAAGCGACGCTCCTCACCAAGCAATCGCTCATGTACTTTTATCTGACTCTTTCATGCAACAAGCAATCCTTCTTTCGTCTTGTGACTGCGTTGCAGGTCGTCATCAGCATGAAAGAGGAGTCTGTCCAACTCGTGTCGTGTCGCATATGTATATTGATTCGCTATCACTTTTTGCCGGGCGCCAAGCTCAATTTCGACTCTAATCGACTCTGACCGCAGTGTACATCCGCTTGACGGCCATCCACGCCGCAAAGTAGCCTATTGAGCCAAAGAGCAAGAAGTTGACCAGGCCCAAAAGACTCAGGTATCCCAGGTACAGGATTTTGGTGGACAAACCTGGCAGAGACAATCTTGTCGCCCAATAAAAGAGCTGATCGGACGCAGAATGACCAACGTCAGAAACGCGTGCATGAGGCTGAAGCTGGTATACTCACGCCGTATGCAAAGAGCCAGAAAGAGGATCCTCCACCTGTCATGAAAGCTCTCCAGTGCCACCTATAGTCTTCAGCACACAGCGCGAAGTAGGTATACAGGATCGTGACAGTCGCCGTAGTCTGTGTTGTTTTGGAATGGGAAGTCAATATCGTCTTCTTTGCAAAGATGCTTTGATGGTACGCACTAAAGCAGTCACGATGAATGTCAATGCCAAGAAACCGAACGCCACGTAGACTATGTAGCGTTCATAGGCACTTGTTAGCTTTTCTAGAATCAACAAGGCGATAGGTGCAGGCTTTTGGAAAACTCACTCCGCGTTCCAAAGAGAGAGTTGAGCACGAAAAAGAGCTCTAGGAATGCTGCACCAAATGGCAGGATGCCTGCCATGATGGCGCTCTGCAACGGTCTCAGATACCACTGCACCGGTGGTATCTGCCTTGGGATGGCATTCGTGCGTGTTGGAGTGGCCCAGCCACCGCTCCTGATGCCCAAAAAGGAGCCGACTAGCGTGAGGGGAACACTAATCAGGAACCAGAGAGCGACCAGCGCTAGCAAAGTGCCAAAGGGAATAGCACCAGAGGAGCCCGAGACCAGCAGGAAGAAGTTGATCGCGCTGGTACGGAGGTGCTTCAGGTAAGTTGTGGTCGGCAAGTCCTGGCGCACCAAAGCACTCACAGAATGGAAGAGAAGACGACGAAAGGAAAGGCAAAGGCGGTGAGAAACGTGCACTTCTTCCAGTCCTCTCCATTAAGGCTAACATGGATCCTGCTTGAGAAGTAGCCCGACACACCGCCAAAAAGCGTCCAAGTAACCACCATCACGGTTCCCAAACTGCCTCGATTGGATGGCGAGAGGAAGCCGAGCAGGGCGAACACGAGGGTAACGCCCGCCATGGCTACGAGCTGTGTGCCTGTGCCAACCATGACAGCCAAAAGCAGTGGCCGAGATGGGGTCCTTCCAATATCTGCGTGAACGAGCTTCCAACCGTACTCCTCCTGCGCAGTTACCACATCGTCTCTCTTTCAGTAGGTGTGCGCAGGCACGAAGGGGTGAGCCCGCTGCAAAACTTACCTGGACATCCTCATCGAGGTCGATGGCATTGTACCTATGGATGTCCCGACTGACCGATCGCGCAAGGATCATGCCGACCTGTGTTAATGTAGCGCGCGGATTGAGGTCAACACAATCAGGTAGAGACAGGCACGGCTTGGTGCTCACCATGATGATCAAGAAGACTACTACGATGACGCTGTTGGCGAGCGCAAAGAAGTGGATGCGCGGATCGACTGCCAAGCAGACAACGATGAGTCAGTCTTGCGAGTAATTGCTTTGGAAAGAATGACGAAATGGCACTCACAGACGCGGAGGTAGTTGTCCCATCTCGTCGCCCAGGGCGTCTTGCTCTCAATCCAGTAAGTAGTGATGCTGCGAGCATCCACAGGATTGCGCAAAGCTTAATCCTCGGAGCATTACAATTTGGCGACGCTGCCCCACTTACGTGTACGCAACCTCCTTGCCTGCGCCCGAGGAGCTCTCGTCCAAAGTTAGCAAGTCAACATTGCCGCAGTCTGGCTTGCTTCCCGCTGATCCCCGCAAGCTGTCCTTCGACTCTGGCCAAACAGTCGCCCCAACAATTCTGTATTCGTTGGGCGCGTGTTGATGATACTCGATGAGGGCCTCGTAGTGATTATGCAAAGCGGGAGTTTTCAGCTCCAAACCGTGATGGTCGAATTGACGACCCAGCGGAAAGCCGATCGAGTAGACTGCAGAAGCAACCAGAGTAACTGTTGAGCTCGCACATGTAGGGAAGCGCGGCTGCGAGGTATCGCTCACAGATCTCTCGCGTCCTGTCCGCGACCCTTTTGGTCGCTGCCGGCAATCCATCGACCATCCAATTCACCGCATACTGCAATTTTGGGTGCCGAGAGCGAGATCAGCGCTGTACGCAGCAGAACTGATGCATCAGTCATCCTCACTTGTTCTTGGATCTTGTCGTTGATGTAGCCAAAGTCTTCTTTTGGGACCGAACTAGTGCAAATGTGCTGGCACGACTCGTTCTTGAGGAGATGGGCCTGAGGCATCGCATCGATCGAAGGTGCCCGTCAGAGTTACTTCGGTGCATCGCAGTGCGCGCTTTCAACTCCAAAATTTGCATTCCCTTCAAGCCCCAGCACACGTTCTGACTCGCAGTGGCCGACGCGCTGCTCTGGAGATGGTGGAGAGCAGACGAGCCATTCTTACTCACCTCGATGGGACTGTTGTAGATACGGTCTCCAAAGAGCACAGCACCTAAACTTTCCGTTTGGGACACCTCTCCGCCAGGGGGTCTGCAGAAATGGAGTCTGGGCTCGTAGTAGTTGACGCTGGTGATGCTCTTGAGCTGAGTTGAAGAAGAGACCGTGCCCTGCGCCGATGAAGGTGGAAGGCCAGGGGACGAGGCAGCCGGGGCTAGGGCATTGACTGTGAATGGAACAACATCCCCAGGAGCATAAGAGCGTGGAGCTGCACCTGGTAAGTACCAAGCTTGGCAAGCTGCTGGCCAAAGCACCGCCAGAGCGCTGAATAAAGAAGTCGTGCGCATCTAAGCCAGCTTTTCACTACTCCAGACAGACTGGGCTCGATGAACGCTAAGGTGCGCGGCTCTGGGAAATCGCTAGAGATTTGGGTCCCGGATGGTCACAGTCTGCGGGTTCAGCGCTCAAGCAATGTCGAAACGAGGTTGCAACAAGTTAAAAGTTGCTTGAGGTTTTGTGGTCGAGATAGAAAGGGGTTACAGAGGCTGCAGTCACGAGTCACGTTGCACGAAGCTGCAAGGTACTAAGCACTCTTGACTGACTGGCACTCCGTGACTGAAAGATGCCGTGTGCCTCTCTGCCTCGACCCAAGCGTCAGCCCGTGCGCGCACAGATTCCCGCGCTTGCTGCAGGTGCAGAGACAGCGGTGACCGCGAGGCGCGGGCACCTACGACTCGTGACTGCGACTGATCAACCCATTTGGCACCATGCTTTCAGAACCGCGATTGCGTAGAGATTCTAACAAATCGTGGAGTCAGAGTGCCGAGTAAGTTGCTTGTCGACACTATGACATTTGAAGCGGATCGGCAATTTCGTGATTCGCGCTCAACACGTGGGCAGTCCGGAGTTGGCCGTCTCATTTCACTCAACGTGGAGAATTCCTACATGCGATCTATGATTGCCTGCTGCAGTGGTGCGACTGCGATAGAATACAAATGATTTCACGTCATCAATCGATGCAGGCAAACTTCTTGAGCGTGATCGATGCTCCTGTGATGGGCTTCACACGGCTTTGGCTTCTTTACCTCGTCCCCGCCCTCTTCCACGTCCACCTCGGGTGCTCGATCGAGACGCTGTGTCTGGTGAGTCAGGTGGTTCTTTGCGCTTTCTACTCTTGGCAGACGTGGCAGGTGCCTGTCTAGTGCCTTTGGAAACGGGCTTGGGACGTTGTGGTGTTGTCTGAACCACTTTCGCAGCAGCTGCCAAGGCAGCCGCAGCCTCAGCTTTCTTGACTGCTTCTTCAGCCGCACGCGCAGCAGCTTCAGCTGCTGCTGCTGCTAGTGCACGTTGCGCAAGAGCACGATCGGCTGCTCGAAGCTCTTCGGGTATCAAAGCTGCTTCGCCGCCGTCCTCTCGCGCCCTGTCCAGAGCCAGCAGGTCGGAGCCCGTTCGAGCATCACGAGCGTACGTCGTGTCCCCTGCCCTTCCTTCACCGTACGTGCGCTCAGATTCGTGCGCTGCCCAATGCTCGGGTTCGTCCGC
Organism: Ceraceosorus bombacis; assembly: GCA_900000165.1. NCBI lineage: Eukaryota > Fungi > Basidiomycota > Exobasidiomycetes > Ceraceosorales > Ceraceosoraceae > Ceraceosorus > Ceraceosorus bombacis. The sequence goes on along the minus strand of CCYA01000389.1, from coordinate 767,874 downwards.
TCCGATTGAGGTGTGAGGGCTACGCGTCGGATACATGTAATCATTGAGGCCGGAGGCGCTGGCCACGCGCTCGCGAGTCTTCACTGCGCCGACTTGAAGCAGCGAGACAGATCCGCTGTTTGCCAAGTTGACAGCAGCGTAGCCTACCTCATCCGCGTCAATCATCGATACTGAGGGTGGATGGCTAGTAGCAGACCCGCCGCCGAGTATCGTGCTTCCCGGAAGACGGGCTTGTGCTCTGGACAATGTGTCGGCATCCATGTGGTCATGAAGCTCCCAGGCTTTGAAAGGCGCTTGACTGAAGTTGCCTTTGACAGCGGCCGATGTCATGCTACTTGCTAGGATAATATCGCTGGTGGCCCCGGCGAAATGTGTTTGGGTTGTGATTGTGGCGGGCATCGCCAGGGCTTGTAGTCGCGCTTGAGCAAAGTCGGGTATTGCTGACCGAACACAAACCTGAGCGAGGATGCTTGAGATGGACGTCTGGGCGCTCGAGACACAATCTGGCGGCATATCTTCCATGAGAGCAGACATTGCGTCTACAATGACGTCGAAGTCGTTCAACGCCTCGAGACTGCAATTCACAGCACAAGCGCACATAGCCTCGAGGAGCCTCGGCGCCGTAGAGCGGGCATCTGCACTTGTCCACAAGCCAGCAAGACGCGCACACCCCAGGCTCGCACGGACACTCACATCCAGCGGGATCAAGCTAAGGTCCCGACAGTCTCTGCTGCTTGACGTTATTTCGAACCCCGCAGCGATAGCGTTAAGGAGCTGACTAGCGAGGATCAGAGTATGAGGGCTGATGGAAGCGCGGGTCTGGCTGTGCAAGACTTGTGCGAGCGTTTGCAGACTGTCATGAAGCCAAGAGTGCGTTGGTCCCGCTCTCCTACTGGAGCTGTGCAGGTGTCGGAGCAATTCTTCTATGCAAAGATCCACAAGTCGACCTTGAAATGTGCTGATGTGCTTGGTATGACGTATGAGCTGATTTTGGAGGCTTGAGTTCGACGCGAGACACAAGGGCTCGAAGATGGCTACAGACAAGGATGTCAGAGCGTTTTGGCTGCGAAGATGTTCGCTAGCATCTGCAGTTGCTACCTTCCCAGTGATGTGAGCGATTTCTGCCACAGTCAGGTTGCATCTCCAAGGATCGAGGCGTTGGAAGATCATCTGGGCATCGATTGAGCTGGGATTGACGGTGGACAGCCCTGCTTGGTTGACGCTAGCAAAGACCTGCGAGAGCACCTGACTCGGATTTGAGCCCCAGACAGAGCGACTGACCTCGCTGACGATGCTGAACAGCTCGAAAGCCTTGATCATGATGCAGCACCGCACCGAGAGGTTGGACAAGAGTTCATTACAAGCTAGTACGGCTGCATCGTGGTTGGGCAGGTGCAGCAGCAGGACCAATACGCGGAAGAGCAAGGAGGTCTCACCAATTGACCCCGTGACGGTGGCCGATTCGGCTTCCAGCCGGAGTCGGTGACGCGAGTCGAGGCGGAGCGCTGCGCTGGTTTCTCTTGGCGAACTCGAGCCTTTGATTATGGCTGCGACAGTTGCTACTTTGATGCTCCGTTTGTTCTGTTTTTCGATTGGAGGAGCGCCATTTTCCTCAGCCTCGAGCTCCAGAGCTGGCAGAACGAAAGACGCGTACAGATCTCGCATTCGAAGCGCGCCTGACGCGACGCAGCGCAGCAAGAAAAGCTCTGACCCCTCGTTGGCGGCATTGTGCTCGCTTTGACTTGCCCACGAGCGCAGGACAGTATGAAGGTCTGAAGCAGTCCAAGTGGCATGCCTGACCCATTGCACGAGAGCGATCGTTGCCCCATCCGAGGCACCCTCTGAGACAACGTGGAGTGCTGCGCTGAGGATGCTCTGCCCCGCTATGGGACCTGCAATGGCCTGCACGCTTCTCATTGCTGCACGCACATCAAGGTCACTGGCTAGTCGTCGTGCAATCTCAACAAATTGATCATGTAGATGACCAGATGGACGGCTTTCTGTCCGGCAATGGCCTTTAGAGGCCGATGTCTGCTCTTCTTCGCGATTGCACGAGATGTGCCGGCGGAGGTTTCGCAAGGCAGCGACCCGTTGAAAAGCTTCCGAGCAAGAAGCGCCCCAAGGTGAAATGTCGTCGCCAGCGCATTGGATGTACAGGTCGGATACGGCACTTGACAACTGATTCAACGTGTCCAGCGCGGCAAAGCACAGAGCATGTTTGCAGATGCAGCTGGTCAAGACCTCCAACGCTTCGCTGTCTTCCATGAAAGCAAGTAAGAGCAACTGACTGCTGAGCAGCTGCATTAGATTTGGGCGCCGATCGTAAGTACTGCGAAAGACTGGCTGCGTAATGGGAGCGGACGCACCTGTGACAAAGCAACGTGATCGCGGGCGTGTGCTAGAATGACTTCCAGAATGCATATCTCGTCAACCGTCAGACTCCTTTCGAGGGAGTGTATACTTGGCATGAGGTCACTTGTGATGACCTTAGCCAGCGTAAAGCGCGAGGCGGACCATAAATGTGGAACTTGTTCCTTCCACACAGATGACGATGACGCATTATTGCCTTCTTGAGGAGAGGCGCCGTGAAGCCAAGGCAAGGCATTGGAAAGCTCGCGTCGTAGCCTGCGCTCCGACGCCTCCTCGTGGGATTCTTTGAGGCGTGTGCCATAGATGGCAGATCGTCTTTGGCTCGATAGTGCTGGAGTCGCAGCTGCAAGCGGCACGGAGCGTAGAACTCGCTGATGTAATGAAGCTTCGGATTCAGAAGAGGCCTGCGAAGCTTGAAAAGATCCTGGCGGGGTGCCTTTCAGAGGCGCTGTCGGACCCGCTGTCATGCCCCGCGCTGTTAGGCGCTGGAGATACTTGGAGAATGAGAAACAGCCCAGACGTATGAGCTCACCGACGAGAATGATGACACTCTCCAATTCTAGCGATTGTAGTACGGCTGAAGGCGGATTGCCGCGATCTCGCTGAGCCTTGTCTACTGAAGACAGCCAGTCGAAGAGCACCGTTTGCAGATCCACAGCACGCCAGCCGTGAGCTAGCCTGGCGCTCGCGTCTTGCGATCGGCTGTGGTAGGTCCAAACAAGTCGTGCTGCGAGTAATGGACGATGCTGGCCGCTTCGCCATTGCGTTGTGGCCCAGATCAGAACGTTGCAGAGTTTGTCCTGGATGGAGTACTGCGCTTTGGAACGTGCAAAATACGCATCCGCAAGTGCTTCGACGTCCAAATCATCCACAGAAAAGTCGTCCAGCAGCTTCAGTGGGTGCATGTCAGTAAGTCAGTCGATGTTTGCGCACACTCACGTCTCGGGCCGCTGCTGGGGGCTCACCTCAACATCGCAGCGGGAAGCCGAGACTTCATCGGAGGAGACAACGAGATCACCGAGAAGGCACGCTTGAGCTCGCCTGTCGATGTTGTTCAGCTTCTCGCGCCTGTGTGCAGCCGCACGAGAAGTCTCGACATCGTCATGAGAATCATCAACGACTTTGCGTATAGTAGCCCCATACTGCGACCAAAGCTTGGGAGAGACGAACGCGTCCGAGTCTGAGTCGAAGAGGAACCTGACAAGTGCGCATGCCTCTTTGAGAATGAGATGCGTATTTTTATTGTCCTCTGGCAGCTCAGCTTTGCGAAGCTCGGTGATGCACGAGCACAAGGACTGCAGCAACGCCCTTTGCAAAATGAGCGCATCCAAAGCGACCCATGCGTGCTCTTGAGCCAAAGTCAAGACGAATGGCAGTTGGGCGAGCGAAGCGGTGCCGAGCTGCTCGAAGATCCAGAGCGCAAAAACCCGAATGTCAAGAAGGGACTCTGCAACGAGTGCTTGAGCCAGTCCGATGCTGTACTCCCATTTGGCGAACCAACGCGCCTCCAGATCGGGCTGCTGCAGTATGATGGAGTCACGAGATGATATCAGGCTGTGCCCATTGGCGCTAGCAGAGTATGGCGAAGATGCGGCGATAGGCTGAGACCGTGCATGGGCGGGCGTGCGATTAGTCGGGGCCGGGGAAGCTGGAGATGAATGAGCTGCTTGATACATGGATGCTGTCGGAGCAATATTGAGTTCGGCGAGCTGCTTACGTAGCCACCCGTTAAAAGTGCTTGTCCACTCTGCTGTATAGTTGCTGTTCTGACGAGCACGCGAAGAGGAAATCTCGCTGGCGCCGACGACTCGTATGAACCACACTGCTCGATGCAACTCGACGGGATTGCGCGGGCTTTGAGGCAGCACACTAGCGGCTTGAGAAGCGGTGGCAGATGATCGGGCAGCCGCTGCCGCCGCAGCAGAGGATGATGCTGGCGTCGGCGCAACACCTCCCATCCATAGCATATCCAGCATACGCTCACCCCTGTAACCGTGTGGCACGCTTCGAGCGAGTCGCTGCAAGGGGACGCTGGGGTCTCCCAGATCCCTCATGTATGCCGCCAGCTTGACTTCGTTGAGCGTGACTCGTGGCGGGGCGCGATGCGACGAGGAACTGATCTTATCGCGCTGTAGCTCTTCTCTCCGCATAAGGATCTCGTCCATCATGGAGCCCATAGTGTCCAATACATTGGCGCCAGTCAACCTGTCATAGATCATGTCGTTTGCGGTCATGGTTTCGTTTCCGACAGCAGGCCGATTAGTGATACCTAAGCGGATGACTTGCTCCGTAAGCTGCTCTGCATCGGTATCGGGTGGAAAGAAGTCGGGCTTGCCTAGCGCAGTCGAGCCTGGATGTAGACGTGGCCTCCATGTTGGACCTTGATTGATAGCAGGCCCGAAGTCCGTAATGGGTGCCGAGCTCGGTCCAGGCCGAGCAGTGGAAGACTCCAGGTGAGCGGCAGGGGAAGAGCCAGCTTCGATTAGGTTGAGCTTGGAGCCGTGCGTATTGTTGCTACTACCGCTATCGTATAGCATCGTCCCCCCTCCCCCCCGCCGATCATGAGCGTATCGGCCAGCAACACTGGCGCTCATGATGGCAGCACACTTGGAGCGGAACGTCTGACGATTAGAAGAGCAGCATGCCTGGCCAAGGTTGATAGCGAGCCGGTCGCTGGAGCATGTTGCTGAGGGGGAAAGTGTCGCACGCGGTCTCTGTGCGATCTAATTTGATGCAATGCCGTGTGGAGCGCGAAAGGTTTGGACAAGCAGCCCAACGCAGTGCAGTGGGCACCTAGCAGTGCGGTGGGTGTAGGCAACGCTCAAGTTCGAGTAGGCTAATGTTGGAAGTGTGCTCACACGCCAGCCCTTTGAGTCATGAAGGTCCGATCTGATGGACGGAACGTTATGATGTGCTTGCCTACGACAGAGTCGGTCGAGTGAATGAAAGGCACTCGTGATTTACCATTCGTGCTTGAGCTGCATCCAACGCAACGTCACGTCAATCGCGGACTCGCCCGCCAGGCACGTCATGCAAGCTGCAAGCCACGAGTGAACAGCAGGAAGTGCCGCACGCGCGCGTGCGGTGGTGCCCTGAAGCTTCGGCTCACCCGGCCGATAGCTACCGGGTTGCCCAGCACGCAGGCGAGTGACGCATGCCGTTCTTGTGATTTGGCTGCTGCGCATCACATCAGGCTAGGCTAGACGCATGGCTATAGCTTCCCCACATCAAATCGCGCCGCGGGTGCGCTAAGCGGCCGGCTTTCAACGAGCCATCCCACCAGTGCACTCACACTCAGTGACTGTGACTGTCGAGCGACAGAGAAGCGTCGCATTCGGAGCACCCTCGATGTAAGTTGGCGACTCACCATAGCTCTTTTACCCCCCCCTCACTCGTTCTTCACGCCTCGCAAGCGGCTCGAAGCCGACAGCATTCGCATTGTCCATCAAGCGCTCGTGATTTGAGCTACGCGGATCGTCAGCAAACGCGACAAGGATGTCGCACGAGAGGAAGAACTCGTGGCTGGGGGGCAGCATCTCCGGCGAGCCATCCAGCACCTCTTCTGGCTATCCATTCTGGGCGACCTTTATTCTCACTCATGCCGAGGCTAAAGCAGCTCGCAGGGCTTTAGCAAAGACTAAACTGGTCTCGCCATCTCCGCCCGAGTCTGCAGCGCAGACACCGATCTCTCAACCAGCGACACCCGTGGCGCCAGTTCCTCCACGCATCGCTGCATTGTCCTACGCCATAGCTTCGGGAGCAAAGGATGAGAGCAGCGGAGACGCACCAAATCTCTGGCAGCAGGATGCTGCGCTGCCGCTCACGAGCCGAACTGCCATCAGGGCTTTCCTTCTGGGATACCTGGTCAATACCGCGCTCGAGTCGCTCCTGCCAGCAGTCTTGCGCAAGAAGAGGTGAGTACACTGCGAGGAGATTGAATGGTAGTGCTCACGAGGGATGCACGTGCCTGCACGCATGCCAATAGCCTCCAAAATAGTGTCCGATGGCTGACGCTCATGCATCTCTTTGCTGTTGCCTTCCACAGTCCCGCAGATGCTCTGCGATCGCTGGCCTCCCGCACTTCTGCACGGGTAGGCGGTGCACTGGCGCTTTACGCACTATTTTACCGCACTCTGGTTCAGGCGCTTTCTCTTGTCCGAGCTCGCGCTTTGGTTCTGCTTCCCAAGCCTCTCTCAAAAGACCAGCTCATCACTCACCGAGACAAGGCCCTTGCCTCGGTCCTGCGTCTTTTGCGCTCGGCATCGCTGGTCCCTCTCGCAGCAGCGATCAGCTCAATTCCAGCCCTGACTATGCTACCAGGTGCAGCGGAAAGTGCTTTCCCTCGTCAGGACATTGCGGTGGATCTCATGTCCAAAGCCATCGTAGCATCCTACCACGAAAGTCGGAGATTAAATAGCCCACTCACGCGCTGGATACCTGGATGGGTCAACAGCACGCTGCTCTACGCCGTTAGCAATGGTCAGCTGCTCCACGCCTTTGTCTTCGATAGCGACTGCTTCCCGAAAGGCTACGGGGATCTGATCATGGCACGCTCTTCGGCTTACGTGCCGCCTCGGCCGCAGCATCTGGCAGACGACATTCCATGGCCGAGCGGACGAACAGTCGTGGATAACATCGCTGCGCTCTCGACACCCAGCAAGACAGCATCGGCATATCCTGCGTTCTCCTCACCTCTGCTCTCGGCTCTCACTCCGTCCAAACACCCGACCAGCCCATACGATGCGATCAACCCGTTGCTGGACTATGCGCCTGCTCACCCCAGCCATGCCAACTTGCTATGCGCAGTTCTACATCCTCGCGACCCGAGTTGCTCAAACAACTTCGTCTCTTTCTGGAAGCGAGAATGGGTGGCGAGCGCCAAGTTCGTCGCTGCAGTCATGGCCGTCTTGAACCTGATCGGCATCAAGAAAGTGATCAAGGATCCAGAGACTGCCATTTTTAAGTATGGCATGGCTGTCCTGCAAGGAGCCACGCTCATCAGCGGCAGTATTGGAAGCGCTTGGGCTTTGATATGTTTCTTCCAGCACTGGCTGCCACGAAATCTGCTCCCTCAAGCGAGGTACTTCCTTAACGGCTTTCTCAGCTCCATCTTCATCTTCGCGGTCCCTCCGGCCAGAAGACAACAATTGGGCATGTATGTGGGACGTCTCTCTGCAAAGAGCTATTGGGCTACGCTGGTGAAGCACAAGAGAGTCAAGCCCGTCAAGAATGGCGAGGCTCTACTGTTGGGAGCCGCGCTGGCCATCTTGGCGACGCTATACGAAGCCAGACCAGAAGCTTTGTCGGGCGGTATGAAGGGCTTCTTGTCGCGCATTGTTGGACCACGTCAGGGAGGTAGCCTCGGCCTCGAAGCTGCTCCAGATGCCAATGTGCTCGGTAAAGACGGCAACGGTGGGTCGAATGGAAACGGAAAGAAAGCACGCTTTGCGCAGTGAGAGTCCATTCCCACTTGCATTTGATGGGCTCGTCGAGCGTGGCTCTGTGCCCGATCACACTTTGGTCAGTCTGGCCCCACGCTGTTCGCAACGAAATCGATTTCGACCAGCTATCATTTCCACTCCCTCTCTTTATCGTCCTACGAGAATGGAAATTGAAGTTCATCGACGTTGCGATTCAGGACCCGAGTGTGCAAACTTGCGTGGGTGCGAACTCGAGCGCCGTCGGAGTGATTGCTGTATGCTGCGACTGGAGACAAACAGCGTTTCGCTCATCGTATGCTCACTCTTGGATTCTAGAGACTGGATTCTCTATGTACGAGTGCGACTCTGTTTGGCGTCTCTAGTGCTGGGCCTCGACATTTTGGCATTCAACCCACGACTCACGACTCAGAGACTAGACTTTCGGGAGTCACGTCGTGAGCGATCACGTGTGCTTGTGCGCGCCCCTTTTGCCCGCGTGCTTGGTGCGCCATGCAGTCGTGAGTGATGATGAGGTTGACACGCGCGTTGGATACAGGTGCAAAGAAGTCGTCTTGAGTGAGTGAGTGTACAGTCACCGTAGCGAGTACTATAGTACTACTACTACTGTACTGCATCTGCCAGCTGCCGGCGTTCAAAGTATGCGAGATCCGCTACTGTAGCTATCCAGGAGCGAGCGCCTAAAGACGGCTGAACACGCCGCGCCCGTGCGTATATACTGTATATGCACCCACGCGCGCAAGTCAAGTCGCCGTGTGGCCATCTGAACACAGCCAGCCAGTCACAGTCACGGTTGCAACCACGCAAGCGCACGTAGACGGTACGCGTGGTCCAACTCGACTCGATCTCTGAACCGCGATTCTGCCGAGTGCGCTTGCGGTTTGCAATTCGATGCCGAGTGCCCCTATCCTCTTTCACCTCATCGTTCGTGTGACTGCCAAATCGCAACGTCCCAGATACGCTCAGCCATCTTTCTCTCACATGCTCGGCCTCATCACTTTCCTCTGACCGCCAGCAGCAATTCTCAAGCTGTTGCTCTAGCTCTTCTGAACTCCGACCCGAGGATCAACTTTGGGGACGAATCATGTCTCAGGTGCGACAGACAATGTCTCGCGAACCGCTTCTACCTCAAAGCCAACCAGCAGCAGCGGCAGGTGCCGGCGGAGCTGGCGCAAGAGCGACCTCTTCAGACATGTCCCGTCGTCAGTCTTCCTCCTCCTCATCCCGTCGCTCCTTTAGGGATGCTCGTAGAAGCGAGATCCGCAACTCTCTCAACAGGAGCGGCTTTTCCAACGTGAATGGAGCACTTGCAGATACCGAACCTATGCTTCCTGCTGCTCCTGTTCCTGCTCACCTCGACACCGACACGCACGACCCCCGATGGGCAGAGCGAAATGGCAAAGCGAACAAGATTCAGCAGTTCCGCTATGTCTGGCGTGAGGAGCTAGGCGAATTTCTGGGTGCCGCAATGATTGTGAGTAGGTCGCTGAGAATGCTGAATGGGAAGAGGAGGAAGGTAGTATCAATCACCCACCTTGACGGTAGGGTGAGGCTGGTACGTATGATCGCGTAGCCAGTGATCGTGATGGTCTCCAAGTTTCTGGCCCCATGATCGTGTGGATGCCATATTCACACGTTGCACCTCCTCTCGCTTGCGATTCAGATCCTCTTTGGCTGCGGTGTGGAGTGTCAAGTGCAGCTGCACATGGGTCTAGGAAGCGGACCGGACGCTGCCAAGAGTCTGATTTCACGCTTCGCTTGGGCGACGGGTGTAGCAGTCGGTATCTGGACTTCTGGAGGAGTGAGCGGAGCTCATTTGAACCCCACCGTGACGATCGCCTTGGCAGTCTTCCGAGGATTCCCAGCACGAAGAGTGCCTTGGTTCATCGCTTCGCAGATCCTAGGTTGCGCAGCAGCCGCGCTGCTCATCTACGCCAATTACTACTACAGCATCTCTCTGTACGAAGGTGGTCAACACATTCGATCCGTCACTGGTCCTCACTCTACCGCTGGTCTCTTCTTCACCTTCCCTTACGACATTCTTCCATGGACCAGCGCAGCTTACTCGGAATTCCTGGCTAGCGCAGTCCTGGTAGCTGTGGTCTTTGCTCTCAGCGATCAAGCCAATCTGCCTCCTCCTACCGGTCTCATGCCTCTAGCCATGTGGATCGTGCTAGTGGGTATAGGCGCAGCTTTGGGAATCAACACTGGCTACGCCATGAACTTGGCCAGAGACTCTGGTCCCAGATTAGCCTGCTGGCTCGTCGGTTATGGCAACGAAGTGTGGACCAACAATCACTTTTACTTTGCTTGGGGTCCCGGTCTCAGCGCTATCCTCGGAGGTCTTGCTGGTGGTGCCATCTATGATCTCCTCATCTACACCGGACAAGACTCTCCCCTCAATCGTCCAGTGGGCGGACATGACAACCCACTCTACGAGCAAGTGGTCATCGACGAAGAGTAGATCCTTCCTCACGGCCCCCATGCTGCTCATCATCTCGCCGCTGTGGGCAAACGCTCACATTCTCGTGCTTCACACTGACTCAAGCATCTGGAACCCTTATCGCATCCGAGCCGCTTACAATGTGTCGCAGCTTGCAGTACATCCGATCTTCTTCGCACGACAAACGATCCGCATAGAGCAATAATAGATTGATTACCTGTGACGCAGACGCGTTTCTAGATTGGACCGAGCGGTGTCCCCCATTTGCGCGCTTGCTTGTTCAGAGCGCGATCAAGACCGATTCGAAATGCCTCTGACGAGCTCCTTGAGCAGCGAATCTTCGTCCTCGTTCAGCAGAAGCGAGGGATGCGTCTTGTCACCGTGCGATACCCTGTTCTGCGCGTTATCGCTTGGCGGAATAGGTGAAGAGGTCGGACTCGTTTCTCGTGTTCTCGATCTGCTTGCAGATGAAGATCGGCCCAGTCTGCGACTGCGCAACGAGTGCGAAAGCAAGAAAGCGACGTCGAGGGACTGCTCGTAGTTTAAACGCGGGTCGCAATGGGTCTTGTTTGATTGTCGAGGCGACAAGTGGGGAAGTAGTGTATTAGCCCATCGCATCCCGCACCTGAAAACAGCACATTCTACTCACCAAGTACCGCCGACTGAGGTCTTCATCCGATAGCTCCATGCTGCCACCAACGCACTCTGTCACGCTCTCTCCCTTCGCATTGACCTCTCCTGTTAATTCTAGGTGCACGCCTGCTAGCCTGCTTCTCTCCACCGCATGCACCTGCAAGCTCTCCACGAGCTCCGTCACCACGTCGCCAAAGCGACGTGTCTTGATGCTAGGGTCTAGAGGCGAAGAACGAGTGTTGCCATGCATGGGGTCGCTACACCAAATGACGCTATTTGCGTGCGGCGATGATCGGACGGCTTGGATAAGGGGCGGCAGTAGGGAAGGTGCCTGCCAATGCAGAAATTGCAGCATCAGCAGAAGCGACTTCACAAGCACGCATTCAGCCTTCCCCCACCTTGCCAGCTCCGAATCTGCAGATCAATGTACACCTCCCCTTTTCAGCAAATGGGTCCACCTTGGCCAGCAAAGCCACCAATTCGCCCGGCTTCATGCTTGGCCCAACCTTGATGCCGATGGGGTTGATCAGGCCGCGGAAGTATTCCACATGAGCGCCATCGAGTTGACGAGTCCTGTCGCCCAACCACAGGGTGTGCGCGCTGAGAGCGTAGTGCGATGCATGATTGGATTCGTTCGGCGCCTGCGATTTTGATTTGGACATTCGAGAACTCTCGATACCGCGCGTCAGACTTTCCTCGTACTCGAGCATCAACCCTTCGTGACTAGGCATAATGATTGTTTGGAACAGGAAATCAGCGAGCGCATTTACTTCGGCGTTGGGCGTGAGAGAGGAGCACCCACCTGGTGTAGTAATCTACGCTTTCCAAGCTTCGCTCGTTTCTATCAGCGCCAACGACTTGCATGAAATGCAGCGCATCTTCGAGCGATTCTATGACGCTAGAAAATTCACGTTGCAGCGCTGGCGATCTGACGTGAGCCAAGGACCAGCTCTGCGGAGCGTGTAGGTCTGCAAGGTTGCAAGGTGTAGGCGATGAGCTTCAGCCGCCCAATTTGATTGGCCGAGGCTCGTGCTGCGCACCTGCAATGCCACTGCCGAGAGATGCTCTGATGTGATTGAGTGTAGCGCAAGAATGAAAATAGGATTGCAGTAGCCGTTCGGGGTCCGGTCTCCTTGCAGAGGCAGAGGCTTGAAACGCATTTACATTATCTCCTCTGTGGGAATCAAGAATGAGGCACGGGCGTCAACAAGTGTTCCTCGGATGCATTTGCACGCACACCCATGTCCTGATGACTGTCTCTTGGTGACACTTGCCTGAACGTCAACACTTCTACCTGCTCTCCATCTTCAGTCTTGACAACCTCTGTGGCTTTACTCCTCGGCTTGGCATACTGCCCTGCTATCCTTCCGACCCGCACCACGGGTAATCTGCCACCCCAAATCAGGATCAAGCTCATCAACAAGCTGAGCTTCACCTTGGCATCGATCTTTGAAGGCACGCAGTCTGTGAACAACTCTGCGCAATCGCCAGACTGCAACAAAAAGGCCTGTACAACGCGCAGTCACGAGTGAAGAGGATGTCAGCGTACTTTCTACTGAGCAAGCGCAGACAAGGTTCATAGCTTGGCCCACCTTGCCATCCGCTACATCTGCAAGCTGCTTCCTCAGCTTTTCGATCTCGAATGGGGTCACCAGACCTGGCAACTGCTTCAATCTCTCCGTAGCCCTGTTCAGCTCTGCTTGATCCGGATAGAGCACATCTTGGGCGATCGGCTTTGTTCGCCAGCTGCTTGGCGTCCAAGCGTCTGAGATCGATGCTGAGGCCATCGTATGACAAGATCGTGTGCAGCCCTGTTTGATTCTTTGGCAATCGAAGCAAGAGTGAGGATGGTGTGTGCTTGCACAGCCAAAGCAAACGTCGATTTGTTCGTGGCCGTGCGTGCAGCAAACCCCCGCCGTGCAGCACCCGTGACTCGGCCCGCTAACCATTTTGATTTTGATTTAAAGTCAAGTCGTTCGTGATTATTATATCGAGTGCATCAACTCTTGACTCTTAATTGACTCTGACTTCGCACCAAAGACCGCGGAGCCCGCGCGAACGACTACCGCGTGCCACGTGACCCGATCGCCGCCTCCCTATCGGCCGAGTACACGCTTTCCTACGTCTGCGCAACCAAAAAATCAATTGTGAATTTTTGAAGATTGGTGAATGTCGTGATTGTCTTCCTTTGCATGACAAAGCCCGTTCAAGAGCTGCAGATAGATGGCTGCTATAAGGTCTTGCGCCCACCTTCCAAAAGCCCTTTCCCTTTTCGCTCCACCCCTCCTCCCACAACCAGCAATCTCAGACTTCTTGCTTGCATTCCTTCGTTTGTGATCTCAACATTAGCTTCGTACGATCGTTGCAGAGCTTTTCAGGAGGCACCTCGAGCGCCCACTGCTGGTGCCACTACATACACCCACTTTGCCATCGCGTACATCTTCATTTAGCGTTCTAGAAAACATCGTGGAGACCGGAAACGCATACACGCTACGCTACAATCCACCAACCGAGCCATGATCGCTCGTAGAGCAGTCAATGCGGCTCTTGCGGGCGCGAGGCGCAGCGGTGCTAGGACTAGCGTGCGGCTACTCTCTGCGGGCACCAGCACAATTTCAGCGTTGCTGAGCGCCAGCACCGCATTCGGACCAGTCAGCTCGAGCACCCCGAGGAATGCTTTCACCTCTCATGTCAAGTCAGCTCTGGCCGTGCGTAGCTACTCTACCGCAGAAAGCGCTGTAGCATCGGAGGCAGAGCTCGAGGAAGAGGACGAGCAGAGGCAACAAGAGGAGGAGCAAGCGGCCAGGGCTCCTAAGCCTGTCGTGCCTCGGGATGGAACTTTCGCTTCGCTCAAAGGTCATATCGATTACGGCACATTCAAGGCGCTCACAGTCAAGCCTTTTGGCTATGTGGACATGTCCGACGTGCAGAGAGAGGTTCTGCACCTCTTGCCCAAGCTGGCGGATGTCAAATCGGGCGAGATGGAGGATGGCAAAGGGCGCGACTTGCTCGTAAAGGCAAAGACGGGCACAGGCAAGACGCTAGCATTTATGGTGCCCGCGGTGGAATCGCGCATCAATGCGATCCACGATGTGGAGAGGGGCATCTTTAACCAGCCATTCTCAGAGATGCTCAAACGGCATCGACCCGACTTTGACTTCAGCTCGCTCGACAAGCACGGCAGAAAAGCTCTGGTCAGGCAGTACGTCGCCAATACGGTGGGTACGCTGGTCATCTCCCCTACGCGAGAGCTGGCAACACAGATTGCAAACGAAGCCATCAAGCTGCACCACTTTCACGAAGGTTACGAATGCAGACTGCTGGTCGGCGGAGCGAGCAGACATATGCAGCTCAAGGATTGGCGAAGGGGCAGACCGGACGTCGTGGTCGCCACACCAGGTCGCCTGTTGGATCTGCTACAGGAAGACGAGATGGTCAGAGATGCCATTTCGGCCACGCAGACTTTCATCCTGGACGAGGCCGACACACTGCTGGATATGGGCTTTAGAGACGACATTGCCAAAATCAGAGAGTACTTGCCGCCCAGGGAGCAAAGGACCAACTTCCTCTTCAGCGCTACCGTCTCAAAGGAGATCCGGAAGTTGACACACTCATTGCTGGAAAAGAGTCACCGATTCATCGACACTGTGCCAGAGGGGGAGGAGAACGTGCACCAAAACATTCCTCAATTCGCCACAGAAGCCCCGTCTGGCATGGATCAGATGGTGCATCTCGTCAATTTGGTCGCGCACGACCAGATCGTCAATGCAGGCAAGAGCAAGGTGATCATCTTTGCGCCCACTACGAAGCTCACTGAGTTCATCTCTGAGCTCCTGCTTTCCAAGAGCGTCAAGAGCTTGTTGCCATGCGGCACGTCGACGTTTATGAACGTGATCCACAGCGGCAAGGATCAGGATAAGAGGTTCAGGGTCTCCAGTCAATTCAGATCGTACAAGAACGGAGCTGCTGTCCTTGTCACATCTGATGTCTCTGCTCGAGGTGTGGATTACCCTGGCACCACCAGAGTCATTCAGATCAGCGTTCCACCTGGTGCCGACAACTACATCCACCGAGTCGGCCGGACAGGTCGTGCGGGAGCTGATGGGCGCGGTGATATCATCCTTGCGCCTTGCGAGAAGCCCTTCTTGACCGGTGTGCTGTCCAAATTGGCCCCAGTGCAAGAGCTGGCTTTCAGCGACTTTCAACAGGAATTGCAGGATCTGTGCAAGAGGTACGACGAGGAACCAGAATCCGTCGTGGATCGGAAAACTTTGAAAATGCTGACGGGTCCAGATCAGAGACCGGATCCCCGGCAGCGTCGGGAACCGAACGGGTTCAGGATACCTCAGGCCAAATTTGTGGGCTCCTTTTCGGAGAAGCTGGACCCGGGGCACGTGCAGAGTGTGCTGGGCGAGCAGATCAGCAGGATGTCGGAGGAGAGCGGCAACGATAGGTTGGTCGGCATTGCCATGTCCCACCTGGGCTTTATTTCTGGTCATGCGGACGCTCTCAATCTCAGCAAATCGGCCGCTCTGGAAGGGCAAAAGGAGTGGGTGGATAGTTTGAGCAGAGGTTCGGAACGCTTGTACGTCTCCAAGATGATGATCGACAAGCTCGGCTTGAATGACAGACGAGGCAGCGGATTTGCCAAGGGTGGGTTCGGAGGAGGTAGAGGTGGAAGAGGAGGCGGGAGAGGAGGATTTGGGAGAGGCGGCGGATTTAGAGGGTTCGATAGAGGCGGTCGAAACAATTTCTCTCCATCGTACGGAAGAAATGACGGGATGTTCGATCGAGACGAGTCGGGATCGTATGGACGAAGAGATCGAGGAGCGCGAGACTCTGATTTTGATGGAGGAGGAGGAGGACGACGAGGAGGAGGAGGTAGGAGATCCTCGTTTGCGGATATGTCTTCCGATCGATTTTGATGGCCTCGATGGCATTTGCCCGGCGAGGAAGGAGGACCTCGCACCCAATTTTTTTTTTTTACTCTCCAACTTTTGCCATGGAAGTGCGACCCTGCTTGGGCCCCGATTTTTCAACTTCGATCTCTTTCATCATCACCACTCTTGACACGTCTACACTTCTCGCAACACTGTCTTGTCACATGGATGTTCGCAACATGTTTACCACGCCCACAAAATCTCATCTAACTCGATCGTCTCGCAGCATGCCCTCCCTCTTCTCATCACGTATCAAATGTCCAAAACTTTTGTCCCAAGCGTGAGCAAGCTCGCGCTGGTGCTCTTCTCTTTTGGCAGCGCATCGTGCTTGGTGGGCACATCAGCAAAGGACAATAATGTGGCATCACTGATGAAGATCGACGATCGACATTGCAAAATTGTCCTTGTGTGTGATGTGAGATAGAGGTGTAGAGGAATATGGAGCAAATACACGCGGGACGCAGCGAACGCACAGGCCATGCGACCAAGCGGTCTTCAAAGCAAAACAAGATGAAGGCTCGCCGTCGAGTACGCGTATCCAATTGGCGCACGCGGACCTCACGCGGCGCCGCCATCCTTAAAGTCTCCGCTTGTCCACTTGTTCTGACCGCCATTTGCGCTGCTGCTGGGGAAGGATCCGGATGCTCTGTCCACTCTGCTAGGTCCAGCAGCCATGACTTCACTGTGCGGTCTGCTGCTGCTCTCAGGCTGAGCAGCAGTGTAGCCAGACCTCTCATCGATGGACAAGGCGTCGTACGAAGGAGGTTCTGTCGCAGATGATGTCTGTGGAGGAGGATAGGAAGCCGAAATCGAAGCGGACGCGTGCGTCGCTGCTGGATGTCCGGTGGAAGCAGATGGACGCGCACCTCGTTCGCTGCTGTACGGATTGGGAAGCGATTGGGTGTTGCTGGAATTAGCACTGGATGTGTGCGCAGCCATGTGGGCTTGCTTTTCCGCAGCATATCCTGCCGCTCCAAAGTCGTGCGATGGTGGAGCATCTTCCGGAGCCGGTGCATCTGACGCGTATGCTGTCCACGATTGTGCCTGATTGTGAGTTGAGGATGTTGGTGGCATGCTGGCGGTGTAGGAGTTGTGAGCGCCTTGCGCTGGGGGCAGGTAGTCAGACGCGGGCTCCATAGCACCCACGCCGCCATAGTAAGAGCTTCTCTCCTCTCTCCTAGGAGGCGCAGAGTACGATGCATCGGAGAAACCGGACCCATAGCTAGCAGTGGGCTGATGGCCGCTATACATGCGCCCTGGGCCAGCAGCGGAACTCTGTTGAGCCCTGTTCGGCTTGTTGTAAGCATTTGCTCCTGCTGCGCTTCCCACGCCAGCCGATCCACCGGCAGCTCCACCCGGTCGTCCACTGAAAGGTGCGTTGTTGGTGGAAGTGGGCGTCGCAAGGACTTCTGAGCTTTCATCGTACTTTCCGCCTACAGCCGCGCCCACCCCGTATGGATTTGAGTATGGTGCACCTCCAGTGCGCAGAGCAGTCGAGTTGGCGGAATTGTACGGATCGTAAGCTCCATCGTACTGCAACGAGTGTCTAGGCGAAGGAGCGGCGTTGAAAGCTTCGTCATCATTCATCTGAGAGACTGGCGCAAAACCCGAGCCTTGCGCCCTTCCCCTGCGGCCACCTAGTGATGGACCAGGGTGCAAAGTGTTGAGATTATTGCCCAACGAAGCTCGTGCTAGTGCTGCTTTTCTGCGTCTTCGTCGGCGGCAGCTGTGCCGCATATGAGAAGACAGGTGGTCAAGGTGAGAAGATAGCTCCTCGTGGTCGCGATACTCAGCTGCCTCGACTTACTAGAGGCAGATCAACACTGCAGCGACGACCACGACACATGCTATCGCTGCAATGACCGCGATGAAGATGACGGGCGAGCCGCCCAGTGAAGGCACGCCATCGAGAGCCGCGTCCGACATGACGAGTGATCGGGAGCAAGGTATAGCTATTGCTTAGGAAGACGAAGGCTAGATGCCGTGCAGCAGGACAGGTAGCGCCAATATTGCGTGTGCAGAGAGCCGACCGGATTTGCGAGCGAGTGGAGTGGATGGCTGGCTGGCTGGCTTCAAGCTGGCTCTTGACGCGAGCGCAGGAAATCGAAAGACTGCTTGTGATCTGGTGGTGTGTGTGTCCGCGCAATGCCGTTGTGTCAGGGAGTTGGAGCTCAAGAAGCCAGAAAGTGTTTGTCGCTGTAACTCGTTGCCGTAGATGAGGACCGGAGGCAACATGTACTCGTGACTGCAAGTCGACTGTACAGCCTTCGCACCATCCGTCACTCCTGATTGAGATTCACTTGATTGCGATTCTCGTGAGCGCCAGAAGGGACAGCAGAAGGACACGTTCGGGCGTACAGCTCGTATGCGGTGATTTCGCACAGCAGGGCAGCATGATGGGGAGCAGCGCAGCAGCAGTAGTACCGGTAGTCTGATGAGTATTGAGTGAGAAAGAAGGCTGTGCCGCAAAGCTTGTCGATGCATGCTTGCTTGCTTGCATGCAAACGCCGCATGAAAGAGGCACGCGGGTGCATCATGCACATGGTCTTCGCAACGAAGCGGCAGAACAGCGTGGGGGGGGGGGGCCTGCCGCGGCTTGCGCTGCGTGAGAAGAGCCTGCTGCACCACTCGTAACTCTTCACTTATTGCCTGCACGCCATCCTCGCGATGCGCCAGGAACCTAGCGCGATTGATGAGCGAGAGCGAGCATGCGTCCACGATCGCACGCTGCATGCACCGCCTGCCGCTATCTGGTGCACCAAAATTCGTGAATGGCAGCTCGGCACATGTGCTTGGCACCTCGCCTTGCAGAACGCCAAAATGTGAATGGCATCGCAATTAGAATCTTGAATCACGAATGGTACAATCACTTGAATGTGAATCACTACTATGTAGCAATCTTGAATCAAATCTGAATCAAGAATAAGAATGGAATCCCATCAAATCAAGAACATCACAAATGATCGTTGAAATGCTGTCCCACGAGCTGTGAAGCTATCCAACCATCTATTCGCAAACTTGAATCGCGGCTCGTGAATGTCGTCACACCCATCAAATCAAGTCAGTGTGACGCTGCACACTCAAGACTGTCGTCACTTCAGCCCCGTGCGGTCATTCTGAGTGAACGAGTGAATGGAGGCGAGAGAGAGCGCGAATACACATGCACGTAGACATTGTCCAACGGCGATCATTTGATGGCGGTCCTCACTCGATGCCCACAGGGTACCCTACGCCATGTCAGTCTTATCTGAATCTGTTTCACGTGAATTTCAATGTTGTTTAGGCAGCAGGTCTGCTATATACTGACACTCAAGACTCACCACTCGTGACTGACTCAACACGGTGACTCACGACTGGTTGTACGTGTGTAGATAGATCTATTCAGGATTATTATGACGATCACGCCGCTTTGTGCGCAGCACAGCCACGCCTCTTGCAGCTGCTGATGCAATCAAGTCACAAGTCACAAGTATCTGCGGCTCTTCTACTCCCGCACGGTTGTGATTCTATTCACAATTATTATTGTGGTGCTTCTATCTCGTGACCCAACACCCCACCCCTCCTTCACCTTCCGGCACCGGTGAATCGCATGGGCCATGAGCTCCGTCACAATCCACCTTCAAGTCGGGCACCTCGACCCGCCCTCGTGCCCTTACACTATCCTTTGGTGACTATCCACTCGCGACTGAAGTTCCGAGACTTTGAGCAAATGAATCGTGACTGTCGATGCTGATTCTCGCATCTCGGCTGCAGGGTCACGGATCTTTGCTGCCGGGGCCGTGCCGGCAGGTCTGCCGGATACATGCAAGCAAGAAAGGTGACGGACGGTACACCTGCCGCGTGTTCCTACCGGGGAAGAAGCGGTCCAATTCAAGCCAAAGGGGCTCGCAGCAGTCCATTCAGATCTCTGCTCTTAGAGAAGGAGATCTTTGCTCTTGCCAATCACGAATCTTCGACGTTGCTGCTGGTGCTTTTCATTCTTGAAGTCATTCACATTCGCACAATCTTGCAGTCTTGCCAGGTTGCATCGCCGATAGCGCATGCAATGGCCGCTGCTGAGGACTCGTCGAAGGCCACCTCGCCTGTTGGCTCCCCGCCTCGCAGCGGAAGCATCCTCAAGCTGCCATCCCTTCCAGCATGGGCCACAAGTAGGACCCCTTCTCCCGCCATGCGAAGCGGTACAACCAGCAATCAGGAAGGCGATCTGGAGGGTCAGAGAAATCAGAGCGTGACCACCACCAGGAAAAGTCCACTAGCCTCCACCTCTCGAGCTTCTCCGTTGCCCAACGGAAGGTTCATACCCGAATCCGAGCGGGGCTGGGTGTACGATGACGGCGGACGTGCCGATATAGCTTCCAAGAGAGGAGGTGAGCGCAGGAGGAGCTCCTTGGCCAGCAAACAGTGGCTCGACTTTAAGTCTTCGTCAAAGGTCAAGGCTGGTGATCAGACTGCGACATCGGAGGATCGACCAGAGTTGATGCGCACAAGATCTCGGTCCACACCTGCCACGAACGCTGCCAATGTCCAAGCGGGGCTGCGAGGCGATGCGCTCTCCGCAGCTGCTTCTAGGGCAGCTCCTGTAATGGAAGAGGAGACGGAATCGGAGCAGCGTGTTTTCCAGCGAGGTCTTGACCAGCGCGATGTCGTGGACGAGGACGTTGCAAGGCCTTCGAGCAGGAAGAACTCTTTTGACGCCTCGGCTGAACATGGATCCGTTTCGTTCCGGCAAAGAAGGCGACGGCGATCGCTGCAGGAAGCTTCACAATCAGAAGCGATGTATGACGAAGAGGACCTCAAGAATGCTTCACGCTCGCACAGATTGCAGGTCGATACAGAAGTACCCGTGCGTGCCGTACAGGTAGCACAGGGCGCTTCATCTCGTGAGAGAGCAGATCAGTCAGGGGCCGTTGAGGATGTTCAGTTGCGAGTCGCAGGCTCGCATCCTCTGTCACCAATCGAGTCGCCACCGCCTGTGGTGCACACCCCAAGGGGCTATCCCTGGCGAGATATGACGATGTCGACAAGCTCGAGCAAAGCATCTTCGGGCCTGCCTACCTTCATCTCTCCGAGCCACAGAAATCCCACAGCTAAGCAAGCGTTCTATGATACGCACTTTGGGGCTTCTTCGGGCTGGCAAAGCTTGAGTAGCTTGGCTGAGCCTGTTCGACACCCTTGGGACACACTGCGCGGGAAGCGCAAGCATGCCAAAGGCTCAGGAGCGGTCGATCCGATCGACAGGGTGAGAGATGAAGCGGAGCAGCACGCTAAGCAACAGCAACAGCAGCAGAGCCAATCGATCCTCAATGCGGGTACAAATCGTATCAAGGAGATGCTTAGCGGATGGAATGGGCTTACCAGTCTGGGAGTTCTGGGTCCATCGTCCATGTCCAACGATGGTCCTCAAAGTGCACGCAATGGCCCGACGCCAGGGCCAAATACCGCGGTACCGAGCGTAGCGGCCGCGTACGAGCCGGAACTGATACCAACTGTGCACAAGGATCCCAGTGCCAAACGATACTTTGACAACATCGAGGGCAACGTGGTGATTATGGGCGGGTACAGAGGCAGTGTGCTACGAGACGCCGAAACGGGACAGATGCTGTGGATTCCGATCAAGGTGCGTCGCCCTGAACGCCACGCGCCTTACGCACACTCGCCGCATGTTGAGACTTTGTCAGTCCATCATTTTCCCAACAGGTCGGCGTCGGGCTCCGCAGACCAACGCTGGAGCTTGATCTGGACGTGCAGGCAGAGGCAAATTCCGAAGAGCTAGTGGTGCCGGGTGAATCTCTGATGGGCATCGGCCGTCTGGTAGACATGGGTGGACGACTAGCTTCTCGCATCGAAGCGGGCAAGAAGCGACCTACAGTGCATTCGTGGGGCTACGATTGGAGACTCAGCCTGCACAGATCGAGCGAGCGCCTTAGGGAATTTCTGACAAAGCTCTACGAGGAGAGCCATGCGGAAGAGTCCAAGCGCCAGGGAGCCACTGTTGTTGCTCATTCCATGGGCGGCCTGGTTGCTCTGCACGCACTTGCTCAGACAAGCAATCCCAAGATCTTCGACAAGCTCGTTTTGGCCTCAACTCCGTTTGCGGGCACTGCAAACATTCTCGGACCGTTTCGGTATGGAGATGCTGCTTTATTTAATGACGAAGGTGAGCTTCTGCCGCCCGCTCAAGTTTGTGCGCCAGCCGCCCGACGACTCACACACACTCCGTGCTGTCCTTTAGTCTGTTCTCCTCGCGCCACTTTCTCTTTTAGATCTTCGTTCAGCCTGCTTCCGCGTGATGGCAGATGTTTCGAGTCGGAGGATGGCAAACCTTTCGACCTGGACTTTTTCGACCCAAACGTGTGGGATGATTTGGGACTCACTCCTTGTCTGGAGGCTGGGCGCTTCAAAGAGTATCAAGCGCGTGTCCAGTCCGAAGAAAAGACGCAGCTGCCAGCTTTGGACGAGCATCGATCTAGCGAAGCTTCTGTAGACAGTCGGAGGGCCGATCATGCGCAAAGCAATAATTTGGGTCTGGATGGCGGATTAGATCTGCAGCTGGCTGGCAAAGCCTCTTCCCCGAAAGGTGGGCAAGCAGTCGCCAAGGCTGTCCAAGGTACTGCAGAAGCAAGTAGAAATATCGCAGAGACGAGCAAGATGATCAAAGACGAAAGTTTGAATGCTTTGCCAATTGCCCCTGCTCAGTATCGTGCTCCGACGACGACGAACGAGGAGGCAAAGAAGAATACTGACGCCGCACAAGCCGAATCGACTGCCCCGTCGGAAGAAGAGACCTGGGCATATCTGGTTCGGGTGAGTCCGGTGGATCATCTCGCCGTGCATCTAGACGTCCGCTTATGACAGGATCTGGTGGCCTTGCAGACCCTTGACGAGACAAGACGCTTTCACAAAGAGCTTGAAGACGGATTTGACGAAGCACGTCTCAACGATGGACAATACCCGCCTATCGCTATCCTGGCGTCAGGTCGAACACCGACGGTCCGAGGTGCTCTGGTGCGCACGGAAAATGCGCCCTCTGAACAAAGCTCCGAAGCGGAGAGCTGGAAGATCGGCGTGAGGGCGGGAGATTATTCCCGCATGCTATACGAGCCCGGAGATGGCGTCATTACGCTTCGAAGCGCCATGGATCTTCCTGGTTCTTGGTCCAAGCTTCTTGTTCGAGGAGAGGGAAAGTTGGGAGAACATCATACTTCTCACAGACACGTCACCCTGCTCTCGGATGTGCAGGGCATCGGAAGATGCGTCGAAAAGTGTCGCCTGGCTAGAGCCAAGCAAGCACTTTGACACTTTGGTAGTCAAGCAGCAGAAATGTACCTTTGCAGCGCTACCTCGCTGCTCCGCTTTGCAGCTTCTTGCACTTTTGCACTACCTCTTGAAATTGCCTGCTCGCACATGCATCTCACCCCGTCTCTTGCACATGTCATGTAATGCATCATCGCTCTATCCACCTAGATGCGCAAACGGTCGTGCGCTCGATGTTCGGGGCCAAGGTAAAGCACATTGCACAGCGTAGCATAATATTGCGACAGAGAGTGGACAGGTAGGACTACTAAGTCGATCGTGACCCCCCCTTTTTTTGCTTATCATCTGACGTCCCTTGCGTTGACCTTTGCATCACGGACATTCTGCTCGGCTACCCTGCTCGTCCCCAACAGGTTCATGCAGGCCTCCAATCCTTCTCTTCTCCTTCTTCCGCTTCTCCATCGCTCGGGACGGCCTTGTTCCCGTCCGATGAGCTCGATATCGCATTGCTGGTCTGTGTTGAGGAGGAAGAGGGAGCACCAGAGGCGGCCGAGACGGTTTGAGCCTGTGGTCCCGCATCCGTTGCTGCCCATGCTAGCTTCACTATCCCAACGGTGGCAATCTCCGTGCTAGCCCGCATGGCCTGGAAGAAGCAACAAAGGAGAAAGGACGACGGATCACTCAGCTTTGATTCGCGAGCTCATGTGCTGACGTACGCTTTCGCTCTTTACTCACGGCTTCACCGCTCGGTCGCGCCTTGTACGTGATGATGAATGCCCGCGGGCTCGAGTCATAGATATCCTCCACCTCGCCAAATTGCTGTGGAGGAAAGGGGGGCACACGCGTCTAAGCCATCGATGCACGTACTTGCAAGGCACTCTAGCCTTGCCTCGCGCCCTACCTGCCTGCACCTCTCGCTCACCTTGTAATGCTCCTTTACTTGCTCCTTGTGCTCCGTGGGCACGTCACTGACAACAAGCTTGGTCGTGCGATTATCGAGCCTCATGCTGGGCCTTTGCCCGTACGCGCCTCGACCTCTGGAGAAGTAAGTCCCGCGTCCGCGCCCTCTACCCCTGTAGCCGCCTTCATGAGTGGGTGTGCCGTTCGCATCTAACCCAATCGCAGCGGCCTGTCATTGGAAAGAGTTCGCCGGCAGAAGACAAGCTGATATTAGCACATTGCAGAACGGTCGCAGCGACCTCTTCATTTACTCACCTCTTCCCTGAGCTTTTCCAACTTCGCTTTGAGCTCCTCCGTGCTTTCGCTGCTCTCGCCTCGGCTATGCATATCCAACTCTCTGTCCATCTGCTCTCTCTCGGCCTTTTCTTTCATTTCCTTCCGTTTCGCGGGATCCTCAGCAGGCGGTGGAGGGGGCAAAGACTGGACAGCCTTTATCGCCTCTCTCAGCTGCGTAGTAGCAGCACCCAATTCGCCCTCGATGGCTTTCATCCGCGTCATCGAGGCTTTCTTGGCCTCCGTCGACGTCAAAGGACTGGTGATGGCGGCCATTAAAGTCTTTTGCTCTCCGAGCAGGTGATCAACCTTCCGCTGTGCACCGTGCTGCATCGCGATCAATTTTGCGCGTTGACCTGCCGAGACCGGCACACCAGGTGCGTGGTACTGGTTTTGTCCCACTACAAATGCCGGTTTCTCTGGAGGAGGTGGTCTTGGACGGGCGGCTGTGGATGCAGCAGGTGATGAAGCTGGCTGCCCATTGGATGAACCATCCTCGAATCGCTGGAAGAAAACCTTCACAAACCGATTGCCAAGCACTGCGTCAGGACAGCTAATAGCAGCTTTGGCCTCGTCCGGCTTAGAGTATTCCACCAATGCCTTCTTTCCAGGTACGTCGATTTGAATATTTGTGATAGTGCCAAAGCGCTTGAAGAATTCGTTGACTTTGATCAGCTCCAAAGACTCGGGTGGGATGTTTTCCACTACCAGGGCAGTCTCGCTCTTCCTCTGCCGGAATGTACCTTGATGCTGACGGTGACCTCCACCGCGACCACCGACCACCGGTCTTCCAGACATGCCCGCGCTGTCTGACATGAAAGGCTGTTGCTGCTGCTGAGGCGGAAAGTTGGGCGGCATTTGCGCACCCATGCCTGGCCCAGCCGCCTGATCCGGTGGGCCTCCAGGGTTCATTTGAGGACCAACTGGTGGGCTTCCTGCATGAGAAAAGCCAGGCTGACCTGGTCCTGGCCAAGGTCCTCGAGGCATGGGTCCACTGAATGCGAATGGCTGCTGCATGCCACCAAAAGGCTGAGGTGCACCACCTGGGCCACCTAGCCTGATCGGACCAGCGCCAAGCATCATTGGCATTGGGCCATTTGGAGTGAAATTTGGGTGGTTGTGCGCCCCGTTGCCAGGCGCGTTGACCACGTCTGTCGAGTGTTGAAATCTACATTCTGCACCGCGCGAGCACCAGCCCTTTTCTACCGGTGACGGCGGCATAGTGAAGCCTGATGTCAGGCACACGCCGCAGGATTCTCGCGCGCAATGGTAGCACTCACGATGGTAGTCTCTACAAAGTCCGCGCCTGATCTCCCCTGCTCCGTCCCCTTTTCTCCTTTTACCATCGCGCTCGCGATCCCGATCACCGCCGCGATCACTCTGACGGGTCCCGTTAGAAGAGGATGGTCCATCCCCTGATTCTGCACCGGCGCCTTGAACAGAGGTGGCTGCGGAGGGAATTTGACTAGATGATGCTGCAGGTGCCTCTGAAGCTTGTCGCTTGCGTGAAGCTGCGGGAAGATAAGACTGGTCCTTGAGAGCTGCATGGACTAGTTTTACAAAAGGTTCGGTATCTGCTTGCGCGAGCGATTGATCAAGTCAGCACGCGGCAATGAGCCGATCAAGCGGAGAACTCCGACAACTCACGCTCAGCTAGGAAGTCTTCTAGTGATTCTGTGAGGATGCCAGAGAGTGCGTCATCCGACACTTCGTGCTTGAGCAGGGCAAGCACATAGTCAGAAAGGACCTCTGGATCGGCATCGCAGATACCGTCCAATTGCTCCGAGAGCCATTTCTTGAGCTCAGCCGTGTGCGCGGCATCGTAGGCCACCATGATGAGGCAGACTTCGCTGAAAGACAGCGATGACTTCAATTTGTCGATGATCGGTGTGAGAACGCTAGAAGGCACGCTCGATACACTGGTGACCAGATTCAAGATTCGGCTTGACGAGCGCGCATGTTGCATGCGCACGTGATGTCACTTTCCGGTCACGTGGCTCACCACCTTCCACCGGACATGCGCGCTGTGGAAGGCGTTACTTCCGGCGCAGAGAAGCGTGTAAAGCGCGACTTTGGCGAGACGCAGCAGCTGCAGTCAGCAGGATAGTCTTGAGTGTCAGAAGTATGTGTGAATGAATGCATATATACAAGGGCGGCGGTACAGTCGGTGAGTCAAGCATGCGCATAGGCCATCGGATCTGTAAAGTATAGTTGCTGAAGACGTGTGTTGCTTGAAGCGGTCACTCGTGAAGGATGTCAAGCGCGCATTGCCTCAGATACAGTACCGGCATGAAAGAGGTGCGCTGTAAACGCTCCTGCTGCATGGCGAGCACCCAGACTGCTGTGGCGGTCGCGCGCTCGCCAGCCAAGAAAGCGAGTTCAGCTATATACGGAGGTTGCCTTGCATGCCGGGGAAGCCGTAAGTGCGCGCTGGATTC
>CCYA01000389.1:715376-740850 GCA_900000165.1 Ceraceosorus bombacis | reverse complement strand
TAGACCGCGCGGGCGTAGGCGTCGAATTGCATCTCTTTGATTCTCTGCTGCGTACATGTACGCTGGATGGATGCATGCCATGTATTGGCTGTCTGCGCGCACGGGCTCGGAATGCGGTCGGGGCACCTGTGCGTGCAGCATGCAAGGCCAACTGAAGGGACGCCTCACCTGCTGGCTGCAGCAGGCAAGGTGGGCTGTGCTGGCGCGATGATACTCGTGACGGTGGCTGCGAGAAGCTACGTGTCACTTTTTCGTTGGTTTCCTTGGGGTGCCGAGCGCGTCACATTGGCCACCTAGCCATTTAAGATAGACATTTCCTTTGCCCTCGCCTCCAACAGCAGCGCCATCACTGACTTCTCAACAGACTCGGCGATACACACCTCTCCGATAAGTACAAGCCATCCATTGTAGGGCCAACAGCGAGGCAAAATGCAGCTCCTTCGCAGCGCTCTGGCAGCCAGCGTTGCCTTCGCAGCTCTCTCGAGCGGCGTCAAGGCAGCCGACGAGAAATCAGACGTGGTGGACCTCACCAAGGACACTTTCGCTTCTTTCGTCGAGAATGAGGTGCGTGACTGCCAGCTGCAGCAGCGCTGTTAGTCGCTGCGTCATTCCGTCACTGATCCCTGTTTGTGCCTCTGGATCGATGCCCTCTTCACTGCTGCAGAACCTCTCCCTGGTCGAGTTCTTTGCGCCTTGGTGTGGTCATTGTCAAGCTTTGAAGCCTCATGTAAGTGCACAATAGCCCATGACAGCGCGATGGCCTTCGCGACTGCACTTTGCGGCCCGCACAGCTCGTTGCGAGGTCCATGCTCCGCTAGCAAGAGGTGATCGACGGAAGGACGCCGGCTTACCATATTGCACCCCATTTTTACCATTCAAGTACGAGGAATCTGCCACGGCTCTTCTCAAAGAGGAGACTCCCATCAAGCTGGCCAAAGTGGACTGCACAGTTGAAGAAGACGTGTGCTCTGAGCAAGAGGTGCAGGGCTATCCGTGAGTAAGCCACTTCGTATTAAGAGACTGGGAGGGGCGAGGGGATTCTTGGGAGAGCCGACGAAGGCACAGATTAGTGAGAAGGAGAGTTGGAAACCGTCAGAGGGCGCTTGTGCCAACAGCGCAAGCTCCGTCCACTTCTAGGCCGTTGCATTCATCCTTTGCCACATACATGCGGCATCCCCTCCTGCCAATCATGTCGAAAGCTCTGGCAACTGACTCGATACTCGCCACTATCCTCCAGTACACTCAAGGTCTTCCGCAAAGGAATAGCCAGCGAATACAATGGACCCAGAAAGGCAGATGGAATCATCAGCTACATGAAGAAGTGAGTCGGGGTTCGGCTCCGGTAGCGAAGACCGGCCTTTGCAGTTCCTTCTAACCTCTCGCGCTGTAATTCTGCGCTTCAGGCAAGCACTTCCTGCGCTGTCCACGGTCGCACCTGCGGATCTTGAAGAATTCAAAAAGAAGGACAAGCTTGTGGCGGTAGCCTACCTCGCTGATGGAGCCAAGGAACTCGCCACCTTCTCCAGCCTGGCCGACAAATTGCGTGACTCATACGTCTTCGGTCATGTTGCTGACGCTGAAGCCGCGAAGGCAGAGGATGTCAAGGTTCCAAGTGTGGTCCTCTACAGATCATTCGATGAGCCCAAGATTGTTTACAGTGGCAAACTCACAGACGAGTCTGCCATCGAAGAGTTCATCAAGGCAGAGTCTACCCCTCTCGTGGACGAGGTCGGCCCAGAGAATTTCATGACCTACGCAGAGGCTGGCGTGCCCCTCGCATACTACTTTACTCTGCCAGACGCTGCCGACAAGGACAAGGACGTCGAGGCATTGCGTGACATTGCAAAGAAGCACAAAGGCAAGCTCAACTTCGTTTGGATTGACGCTGTCAAATTCGTCAACCACGGAAAAGGTCTCAACCTCAACGGCGAGAATTGGCCTGCTTTGTGAGTCTTCATCGCAGTAATAGCGTGATTGGTGGTGTATGCTGAGGATGTATGCCTCGGCCACACAGCGTTATCCAGGACATTCAGGGCAACACTAAATTCCCCTTGGAGCTGAGCGGAGATCGCGTTGCTGCTATCAGCAAGCACGTCGACGACTTCATCGGAGGAAAGCTCAAACCATCCATCAAATCCGAAGCGGTACCTGAGCAGGACGGTCCGGTCTGGGTCCTAGTCGCAGACGAGTTTGACAAGGTCGTGTTCGACGACAAGAAGGATGTTCTCGTCGAATTCTACGCCCCTTGGTGCGGACACTGCAAGAAGCTGGCGCCTACCTGGGACACCTTGGGCGAGAAGTATGCCGCCCACAAGGACAAGATCGTCATCGCAAAGATGGATGCCACGGCCAACGACGTGCCTCCGTCCGCGGGCTTCCAGGTCTCCAGCTTCCCAACCATCAAGTTCAAGCCTGCCGGCAGCAAGGAGTTCCTCGACTTTGCTGGTGACAGGACTTTGGACGGGTTCGTCGACTTCATTGGGCAAAACGCTAAGAACAGCGTCAAGATCGATCTCAGTGCACCTGCCAACGACACCAAACCAGCAGCTGCTGAAGAGCATGCTAAGCCCATGCACGAGGAAGTAAGTGACCACACTGGTACTTGCGCACAGGAGCCGTGGCTTTTGAGCTGATGTCCGACCTTCACTTGCTCGTTCCAGCTCTGATCTCCATTGCAGTGATTTAGCCTCAAACAGCACGTTGTAACGTATTCAAAGAACTTTTGAGGTTGGGTTGATAATCTGTCGCGAGTGTTCTGCCATCTCGAAGAAATTGATCAATCAAATGAGTTGCGTATCTCACTTGTGGTCACGCCTATGATCACTGAGTCGGTCACCGGACTCTCACACCAGCCGATTGCGGAACCGAACAGAGCAGAACAGCACCAAAAGACTTGAAGGCATTCGAATTCCCCTTGAGGGTAGCATGCGTTCGATAGTTGGAAGTCGATGTCCGGGCGGACAAGAGGCAAAGCGAGTTGCTTCTCATGCCGACGAGCGAGGCGTCAGCCGTACTACATCGTACTAGCAGTAGGCGAGAAAGTTTTGTTCGAATCCTTTCCTTCTTTTGCGGGGGCCCTGATGAAGGAGGCGGTCCGAGTACGAGGTGCGCGAAGAACAGTGTGAATGTTTTTTGGGGGTGGGTGGGGAAACTAGCTAAAGCGCAACAAGGCTTGTCCAACGAATCCACAAATAATTGGAATCGCGATTTCGAAGAGCAAGGTGATTGGCGTGATGAGGCAAAGGGTCGTGCGCGGCACAGCACGATTGAAACAGGTTGGCTACGATGAATCAAGCTCTGCATGATGCCCTTCACTTGGCACCCACGGCTGCGCGCAGCTTGTCGCCATTTTGCGGAGGAGCTGGTGCCGGAGAAAAAGACAGTGCATCGATGCCGCTTTCATAGTCGAAGGGTCGGACAGAAGCTCGGGTGCGAGAGGAAGCAAAGCTGTCGTTCGGCGAAGCTTCCTCTGCATCGACGCTCGTATGACCGCCAGCGTCGTAAGCAGCCTCTCGAGGCTTGTAGGAGCCTCCAGGACGAGTGCCGATTGGATCGATGTTGCGGCAGCGCCATTTGGGATCCGGTACGTAAGGGCAGCTATCCGGCGGATCCATTTCGCTGCTCGCTGCATCAAGCCCGACGTCATTGATACTGATGGACTGACTCGAGCCTTGGCGAGCTGGCAGCGGGCTCCAAGTATTCGAGCGATCTGCCGGACTGCCAGAGGATGTAATCACCGATGGCGTTAGGGGCGGATTTGGGCTGAGAGAAAATCCGAACGATGGAGCTGTTGCAGTATTAGGCATCGAAATGGTCCCACTAGCCGGGCTGGGAGTGATTTTCAGACCTTGCATGGCATCGGTCAACGATTGTGGCGATGCCGCTGTGCGTGGAGCTTGCGGCAATGAAGCGTCCAGCGCGGCGAAGGGAGCCAGCTTCGGATTGCTGGAGACTGGCGTGCTTGCCAGAGTGCTTGGCAAGGCGAGGGCTCCGCTGACAAGAGACTCGGGGCGTGAATTTGAAGTCTTTGGTTGCGTTTGTGGACGGCAATTCGCAGCGAGCGAAGCGATTGTGTCTGGACTTGGCTCAATGCCAGCAGCCAGCTGCGCCGCGATGATAGCACCGTTGGCGAGAGAAGCGGAGACCTCGTTTCCGGCTGCAAAGGGAAAGCAGCGCATGCAGACACGGCGACGACGCCAATTCTGGTGTGCACACGTCAATCAGATGTGAGCGAGTGAACTTCGATGCGGCTCTAGCTTCATCTTCAACGTAGACTCACCACGAAAGCGCATGTCGAGCAGACCCAATCTCCGGGTTGCACGCACCTATAGGCTCAAATGCTTGATGTGAGTGCGCAACTTGACAGTGGAATTGGGATCGCATCACTCACATGGGTCCCAAGTTGCCGGTATTGACGATGGGTGGCTGCGATGAAGTACCGTTCTGACCCTGATCATCTTGTCGCACATGAGGATTTACACCTGGGCCGACCTGAGAAGGAGTACGGCTCGGTGTAAAGATGGGCATCTACCAAAGAATCCAGGTGCCAACACTCACTCTGACGCCCATGCTTGCAAGGCGAGCTGCAGTTGCGAAAGACGTAGACGGATTGCTTTGAGCCCAAGCCAGGTGAGAAGGACCATCATCGGAGGGATGCGAGCGCGTGAGAGGTGGGCCAGCTGAACCAGCGTAAGGATTGCTTGGCAATAGCTCTCCCAGACGTAACCCACCACCAGCTACGGGAGGCAGCTGACGATTCAGAGCGGGAGCAACCGAAGTTGAAGCGTTGAAGGCGTGGTGACCCGGAGGCATCTGACCAGGCATGTTGACCAAAGGTGTCGTCCATGGGCTTGGAGCGTGACCTGCTTGAACGTTCGACTGCGTCGGCATTCCGTAGTTATCGCTGAAACTGCGCGTTGGCAGGGAGACTGCAGGTCGGGCCTGAAGCTGGCCCGAGAGATTTGAGGAAGCATGGTACGTCTGCATTGGAGGGACCCCAAGCGACATTGGTGGAATAGTATGAATACTGCCGCGTGAAGGCGCTACTTGTGAGGGTACTATAGGCTTCGGTGCGCCGCAGCCGAAGCAATGGTGATTGCGCTGGGACGGAGAAGGTCAAAGCGTCAACATGATGCTGGTTCGAAGCGTACTTTCCTGCATCTGTAGTTCACTCACATTATCATTACGAACAGCTGTACAGTTTCCCCGAGAGCGAAGTCAGCGCCAACATCGGTTCTTACGATATGGCGACATGACGCAAGTTACACTTACAGCACTGCATCGATCCACAAAGCCATTCTGTTGGCAGCAACTTTCCAATATCAGCAATACGATGATCAACGCACAGTGCGCTTTGGACTCACGTGGTGCTTGAAGACTCCTGAATCCCGGCTGATGGGATAGCGAGCCGGCATAGGACGGCGCATGATCAGAGCTTGAGAACGGAAGTGCGCGCATGTCGAATGCTGGCAGCGGTGGTTGCGTTGCCGGAAGATGAGTCCTGGAATTGATCTGCGTCTCAGACGGGCCATCAGGATTTGTTGCATCATCTGCCGTCACACCGGCAGCCTCATCAGCAACAGGAAAGAAGGAACGAGGGGCTACCGAGCTGATTCGGATCGAAGGAGCAGCCTTGCCTGATTCAGCCCCCGAATCGTCTTCGGAAGTCGGAGCAGGCTGCTGGCATTTGCGCTTCTCGATCGAGTGCAGCTCATGGGTCTCATCTTCGCTCGAATGCGAAGTCTGGTGCTCATCATTACCATTTGGCTGTGCTCGATGGTCCGCGATAGGTGGTTTGATTTCGATGCGAGCCTGGCGAACGCCCTGGTTCGTCATTGAGGTGCCCAATGAAGCAGGACCAGAATGCGGACCAGGATAGCCGTCACCACTCGCGTTGCGACATGGATGCTCAGGCAGTCGAGCGAGCGCTTCGACAGCGGTGACAGGCTGTGTGTTGGCCAAGTAACGTGTCAATGACGAGCATGTGCATCTACCACAAACGCTGTGCGCACCTTTGGTGGAAGCATACTTTGCAACGTTGTGCAAGAGTCGGTCCGGAGGCTGCGTGTTGCGCTTTGTTCACGATTTCCAATTTGCGGGACACTCGGACCGGAAGATGTGCAAGGTGGGACGCTCCTGTACTGTTGCAGCTCGGAAAGCTGGTGGTCTGTCTGCGAAACACTGTGATGAATATGTCCAGCGCAAGGTGGGCTGCCCAAAGCAGCAAGAGGTTTGGCAACCGAAGGAGCAGCCTGATGATCGACTGTGCTCCGAGCTCCGTCTAATATAGCTGGTCCAAGGGGCAGAGGTTTTGAGGTCCAGAGGAAGCTCTGAGTTGTGGAAAGGGTTGGTGTAGATTCGAGGACGTGAGACGTCGACCAGGTCGCTTGTTTGGACAGGAAGTCAGGAAGGGGGAAGAGCGGACGTTAGATGGCAGCAACAACTCGATTAGATGAAGCAGTCCTCGTCCCTCAACGATTCAAAAATCCAGGGTGGTGTTTGTCGTGAGAAGTGGGCCAGAGTTGTAAAAGCTCAGCGGGAAGGTGAGGTGCCCTTCAGCTAGCACGCGTGAAGTGGCGCGTTGGTGCCCCTCGAGGCTGCGAAAATACGACAGGCAAGAGCTTTGGGCCTTCGCCGGTGTATGTCTCCTTCAGCTGGCAATCACGGAACGAGAGCCCTGCATGTACTCAAGGCATCTCAGTGCCAAATTGTACCTGCGACATTGAGCTTCGCGAGACGCTTTAATGAATGCGCCTCGGTCCATCAATCTATACGATACATAGCGCACAGCTTTCTGAATGAAGCTGACCGCGGACGCACTCCATCTGCGACTCCTACGCTGAGGCGTGACTCGCTGCAACTCCTTCGCTTGCCACCCGTGTATGATGCTCTTCGCCGCTGTCAAGTTTTGAGAGCATAGCAGCAACTCTTTTCGCCCCGCATCCGGTTTCTTCTACCCATCGTAGCACCCGGCGTGTCGGCCAGCCGTTGCGCGCTCTTGCAAGAGCTTGCTTGCTTTGCACTTTCTGGGCTCAAGCGACCGCTCCTCAGGCCGCTGGCGAGATTATCGACCACTCACCTTGATTCAAGCTGGATGTGCGATCCAGTATGGAGCCCAACGCTGCTAGGTGATGCGCTTCGTTGGCTTGGCGTGGAGAGGTTGCGAGGTCCGTGTAGCCTGCATCGCGTGAGCACGACGACGCTTCACTCTTGCGGCCAAGTGAGGCTAATGAACACGCGGCCGTCTGCGCAAATTGCTCATTATTGCTACCGCTGGCCACATCACGCTGCTTCGTAGCCAGCAGGAGATTATCTAGCACATCCAGACGAAAGGGTGCACTGAGAACGGATGGCTGGGACGTTGACGCAGAGATGTGCGGGGTTCTGTTTGCCCTCGGCTCTGCTGGAATCGATGGAGTAGGTGTTATGGGCTTCTCCAGGAAGAGGGCACGGCTGACATGGAGCGCTGCGTTCTGCAAGGGTAGTAGTATACGTTCTTGTGCGTGATCCTCCCCTTCTGCATCTGTGCTGGCGAGCGCTTTTGTGACTTGATCAGAATCTAGGCTTGCCGCCTCGACGACTCCAGAGGGTACTTCTCGCGCGTCCCGCCGGGAGGGTGATCCAGGCTCAGCAAGCATCGGAAGCATGATTCTAGCTAGGTAGCAATGGACGGACGAGCGAGGGGCAATTCATTAATCGGCTACCACGGTCTGCTATGGTGAATACGGGCGACGACCGAGCATCAGGGGCTCAAGATTGAGCCAGGGAGTTTGGACATGACGAGGATCGTGTACTAGGATGGACTTGCAGGTGAGCTTGCGGTCGTTCACAGGAACTTTAAATTTGAAGCTTGTGCAATCCGCGGCTGATGACCGCAAGCCGGTCGGGCAGCATGTGCGCAGGGCTCAGAGGCTGCGGAATTGTGTATCTGCGCGGCCACTGGATCGTGAGGAGCAAGTCTTGCGTCCCCAGCCGTGAGTTCAGCCTCGTTGTTGTAACCTCGCGCTTCCTTCTGAAATGCGCGCTGCAGCCTCTTGAAATGCCGTGTGGTCGGTCTCAATCCGCTTGCAAGCGGATTGAATTCAACGATGAAGGATCCAATCACGAACGCGGCCAACCTGATGAATCTGACGAGGTATACAGCAAGTCACGAGTGCTCGATCATGACTCTGTTCATGCAGCTGACTTGTGGGTGGATGTTGCGCTGAACACTGCTGCCTCAAAGAAGTCACGCGAAACGTGATTAAAGTCATCAGCTCACTTGGACTTGGAAGTATGACTCTGACTTGCTCGATCTCCGCAGACTGCATGCGCGTCGCCGCTGCAAGCTTGGCCGCTCCACGCCCTCACGCATCGTTGGGATGTGGGCGAGTGCATGTTTGCGCGACCTATCCTATGGCTAACTATAGCTTCATTGGCTGTCCCATCTCTACAGTCAACAGCCCGTTTCATTACACGACTCACCTGAATCATGACAGACTCATGACAATTGCGCCCAGCTGCTGCGAAACGAACCCTTCTCACATTAGCACTGCCACGCGTAGCGTCGTTCACATCCCAGGCTTAATTGGTGCTGACTGCATGTGTGCTGGCGCGCGTGATGTTCAGTCCGCCGCCGTGTTGCTTGAAAAATGAAATTTGATGTCCTTCTCGAACTGCTTCAGGCTTTGACTTAGCTGCATGACACTCGTCAATCCTTTGCTGGCATCGACAGAGGCATCGACGCTTTCCTCTGCGCTCCCCAGCAGATGGTCAAGCGCTGTTCGAAAGGATGCTTGGGCCGACCTCAGAGAGGCGGGGGGCAAGGCAGCAAATTGATATAAAGGATCTGGCTCTTGCTTTGCCCTCTTCTGTGACGCAGGCTCTTGGCGCTCCTCCATTGACGCTTTCTTTGCATCATATCTGTCCACCTTCTCGGCTTCTGAACTGTCCTGAGGTCGTGCTAGTGAAGCGCCTCTCGCCCCAATCTTTTGCGGCTCTTCCACCCCATCACCCTTCCCCATCCTCCTCCTCAAGCCCACAGTGCGCTGGGTGCTCTCACTCCCCACATCCGTCTCCCCATCTGCACTTGCTTCGTTCGAATCTTGCGTCGCGCTCCTCCTCGCCAGCCTGATGTAGATCTTTCCACCGTCATCCGCCTCGATCTTGCATCCAATCTGTGCCCTCAACCTCCCATCCCAGCCATCTCCCCCCAAGGCGTTCCATCCTGCAGAGCCTAGGTGCATTCGGGCTCGTGCAAGGGAATGAAATCCATTGGCAAAGGCTTCGTTGCTCTTCGTAGTGAGCTCCATGTATCTCTGGGTGTGTTCCAGCAGGCGATCCAAAGCCTCGTCCAGGGCGTCTGCTGCCTCGCGTGTTGTTGACGCAGACCCCGGCAGAATGGGTTCGCTCACCTTTGTGTCCATCCTTGGAGCACGCGTACAGCTGTTCGGCGTTCAGAGTGCTCGACCTTGCGCTGGCACCGATCCTTGCCATGGAAACTTTTGAGCAGAGAAGAAGGCAACGACTCAAATGCAAGGGTGGATGTGGAACAAGTTCAACACCAGCAGCTGTGAGGGCGAGCGGAGAAGGAACAGACGCGCCGTTGCAGCTAAATCAGAAACGTGCGCGTGCCTCCTGCCGCATCGCGCTCGCTGCGTGACTGGCTTCCCCTAGTCACATGCAGTCACATTTCGTCACCGACGACTGCTCCTCGGCAGCGCTTACCACCTCAACCGAGTCTTTCATCCTCAGACACATCAGGCTGGCTGCAGCTTCCTTGGACTAAGTCTGAATCACATTGGCGGAAGAGACGACCGACTTGACTGGCACCCCGAAGGCAGGCCTGGAAACGGAATCAATCGCCGATGGAGTCGGCACACGCTAGAAGCGCGCGTCAGAGGAAGCAGCAGTAAGGACAGGCACGAGTGAGACGTTAGGCTCAGCGACCAGCGCCGTGGCCTGAAGACAGTATGTACGGAATGCCAATAAGTGCCATGACGAATCTTCCCCGTAGATGATGGTTTCGAGGCTGACACCCCACCTCACAAGGTGGCTGCTAGTCTGATGCTGCGCCTGGCAACGCGTTCTCCGTCGCTCAGAGCTCGGCGCTTGTGCTTGGAAGCCGTTGACTTGATGACAGCCTTGATGAATTTGCCGGTTTCGGTGAGCGAGTTTCCCTTGGACTATACACCCGCGATGGGCAAGCCCGGGCGAGGTCAACGGTGTCAGTAGATACTCATAGCTGCAAGGGTCTAGACGTCAACGCCGAACGATCGACTCACGAGAACAGACAGGTTTCCATTGTCGTAGGCATCCTGTAGGCGCGACAATGGCAATGGAGTGTGAGGACTGTGTAGACACCGCAGCGCAAGAATGCACGAGATGCTCACCGAGGCTGCCCAGCCTACAATGTCGTCGTCTTTCTCCAGCAACGGAATTACGGTTGCCCAGAATTTCCTCTGTTCCTCCATAGAGCACTCCTTGCGACCACCGTTCTGGAACTGCAGGGATCAGTGTGCGGGGCTGTCAGAGATGGCTCAGAGGTCGGATACTGGCCATTGACGATCGGCTCACGTTGATGCATGCCAATTCGGTGATGATCATCTTGTAGCCATAGGCACGGTAGTGTTCAATGACAGGCATCACACCATCCGGGTGCTCCTGGAAAATGTGCAGGTTCACGAGGTCCGGCTTCGTCTTGACTCGCTTCAGGAACTTTCCACACATGTCTTCATCTTTCTGCTTGGCGCACGAAGGGCTGCAGTGAAAGACCGATCTGCTCGTCAGCTACACGTCACAACGTAGCCAGTGACTGCGAATGCCTCTCACCTTACAAGGATGGAGCCTTTGGCTTTGTGTGGAGCAATGTACTGCTCCCACACATGCACAGCAGCATCGAGGCTCATGCCACCGGAACTGGCATGGCCTTGGAAGTCCATCTCATTAAAGCCTGCCACGTATGGATACTTTCCGTGAGGCACCTTCTTGAATTTCTCGAAGCGCTCAGCATCATTGTTGCCTCCGGTCTGGCCGATGCCCCAGCAGGTGGACATGAAAGCTAGGTTGCCCGCATGACCGTTGTCGGGTACGGGACCCCAATTGTGCCTGAGAAAAGACGCAGGAACATTGCGGTGAGTGCCATCGAGTCCAGCAAGTCTTCGCAGGCGTACTTACCACCATCCCAAAACTTCGGCAGTCCATTTGAGGCTCTCTCCGCCCGCGACACCAGCCTTGCCACCTTTTGGCGACTTGGAAGGTGTCCCGTGCGAAATGGCTTGAGTCGGAGTACCTGGGTTCTGCTGAGCCTTTGGAATGGGATTGTCTCCAGCGCCCGGCGCTGGGCCACCATGAGAGTTTTTATCGCTACCAGAAGCGGCGTTGCTACTGCTGCTGCTTTGAGACCCAGACTGAGCGCCGCCTGCACCCGCTGACGCCCAGCTTGAGGAGCTCGATGTTGAAGATACGGTGGCGTGGTGGTGCCTTCCTTGGGATTTGTGGCCATGCTTGTGGTGGTGGTGTTTGTGGTGGCGGTGCGATTTGTGGTTGTTGTGAACAGCTAGCTCGCTTTCGCACTTCTTCTTTGCCTCGGCTCCAGCGATACAGCTGAGGATGAGTGCCACGAGAAGGAGGACGAAGCCCGAGCTGAGAAATTCGGATGGTGCGAACTTCATGTTGCGAGCCCGACGGTATGGGTATGACCGTCTAAAGTCTTTTGCCTTGGGTCTGGAGTTTCGTGAAAGATGTGCGATCAGTTTGGCGTGTGAGGGAAAAGCGGAACAGCCAGTTGAGAGGAGAGAGCGCTGGGACGACAAGTTACCTCGAGTCCTGAGTGCGGTCAGTCTGGACGATCAAGCGATTTAGGGAATCAACGTGGCGCAGAGAAGGGGCAGGAGTGAACTCAAATGAGGGTATGTCGGACTCGGGAGTGGGCACGTCAAAGGGGAAGTTGCTTTAAGTAGAGGTGATGGTGATTGGTTGAAGCGTCCCGTTGCAAGGTGATGGAGATCTTGTGAGGGCTGCATAGATGAGGCAAGGAGCGACCAAATTCCTTGCAGTCTACACGCCGCTCTTTTGTCCACCCACTCGCACCGTACGTGTGACTGACTACATTGACACCAACTCGTGAATCGTGACTGGCGGGTAGCTGAAAAATGGCTAATTTGCTCCACGGCTGGGCGACTGCTGTGAATCTGCGCAAATGACCTTGACTCACACTTACAGCTGCCTTTGGTGATGATATGCTGTTAGCGTACCTCAGCCCAAGAGCCGCGGCATCTACGGCTGCGGATTGCCAAGCGCCAGCGCAGCAGCTATACGTTTGCCTGACTCGCAAGAGTCAAGCTCCGCAAGGGTGCCACCATCAGCAGCGAGGCACTCTGTGAGACGACCACATTTCAACTGTCACACGTTGACGATCGGCGGGCGTGCACCAGCGAGAAGAGCCCTCATGCAGAGCCGCCCTTGGACCCTCATTTGGCTGTGCAGGCGTACGCGCACCGACATCAGCTGGCGCACGTCTGACTTTTGCCACCATACACAATCATGAATCAAAATGTAGACGCCGCCGTTTAGGAGACTCGGCGCATAATGCCGCGGATGAGCTTCTTCCCATGCCTGTAGGATGGGCAAGTCTGAACCCAGGTACATGCGACGCCTACCTACGCAGCTAGTGCGCCGGGATGATGCATGCTGGCCTCCTATAGTTGCTGAAGACCAAGTATGTGCGTTTGTGTCCGGCAGGAGTCCCGTCTGCCCGCTCACTTTGTAAATTGATTGATCAGAGGGAAGCGAGGTCGAGCCCTACGACAATAACGATAGCGACCTTGCTGGCTGCGCGCGCATGAGCCATCAGACTGCGCCTGCGGTCGCACACTGCGGTGTCTGTATGTTGCTGGTGTAGATAGAGCTTGCTGGGAAAGACCCCGGTATCGTGGGACCAAGGTGCATGCAAGACCTTCCGCGAAGAAGTTTGCGAGTCGTCAGCCTCGAGTGCAAGATGGCAGCAGTTCGCTGCATGCATGCGACATCAGCACTGTTTCTTGCGACTCGCGCTCGAGCACACTTCTCGAGTCTCCGAAGCGACAGACTTGGCTCGAGGTGACACGATGATCGTCCGATCGGAAAGCGAAGCCTTGAAGCAGTAGACGAGTGTCATCCTAGTAGTGACTGTCTGCGCGCTCCATGAGAGCCAGGTATAAAGATCTCCTCTTCGAGCAAGAAACCCTAGGCGACAGTATGCATGTTGGCTAAATTCCAACCCTTGCTCGCTACACCAATGTGTCTGATTGCGCCTTCCCTCCCTTGCTTTTGTGTGGTCTCATCTCCAAATTAAGCCTCAGTGAGGATGCTGCGCAATTAAGTTAAACCAGATGCGATATGCGGCCGATACGAGATCAATGTGACCAATGAGAGTGACATTCAAGATTTGAGCAGCCGCTGTCAGGATGCATGGCTCCTGCCCTCGTAGACATTGCTGATTGCGTTTCATTGACGTGTCAAGGCCTATCCTATAGGCACCGCAGCGCACCCGCATCATAGTTGATTCTGTTCGAATTCCCTTCACCGTCGACGTGTGACGTTCGTGCCGTTGACGACGCAATGTAGAAGCGATCCATCCATGTAAACCCTTTTTCTTTCGTCTGGCTGACTTCTTTTGCCGTGTAGCATCTATGTAGCAGTCACGTCGTGAAGACTTTCCCGAATATAACAGCGGCTTTGTTCTTGAGAAGAGGCATGTCTGCGCCTCTCACCTCGGGTTGCAAGGTCGGACCTTTGCGTCTGCAGCAGAGATGTAGTCGGAAGCCAAGTTGCGGGTCGCTGATGCAAGCCCAGGCCGGTAGCAGGCGCCGCCGGGGGGGGGGCTTGCTTATTGCTTGCTGCCTGCCTGCATGCATGCATGCATGCATGCATGACGATTCACCTGCTGATTCGCGATTGTGCCTGAAGCACGTCAGTCAAGTGGCTGTCAGAGCGTCCGAACACATGAGTCGCAATTGAGTTGTGAGTGCATGTCACAGCTGCATAGAGCGAATCACAATGGTCGTGATTGTTGTGGTTGTTTTGTTTGTCTCTCGATCGTCAGGCTCCAAGTCTTTGAGCAGAAAGGAAAAGGCACGTTTGTTGAGTTGGTGACAAGACTGCGGCGACCAAACGCTCTGAAAGCACTTTGACTCGCGCGATTGAGCGCATCGTAATGGAACAAGCACACTCAAGACTCTTGACTGATCAGCTTCTTTTGTCTCAAGACTCGTGACAATGAATTGAATTGAACCACAAGTAGCCGCGTTCACGCGACACCCCTTTGCGTGGACAACCAGAGCCACTTGAGTTGTGTTCCGAACAAGAGTTACATTCTGAGGAATACGTACGTGTTAGGGATTGAGCTGCGAGGTGACGAAGTGAGAGGAAACACGACCAATGTTGAGTGTGTGTGCTCTTAAGTCCGTTAAGTCCGGACGAAGAAAGTGTCAGACAAGTCGTCCGATGCTGGATAGTGTGAGTACATTCAGAAGAGAGTTTGAGTGCCAACAGTGATTGTAGTATGGTGTTGTATGGAGGATACGGTTGCAGCGAAGAGAGAAGGGTTGGATGTATGGCTTGGCGGGATGAAGTCTAGCTACTGTGAATGTTGAAAACGGAGGCGGATCACAGAGTGTCAAGGAGCTCCTTCAAGCGTGCGACTTTTAAATCCACGGCACAATTAAGCATCAGCACGTTGTTCAATTTTTCTCGCGACCTTTCTCAACACTACCTACTCGACTCACCATCTGTCTCGAATGGAGTCTTGCTGCCACTGTTTTTCTTCTGTGTGGCGGCGACAGCTGCGGAGGCCGAAGGGCTGGGTAGGCTGTGCATTCCACTTGCGCTATCTCGCGCCATGCTGTGAGCAGGTAACGAGGCATCAAAAACGTACTGTCGCCTGTTTCCTCGCTTCGTCTTGGCAACAAGGTACTCACGGACGGCCATCATCTTCTTTGAGCCAGGCGGCCAATTGCCCCAAGAGATCGTGCCTGACCATCTTGAAGTGGCCCCTAATGGTGTCTTTCCAGAAAGCTGGCGGAGAAGTCAGGGCCTCGATCATAG
Source organism: Ceraceosorus bombacis (assembly GCA_900000165.1). Lineage (NCBI taxonomy): Eukaryota > Fungi > Basidiomycota > Exobasidiomycetes > Ceraceosorales > Ceraceosoraceae > Ceraceosorus > Ceraceosorus bombacis. Next base: position 725,787 of record CCYA01000389.1, on the reverse strand, counting down.
CCACCTTGACCGCTTGCCGGCGAGCTGAGATATCAGATGTTTCAGCAGAGTCTCGGTCGCAACAATCAAACGTCTCGTGTACTTACTGTTCAACGAATACTCTTTGCTCTTGGGCTTGCCCAAAAAGTCTTCCCAGCCAGGCTCATTTGTGCACGGTTCGGACTCTCCGAGAATCAAAGACTGGATGCTGATCAAGACCTGCAGGATTGTAGATGTGCCGGAAATCCAGCCTGGACCTGTCCATGTTCCGAGCAGGCTCAGACAGACCTTGCCTTCGGCGTACAGATTGGGGTTGTGGCGCACCCTGCCGCCCGAGGTCGATACAATCTTGACCTTGGGGGGCTCCTGATTGAATCTGTCAGGGAGGAATATGTCGAAGCAGTAGGCCCCGTACGAGTAGGGCGTGCCTTCGGGTCCGATTATCAAAGCTTTGAGAATGTCCAGGCGTGACTCGTCGACGCGCACGAAGATGGTGTCTGGCAAAGCAATCCTCAAGCTTGAGAGCTCTCTTGCAATCGCCAATCCCCTTCTCGCATTGCTAGCAACCGACGTCGTAGCGATAGTACTGCTGAAGGCGTGCTGCCACTCATTCACTTTGCCGGTCTCAAGCATGTCAACTTCTTGCCAAGTCTCGCTAGGGTGGATTCGTGAGGTGATTAGCTCATCGCGAGCTTGGTTGCTGACGCCGACGGCGCGCCTGCTCACCTGGCGGACCACGCCGCGTACGCCGCCTGCCGTTCTTCTTTGGACTGAGCAGAAATTGTACCATCAGGCAATGTCGACGGTGCTCCTCCGACCTGCGCCAGTAATGCATTCAGGAAAGCCTCGCCCTTGGAGTGACGCAGGCCTGCGTCGATGCGATCCACCTAAAGAGGTGTTGGCCATCGTCTCAGCACCTGTCGCGTTGACGCAGCACGGTACGCTTGTGCGACTCACTTGTGATATGAATGAATCCACGAGCTCCATCGTCCTCTGTCCTTCGGCGTCAAGCTTGGCGTATGCCGCGACCTTCGGTCTCTTGTCCCCGACCTTGGCCTCAGATGCATCCCTCACCAGCGCTTTCTCCGCTTCTTCCTTGGTCGCTTGTGCTTGCATGCGCTTAATGCTGTTGCGAAAGACTAGGCACTGATTGACGACGTTTTGCGCCAGCTCTCGAGGTCCTTTGTCACCCTCGTATGTGACTTCCTTCTCGGTCCTCCCGTCCGTCCGCACGACATCGCGCACAGAACGTGGGGTCATGATGGGCTGTGAGACAGAGTGGTCGTCAATTGCCACTTACTTACTACGAGAGGACACGCGTAACGATTGGCACGACTGACCTGAGCCAACAGCGCCGAGAGCGCCTCATGGTACGACAGAGTCTGAAAGAAATTCAAAAGTTCCTGAAAGAGCGCTGCTCGTCTGGTCATGTCGTTCAGGCTGGTGGGGAGCAGATTAGGATCACGCTACTGCTCCACACTTGCCTCCCATGCTACTTACCTTTCTGTGCGGAGCAAAGCAGAAGCTATGGGCAAGAACCGACGACGCACCGCGGCGATGCTCGTGATGTGAGGCATGAAGTCGGACTGAGCCGCTATGGGTCTGCGATGGACATCCGGCAGGAATGGTCTAACTTGAAAGAGAGCTTCCCGGATGCGCTCATCTTGTAGTTGCTGTTTGCTATTGGATGCTTGGGTCCAAAAGTGCTCGTTGGAGCTGCTGCCTGCGAAGCCAGTGCCGTTCTGGCGGTCGGACCGCGATTTCCCCAAAGACGTGTAAAAGCTGTGGTCATCGAGAAGGGAGTAAGATGACATTGCCTCGTTTGCTGGCGTTTCAGAGGCTAGCTTTGACGCTTTGTTGGGGCCGTTTGATGTTGTATCGATGGGAGCTGACGCATTGTTGGCTTTCTTCGCCGCGGACCTGCCCTCTGCCGCACTAGCAGGTCTGTGACGCTTCAAAGAGCTCGCGTGATTCTTCACATCTTCGCACTTGAGCAAATCCTCGATATGAGCCAGCCCTACAGCCAGACAAATGGCCTGAAGTTGCGAGCAGTGGAGTAGGTGCGCAGGCAGCGGTGGCTCGCTGGAACTTGGGACACCTTTTTCTGGACTCTTCGCACTTGGGCATTCGGCTCGCGGCAGAGCCTCTTCCTCTATGTAGCTTTGTCGACAAGCTACACATGTCTGCTCTTGGCAAAAACTACAGCGCAGGACGCTGTGCTCAGTAATATGGGCTACAAATTCCTTGAGAGATGGAAAAATAAGGAGCATGTTGAAGTCGGATTCGAGCTCGGGAACCAGTCCGCATCTGTGACAAGAGACAGTCTGTTGCAGATCTTGGTACAGACCGAACAGATGCTGTTGCCCTCAGACATGGTCAGCAACAACGACGATTGGGATCCCGGGGCACTGTTCGAGGACATACGGCTTGTTCTGACCCCACTGCTACGCCCTTCATCCACTCTGTTTGGGTCAATTGCTTTGCGGGCCCAGTGGAGGTCTGAACCACTGCGCCCACCTCTTCCACTTCGATCACCACCTCTTTGTGCCCTTTTGAGAATTCAACCCTTCTGTAGGGGTCGTTGTCATTGGAGGTCTCGCCTGCCCCTTCGAGATCGTCATCTTTAGCAAGCACAGAGCTCGCAATCAGTAGGGTCTCTTGCAGAGAATGCGGTTCTGCTGTGCTTACCTGAGAAGGTGGAGAGTCCACACTCGTCATCTCCGTGAGAACTGGCCTGCTCATCTCCACCACCTAGAGAGCACGTATCTGCTTCTTCCACAACGCTAGCATCCTCGGCTTCGGCGTCCGCTTCGATGTGGTCGAATTTGCCCGAGAAAACAGCTTCGGCTGCATCCTCGACATCCCGAGAGGATGCCAGGGCCGCCACTGCCACAGCCCTGTTGATGCCCATATCCATCAATTGCGCAATCTGACGATTCGACATTCTGTTCGGGACCAAGTGTGCGGAATGTATGAATGGTGCCGTTGTCTACTACTTCTCCGAGCGGCGTGGAAGCGTGCGAGCACTCTCGTGGAGGTGATGGTCGAGTCCCGTTGGCGGACGGAGCTGGCCAGCTCTCGCTGTTTGATCGCACCTACACTTGCAAAACGGTAGACTTTACAGCACCTGAAGCGAATCGTGTTCTGCAAGTGACAAATTGAGGTGTGTGTGGCCGAGGCATGCAGGTCGACCTGCTGTTGCAAAAAGACTGCCAACGCGGGATGCCTCTTCCGCAGGCAGCTTTCTTTCACAACAATTGTGGATTACTTGAAGTCAAGCGTGCAATCCACGCGGGCATGAGCGAAGGAGGCTAGAAGGTCTTGAGGAATGCTGCGCTCTATTGATTCAGATTGATCCAAGATACTTCTTGGATGTTGTTGGTATTCGTGATTTGACTTCCAGCAGGATCGGGCGCTGATATATACGCGATGGATGTATTCGTTGCCTTCTGTTTGCTGCTTGCCGCGGGGTACGCCAGGCTATGCATGCTGAACGAACGTCAATCACGAATCTTGAATTTGAATACCATGGCACCCCCAGAATCAAGAATCACAATTTTGAATCTCGAATCAACACATCACGAGATGCCGGAACATGTACGGTACTGTACTGGTACAAACAAAAAACCACAATCTGAATTTGAATTTGAATGTGAACAGAAGGCTGGCTGGCGCTGCGGGTAAATCACGCATATCGATTGTATTAATAACAGCCGCGGTGCCCGCGCGTCAGGTCGCGCAGGACCCCGCGCTTGCCTCCACCTCACATCCTCATCGACTTCTGCACCACAACGGGTTGTGCAGCCCAGCAGAGCTCGTTTGTCGTTCCCATGGCCTCTTGGTGATCTTGTTGCACTCACGATTGCTACGTCAGGAAGCGCCACCTCCACGACTTGGGCTCGCCATCGGCGTTGAGTGGTTCCGGTTCACGATCGTTGCTATCTCAAGATGGCGGCAATGCGCATCATCATCCGGCCCGTTGCCTCCATCAGGGCGCCGAATGACGCCGTCCGATTCGCCGGGATGACAACGCTCTCGTGTCGGCGATGCAGCTTAGCATCAAAGCAGCAACGACCAAGCGCTTTCCCCTCCCTACTCGGCAACAAAGTAGCTTCGATGCCCAACACTTCAGTCTCCTCACCAAACATCTTTCGACGATGTGTCAATACGCCTGCCGACAGCGGCGGGATTCGCAACACTACGCCTTCCAGTTCCAAGCCTACCAAAGATGCAGGCATGAGACCAGCGCACGTCGACGACGATAGGGGCTACTTGACCTTTACGCGTGCTTCACTGTTCAAGCTGACGCTACCGCTAGCTCCACCTTCTGATGATCCCAAGTCGCCCACCTCGAAGGCTTCCTCAGCGGCAGCACGCGCTCAACGGCGACAGGCAGAGCAAGGCAATGGGGAGGAAGAGCCAAAGCAGCACTTGCAGCCTGCGAAAGATAGTGTGAGGTCGTGGGAAAGGAGAGTCGAGGACGGAGAGACAGTATCGCAAGTGTATGATGATCAGAAAGCGGACGGCAAGACGAAGGCGGACCGCGCACAAGAGGTGGAGGATATGATGACTGATCGTGCAGAGCTGGAATTCGACGCGCATGCTCCCGCGCATTCCGTGGTGTTCCTTCTTCATGGGCGAGTCGCTTTGTCGCAAAGCTGAACTCTCATTCTTTAGAGTCCACTGACCCTCGTCGCACGCCGCCGCAGAGGCCAGCCGTTGTCATACGTCTCGAGCTTGATACGCTCCGAGGGCCCATCGGCACGGCCATTGCCCTCGCACACTCACGGAGACCACCCTCCTGGCACACCGCCTGATGACACGCTGGATAGCCGCTTGCCCGCGATCACGTTTCACACTCGGCGATCTGAGCTCAAGAGGTGGTCGCCTGCTACGGGTTTCAATGACTACGTTCGCGAGGCTGCACGACTTGGGAGCTTCACGATTCGCATCGGCGAGCGAGAGATCGAGGTGCGGCGTGCATGCGTTGGGGTAGTCTGCCCGTTGAGCATTGACTGACTTCCGGTCTGTTCTCAGGTCAACGTCCCTTCATTCGAGGATCGCACCCGCTTTCTGCGCTCGCGATTGTACGCGTGCACGGATGAGATCGAGAGGCTCAGAGTGCTCAAGGTTGAATGCGATAAGTTAGCCCAGGTCGGAACGAAGCGCTTTGCGTTCGCTGGAGCCGGGGTGCTAGCTACTTGGTGGGTTACAGTCAGCTACTTCACCTTCTTCACCGAGTATGGCTGGGATGTGATGGAGCCCGCTACATATCTCGTGTGAGCATGCTGTGCTTCATAACACAAGTCCGGATTGCATTGCTGATCCCTTCCTGTGGCATGCAGCGGTTTGGGAACCTTGATGGGAGGTTATGTTTGGGTAAGCCTTTGGTGTTGGGAAGACTGGATCCGCATGAGGCTTGCTGACGCAACTTTACGCTGTTCCACCGTATGTTGTGGCTTAGTTCTTGCTTCACAATCGCGAGGTGAGCTCCGTGACGGCCACAAGGCTCCTTCTCTCGTAAGCTGATCGTGCGGATCCTCTCACCTGCAGGTATCCTACCGCGCCGTGCTGAATGAGACGACGAGGTGAGCAACTGCCAGAGGAGCTTCAGAAGACAGCTTCAGCCTCTAAATGTTTTGCCGAACTTCGCAGTCGTCGCCAGCAAATGCTTTACGAGCAGCGGGGACTGAACGTAGTGCGTTACGAAGAGCTGATTGACGAAGCAAAGTCGCTGCGTTCACAAATCAAACGTGTTGCCGAAGATGTAAGCCACAGCCTTCGAGCCGGATCTCCCCCGACGCGTCTCAGCTGACGACTCGCTTCACACCTTAGTACGGTCTGGAATGGGATCAGGGAGAGACAGTGTCCGGTCAGAAAGCGAAAAGGGCTTTGGACGTGGTCAGGCGACGCGAAGCGGCAGATGAGAAAGGTGGTCGTTCCGTAAGTTCAAGGGTACAGCTCCTCCACTGAAGAGCGCCATAGTGACTGAATCTAGAGGTCACGCCGCGCGCAGAAGAAGGAAAAGGACGATGAGGATGAGGAAGACGAAGATCATGAAGAGGCGGAGAAAGACGATGACGGGGATGGAGTCCCTGATGGAGATCAGCGTCGGACTGCACGCGCGGCGTTGCGCTCGAAGCAGCAAAAGGACGAGCAAAAGGCATGAGGTTTGCTTCGAAGATCTGACAAATCGGACCAAGCATCGCATGGGACCGTGCTGCAAGCATCATACATACAACATACCCTCAGCAACAATCATACACGAGCGTGGCCAAGGATTCAATTGAACTTCCAGCATCGCGTTACGTGTCCAGCGCGAGATGAGGCTGCAGCGACCCAACGCAGTTTTTGAGCGTCTCGCGAGGGAATATGTGCCGGGCGCCGCGGTGACACAAGTTGGTTGGAGTCATCGAGCAAGCGGGCTTCGTCTACTTGATTTTGATTGCCGGGCGCATAAGAAGACCCGAGCATCTATCGTGATTAGCGCACATGAGAGGCCCGCCTAACACTTTCCGAGCGTGCAATGCCGGCGCGAATCTCTCACGAAGCGCACCTAGAGGGCAAGAGAGATTGTCTGAGTGTCTGCATGAGTGTCGCGAGTGCTCAGATACAAAGTGGTTGTTTGAATGCAATTACGTCTGTGGCTTGGTTAGTGACCGGTGCCTGATGCGAACCGTTTTATGTAACCGCGATGTCCAGAAATGATATGTACTGATCATTATTGTTCTGCCTGAATCATGGGCATGCGGAATGACCGAGGCGAAGCTCACGATGCCTCGGCCGCAGCCTGCGAGTCCGCACCGTTGGAATGAATGGCTCACGACGCTTCACGCAACGGTGAACGCGGATTTTATCGAGATTCCACGCGCTGACGAGCAATTCCATGATACGTCGATCCTCGACTTGACTGGCGATTGGCCATTGCGATTCAGTCAATAGTCCATCGCGAATATCGCGCACGAAAATGCGAACCTGGGTGAGCTTCGCTCGGATAGAAAGTCGACCGACCGACCGACTTTGCCGGCGGTTGCTCGGACATCGTGCTGCTGCTGCTCTTCTTCTAAATTGACGCCACAAATCTCGGCTTCGCGTCTACGCGGCCGATTTGGCGCGCTCTGCTGCTCGGCCGATTGAGTGAGCGGGTGCAGCAGCAGCAGCAGCCAGCAGCAGCCAGCAGCTTGGGCCCTCAACCCCTCCACATGATTGGCGCATGAAGGCTCGCTGCAGCAGCGAGTTCGGTGCGGTTGCTCCGAAAAGGCGATGCAGCGGCTGCACGCGGTTGCGATTCAACAAGGTTCGCGATTGCGGTCGCGCTGGATGACGTCCCTGATGCGATAGGTAGTGTACCTACGGCCAATTCGTGTGTAGGCACGAGAAGCAAAGCAAATGGAGCAGCAAGCAAGCCGACTTTATCGCTAAAGGTAAAGGCCCGATCGATACCAGCTAGCTAGCTGGCCGACGTATAAGAATTCTTCCTTGGCTGGCGTCTCGCTGGCACATTTCTTCCACCATCATACTCGAGCCATCTCCATCCGCTCTGCTCCTCACTGCAAGTGCTGCCCCACGTCACATCTCGCAACATGGCTTCATCCAGTAGCGCCTCCCCTTCAGGTTGGCTGCCCACCTTTACTAGCCTCGACTATGCCAAGTTCTTCTCTGCCGGCGCTTTGTGCGCTACCGCTACCCACGGCGCCATGACGCCCGTGGATGTGGTCAAAACTCGAAGTACGTTGCCCAGCCCATTTGTGGTGCTGGAAGATGGCAGTTGAGCTGCGCTGGTGGTTGTGCGTGTTGCTCATATCACTGACGTTGATTACGCCCACTGTACCGTAGTCCAACTGGAGCCAAAGGGATCCAAATTGAATGGCATGGCCACCATGACTAGGCACATCATCGCTAGCGAAGGCCCATCTGGCCTGCTTGCCGGCTTCGGCCCCACAGCAGTGGGCTACCTCATCCGTGAGTTACGAGCGTCGGCAGACTAGACCTGCAGCATTACGTCGCCAGTCTCCAGTAACATGTGCTGATGTGCGTCCCCTTGTGCGTTTCTCAAGAGGGAGGAGCAAAGTTTGCCGGTTTCGAGTTTTTCAAGCTGCAAGGAGCTAAGCTGGCGGGTAGCAGAGAAGCGGCAGAACAATACCGCACAGCGATTTATGTTGGAGGATCCAGCGCTGCGGAGCTCATCGCCACTACGCTACTGACTCCCTTGGAAGCGGCTCGTATTCGTCTGGTCTCTACTAGAGGATACGCCAGCGGCTTGGTTGGCGCTGTTGGGCGCATGGCCAAGGAAGGAGGCCTGAGAGAATTCTACGCTGGTTATGCTCCCATCCTCTGCAAGCAAATCCCCTACGCCATAGGTCAAGTGAGCGACTTCCACCCTTTGGGTAGTGCAGTGATGCTTGTGACTGGACACTGAGGGCTCTTTCTTCCCCCGCAATCTCACCTCACTACCACAGTTCACCACCATGGAGACCCTTTCGGACCTGCAGATTACAAAAGATCTCAAAGCCAAGGGTCACGCAGCCGAAGTGGCCGTTGATCTGGGTAATGGTGTGCTAGCAGGTTTCGCAGCTGCAATCCTCTCTCATCCCGCCGACACTCTTCTTTCGAAGATCAACCGAGGAGGCGGAGGATCAGGTTCAGCAATGAGCAAGCTGATCGTGCTTGCCAAGGAGACTGGACCCGTCGGTATCTGGGCAGGTTTGGGTACAAGAATGCTCATGACCGGTTTCCTGATCGCCGGTCAATTTGCCCTCTACGCTCAAATCAAAAAGGCCGTCGGCGCTCCTCCTGGCATCGCCATCGCCAAGGCCAAGGATAGCTCCAAAGCTTGAGCATTCCTCTTCGTCTTACCCAAACGCAGAGCGATGCGTTCAAGCTTGCTTTTGCTCTGATCGTGTCTCAACTACTTGCCTCGACCGATGGTCAGGTATCTGTATTATTAGCACGCCAAGACCGTTCAAGCGCTTCTCATGGCAAATCTTGATGACATTACTGCAGCTAATCCTGGGGATAGATACACGCTTCGACAGTACAGGAATTGAGGAGAAGGTCCCACAACTATTGACGTGGGAACAGCAGGCCGCGAGTGCTGGATACGATGAGCCGAAGCGAGACTTGCGGATGCCTTGTCACCATCAGCGAAGCATGCGTGATCGCACTCTACGCTTCGAAAGCCCACTTGCCGCGAATAGGACCTCCATGAATGCGCTCAGCCTCGAGCAGCACCTCTTTCTGTCCGGCATTCTCCAGTCCCCTGGGACCAGCTTCTTCGATGCGGTAGCCTTGCTTGCCTGCGGCCGTGAAGCGACGAGCGCCGTACCTATTCTCTGGAGCGACGAAAACGCGTTCCCAGAGGTAGCGCAAGCTGCCTGGAGCGGCAGAGGGCATGTACTAAGGTCAAGGGTCGAGGGGAAGAAGTAGAACGAGCGAGAGAGAGACAGACGATCAGCATTCGGCCAAATGGCAAACGAACAGAGCGTCCGATGGATATGCGCTCACGATTGGCTCATTCTCCACCCAATTAGGATAGCTCCTAGGCTTGCTCGCCTTCCTAGCCTTCTCCTCGCCGCCAACCGGACATACGCGCCCGTCTGCAGCCTTGGCACCGGATGCGGGACAGATGCCCATGTCGACAGAGCCGTCCAGTATGTTGTCGGTGCCGAGGGGCAACAGCGTCTTGGGCTTTGAACGTGGAGCGCAAAAGAGCAGCACGAATGTCCCAACGGCTCGCAGTGCCAGCGAAGTGCTGCTGGAGACCCATGCAGAAGGCGCAGCCAGTCCGAAGGCCTTGCGTAGGCGATCTGACAGGAGAGAAGCTGTACACGAAGCAATGCGAGTGCAATCGAACGTCGTCAGCAAGTGTTGACGAGGTACATGGCGCGCGACGAGGACCACGGGTCGCTCACCGATGATGGGGAAGAAGGGCGCACGCAGAGCGCGAGGCACGTGGTACAAGAGCAGGTGAATCGTCTCGACGGCGACCTCGTGGTTCTGGGGAGCGAAGACCATGTGTTTCTGCTCGTAAGATTCGGCCCAAGCCTTCATATCTTCCAAGGTTTCTGGAACATCTTTGATGTTGAGGCATCGACCAGAATGGTAAAAGACGGTGAAGAGCGCTTCAGCTTCTAGAGGCGTGGCATCGCGCCATCCGGCCTTCTTGTACCAGAGGACCGGCTCCAGCATGAATGTGCTGAGCGTGTACAGCATGTCGTCGTTGGAGATCGGAGCGCCGTGCGGACCGTGCAGAGCGTCGGCTCGACGATGCAAGAAATTGATGCGCGCAAAAGCGATTGCTGAACGTGGATCGTCCTCATCCGGCCAGAGCTCGTTTTCGCCTGCACGCCCAACGTCGTTCTTGTCCAGATCCAGAGCAGGCAAGGCGTAGGTGAAGAATGCGGCGATGAGGACCGCCGTGTCGGCATACCTT
>CCYA01000389.1:679055-715186 GCA_900000165.1 Ceraceosorus bombacis | reverse complement strand
CGGGTGCGGGTGCGGGTGCGGGTGCGGGTGCGGCAGGCATGGACACCATCCAGCAGCAGCACCGAGACGTGTTACACGTCAGTCACTTGCGCGCATGAGACGGCGTGCATCATGTTTCATCTTCACTCACACAAATTGGCCGGTACGCAAAAGGATCTGACCGTGCCGACCCGCGATCGAGGAGGTTCGCATGCAGCGCACAGACAGGGCAGGCATCCCGTCAGAATGCAGTGCGCGGGCGGTACATATATCAGGCAAGTGACCGAGTCATGTCTCACCTTGCTGATGGATGGAATACCATAAGTCTTGAACAGACTGAATTCCAGCGACTTTAGCGTGACGAAAGGTTGTTCCAGCGCGCTCATGTCTTAGCACGTCGACGTAAATGGCGAGACGTGATCAGCGAAATGTAAAACACGAGGCTGTCCGTGCAGGTATACACGGCGGCGGGTGAAGTATACAGCTTCTCCCGCGGCTCCTCCTCTCTCTCATGACTCACTTCGGAAGATGTACTGTGCATCTCGCACACCGCGCAAACCGCTCTTGTTCATGCGCTTCAGACCGCGCTTCTCATCCTCCTTGCTCAGAGCGTACTTGCCCTCGAAACGCTTCTCTACGGCATCGCGGTGATTGAAGCGAACGGTGCGAACGTAGGCCATGCGTGCTGCGAGCAGAGCGAATATCAGTCCACTCATGGCCCATGGACTGGCTGTGACGTTGAGCAACATGTTGCAGTGCGGTCACGCGAGGAGGATGCGCTTGTTGTCGAAAAGGATGGAGAGCGGGAGGACGAGTCAGGTTGGCACGTTCCACAGGGATAAGGCTAGCTAGCTTGGAGTCTTTGAGATCTCTTGCCTCCTCGTCAAGTGGCGCGCCAATGTAGGCACTACAAGTATGAGGGTCATGAAGAGGCTTGCACCCACGACTTGCACTCACACTCACGACTTGCTGATTGATACAAGAACATTGAGAACGCGCCATCTGCCCAGCTAGCACGCACCCGAACTGACCTGTGCACCAATGAGCATCGGTAGAAATGTAACCGGTCAAAGCTTAGCGTGGGTGCCGGATAAAGCCCGCATGGCAGCGCGTTGCCTTGCTTTGCTTTGCTTTGCTTGGCTGTGTGCTGCTGGCCCTTACCCCGCATCTGCACAGGAAGCGTGGAGTCGTGACAGAAACAGGTGCGGTGCCGCCGTCTCCCACAACCGGCTGAGAAAGCGGTGCGGCGGAAAATGGTGAGGTGAGGAGAGGGGTCCCGCCATACGTGACATCGCCCGCACGCACCCATGAGCGCAGCTTCCATCTCGAGGTACTTTGACTGCGTATGCCATTCGGATTCCGCAGCCTCGACGAGCCTCGTTATTTGGACGTTTGTGCTTCGTAAAGCCCACACATCCTCCCCGTGAAAGGAGGGTCTTTTCCGTCTGGCTGTTCGGACATGGTATACAACGTCCAGCTCGTAGCAGGCTTCGCCAGCTGCTACGCAGACGCTGGCCAATGATGACTGGCGCGAAAAGACTGGTGCTTGTCGTCCGTCTGGGTGCAGCCAGAAACCGGCACGCGAGTGGCCGGACTGGCCAGTCATGACGGCCCGACAGTCATGAGTCGAGCTTTTGAAGTGACACGGCAGTCAGTGAGTGTGCGAAATCGCGGAGCTTAAGCTACTGCCATACCGCATTCAAGTCGTAGCTACATGCGTTGCTTGGTGTCGCTCGCTTCGGAGAGCGAGGCTGTGTGTTCCGTCCCAACAGCGCGCATACCTAACCCACGGCAAGCTTGCGCGGCGTCGCAATCATACTCGTAACGGCATTCACAATGGAGACAAATCAACAATGCATTTCAATGCGACTCGTGCTGCTAGTGCTGCTACTTGGCCAACCAAGCTCCTACCACCTCCCACCACTTGTCCGGATTGTCGCACATTGGCAAGTGGCCAGACGCGGGGATGGCTTCGAACTGCACATTGGCGCTCGAGTCTTGGTCCCGCACCTGCTGAGCCAGCGCTCGCATCGTCTCTGGTAGTTTGCCGTCGTGCTGTCCTGCGATCAGCAGAGTCTTCGTCTTCGCCAACGCATCCAGCAGACCAGCTTGAAGCAGATCGTAGCTCTGCAGTGCTCGGGCACCCTTTTCGAACCCCTCGGCGGACGTTGTGGATACGAGTTCGTGCAGCTTGTCTCTGACTTCGAGAGTCGCGTTTGTCTGCTCGCCAAACCAGCGAGGCACAGTCTGATCAGCCAAATGCGACATGGACTCTCTCCTTGCCAAGTCTATCCTGTCGTTCCAAGCCTGAACATTGGCGCTAGGAGTCGAGGCTTGTGTGTCGCATGCAATAACGCGTTCGGCTAGTCGCGGATGTCTGACTGCAAAAGACAGCGCTGTAGCACCACCTTGACTTACGCCGATGACTGCGTACGCCTTGTCGATGCCGTACGCAGAGAGGATTTCGGCGACGTCATCAGCCAGGATTTCCATGGTACATGCTTCACCCGGAACGCTAGACCTTCCGTGCCCTCTTTGATCGTACCAGATTACGTTATAGCCTGCCTTTTGAAAGTGCGGCAAGACCCAGTTCCACATTGTGAGGTTTGTCATCAGAGAGTTGACAAGGATGATCCAAGGAGCGTTGACTCTCGCGAAGCTTACGCTACTCGCCAACCTGCATCCACCTCCTGTCTTGACGTCGATGTAGCGATAAGAGGTGTCGTCTGATGCTGTGACAGGAGAGAAAGTGTCCATACCGGGCACTGGCACGGGTGCAGCTGCTTTGTCATCGATGTCCAGCGCCACTAGAAATCGCGAGACCATGTTGTACACTGCGGTGGTAGCCACTGCCTCGACGACCTTTCTATTCGCTGCAGTCTCGTCCTCTCCATCTTTTTGAAAAGCGGATCTAGCTGCCTCGAACGTCTCATCCGATACATGCACCTTGGTCGTCATTTCGTCTGCTAATGAAAGCATTGCAGCTTGGATGCTCGACAACGAGCCAGCTCCTGGCCTGGTAGAAGACAAAGCTGGCACGCCAAGGTCGCCAATACGAGTAAGTTGCTCCGTGCTGACACCCTCTTCGCGCGCCACCTTTTCGTGCTGGATCCATTCAAAGGCTGCTTTGTTTCTAGCGGCGACCCTCAAAATCTTGATGAGAATGATGAAAGCACAAGTAAGCAAGGCAGTGTTGAGAATTCACGTTGGCCTGCTTTGCGTCGACACCGGCGTCGGAAGGAACGCACCATGATTTCTCGCAAATCGCCCTCCAGCTGACTACCCGTCCTCACGGCTCCTAGCAGTGTGTTCCATCCTTGAGCGATGGGCGGAGCGTTGAGCAGCATGCCATCAAGAGATGTCAGTCCCCTCGCCCCCCGTCTCTGACGGATGGCATCTGCCACAGCATCGCTCCCGGCAGGGGGAAAGACGTAAGGTACTCGAGGCATCGTAGAAAAGATCTGACTTGAAGATGCTCTGCTCAAAATGATCTGAATGCTTGACGATGCTGGTGGCAAAAGAAGGAGGAAGGGAGGGCTTCAAGTCTTGGAGCAGGAAGCAAAGTCCTGCTGGGGCGTCCCGCAACTTAGCCGGGCGCGCGCCTCCACCTAGCTCCGATCGGAACGGAAAAAAGTCGGTCCGTGCTGTGACCCAAGCATGCAGCTTGCGGCGCGATACCAGAGCAGCAGCAGGGAGCATGCATGAGGAAGCGCGGGGATGAGCATGCGCATGGGCGTGAGCGGATGCTCGCCCCCGCGGATGCTTGCCCAGAACCACTCTTGACTATACTTCATAGACACTCACGACTTTCATCGACTTCTCGCAAGCATGAAAGCAATCAATCGAGCATCGTGAACCAAGAATCACAACGTGAACAAGGCATTCCTACTTTTAAGTCAGACGACGCAGGTCTGTCGATGCGAAAAAGCCATTTGGTCTGAACCGAGGGCAGCCAATGTAGATCATTTGAGGCTTTGTATGCAAGTGACACAATCACGTCCTGACTGACAAATTTGCAAGGCCAAGGTCAGAAGAGGAGCTCTAAAGCAGGAAATGCATTGTCAAGCGTCCATTGGCGCCCCTATGCGAGCTTTGCAAGCTCCTTTGAAATCATCTTCACCCAGCGGTGCACGCAACAGCGCAATAGTCGGCAGCTCAAGAGCTAAATTCCGACGAGGGCCGCCGACCACGCAAGTTCGCTCGCTTGCCGGCCCTTTTGGCAAAACGGCACCAACGGCGACACTTTGCCGTTGCAATACTTCATGCATCTCGCCATCAATCTCGACAGCCATACACCTCCCGAGCCACATCATCCCATCTGCTCCCCTTTACTTTGTATTGGCCAGCATAGCGCGCTTCCATATCGTGTATTCTGCTCCCAACAATGACCAAGCTATGCAGTGGTGCTCCAAACGCTGTATGAGCCCTCTCTTCCGCTCTCTGCGCTCTTCGCTTGTCCAGCTCCGCCTCCGAAGCCAGCTCGTCCGCATCGTCCATCTCTTCCTCTGCTCGTGCTTCTTCTGGCGTAGCTGCGGCCAACGCGAGCAGCTCAGCTAGCGTACCGGCAAAGATGCCCTCGCTTTCCGCCCCCATTCTGCACAGCGCTACCGCCAGAGTGCTTTGCGCGTTCAAAATGGGAGCGACGGGAAGGGAAGAGGTTGCCAGACCTTGTGAATGCGCTTCAGAAGCCGAGAGTAGCTTTTCGATGAGCTGAGGGATGAGCATGTAGCGAGGTGGTTGGTACCTTTGGATGCCCCTGAAGCGCAGACGGTTTGCAAGGCAAAGAGGACTGTCAGGATGCTCTGCGATTGTGGTGCATGCTTCGACGCCTCGGCTGCTCACCTGGCCATATCCTCTTCGCTCTGTTCTCTCACCTTGATGTCGCCCAGGACCAAGGTGTGCATGCCATGCTGAAGGTTCTCTGCGATTCTGGGCAACCAACTGTCCACCTGAGCAAAAGGCACGCTGACAGTCTGTCCAAAGTTGTAAGGTTGCAAGCCCGAACTCGCAATGGCCGTCATGATGCTGGCATTGTGCACCACTCGCACAGTCGCTCCCGAAGCTTTTGCGCGAAGGATCAAGTCGGTGTGCGTGGTTGCTGAAAGCGGATCGCCGACTACGCAAAAACTGACATTGCCATCTTTGCAGTCTCGGATGATGTCGTCCGCCTCCAGCTCTACCGTCTCTCGATGCGCCAGGATGACCGATTTCCCCCACAACTTCTCCAGTGCGCTCGTGTCGGAGAGCATGAGGATCGAGGTGTAGGCCTCCAGATAGACGCGAGAGGAGGATCGGATGGCTTCCAAGCCGCGAAGGGTGATGTCCTTCTCATCTGCCAGGCCTAGGCCTATGACGTACAGCACCATGGTGAGCACTTGGCGAGCTTCAAAGTTTGGTGCGTCGAGGATGAATGGTAAGGATATCAAGTATGGCCGTGCTTTCGTCTTGCGACCGACGCTCCTCTATCCGTGTCTGGAGCTGTGCCGGTTTGAGAAGGATGAAGGCGAGGAAAGTGCGCGAGATTTACGATTGCAAAGTTGAACCAGGCCGGCTGCGTTGTCACTGCAAGTAGGACGAAGGTGCGTAGTCAGAGTGCGGTGCGAGTCCATGCCGGCCCTGCGTAGGTTGGAGGTGAAGGCATGCAGAGACCGAGCTGCGCTGCGCGCGTTTGAGATTGATCAGGTCAAACATCGCGATTTTCATTTGAGCGAGGCGGTGCTGATTTTCGCGCACGCGACTCAGCGCGCGCGTCTGCCGCGGCGTTGCACTCGTGCACAGGCGAAAGTAGGTATGGATACAATCACGAATTGGTATACAGGCCTGGTGGTGGCGCTGAGCTGCATGCTCATGACCCTTCACTTCTCCACGCTCTCCCTACTACCATCCGTCACCCTGACCAGGTCCAAGATCGCTATAGGCGCAGCTCTGAGGTCACGGCAGTCATGACAACGCGAGAGTAAGAAGTCAAATTTTCGCCTTGCACGCCGTCAAGATGTCACTCGAAGAGCTCTTCAACGTCAGGCGAGCCGCCGCAAAGGCTCGCCGATTCGGTGGTGCGGAGGAGGACGAAAGGGCTGCCCAGCACAATCATGGATACTCTGCAGCAGACCGAACTGATGCCGTTGTGGTTTGCGCTTTGTGAGTCGCGACCTCTTCCGCGTCGCCTTCCTGTCGCCGTGCGCCGCGCTTATCCATCGGTGCCTGCTCCCCCTCTGACCCGACCGACGTAGCTGCTCAAAGCAAAATTCGGCATACACATGTCCTCAGTGCAACGCTCGGTACTGCAGCCTGGCATGCTTTCGCTCACCGCAGCACGACAGATGTTCCAAGCCTTTTGTGGATCGCGTGCTGCGAGAGGAGCTGGGAGAAGAAGGTGTTGCAGGCGCACCTGGCTTCAAAGCGACGGATGCAGAGCGTACGGAGGTGATGGAGCTTCTCAGAAGGTTTCGACAACAGCGAATCGAGGATGTGCCCGGAGTCCATGCTGATGACGCATCGGATGAAGACTGCGATAATGGTGATGCGTCTCTACAGCTACCCACCGATTTTGATCCCGGTGAGCAAATAGCTTCCCGAGCACGCGCATGTATGCTTCATTTGCTCACATTTCCAATTTTTTGCGCTGGCTGGCAGAGAGCGCGGATACTGCACAGATCATATCGGCACTGTCACATACACAGCGCGACGCGTTCCTTGCTTTTGCCCTTCAAGATCACAGACGCGCGCGCAATGTCGAGGAGGACGGACCGTGGTGGACTGCGTCGTCGTCAAAGCGAAGGCTGCCAAGTCGGAAAAGCAAAGAATTTGGTAATGAGGCGAGCAGATTGAGACCGCCAATGGAAGCCGCATCGCTGCGCTACAACCTGCTGGCTGTACTCTTGGTATACGCCCACCTCATTCGACACTTGGACGTCTCCGCACTTCAGGAAGTGATGCTCTTTGATGATAAAAAGAGATCTCAGCAAGCATCCGAGACACCGAATACGGGGGCTCACGGGACTGTTCCGACGGAAGGGGAGCAAGAGTACGCTGGTATGCCACCTCTCGAGGATGTGCCTGACACAGGAGGCCAGTTGCTCGCAGCCGTGCCCGAGCGGCCTACCGAGCCATATCAAGGACCAAAAGTTGAGAGCGGTGTTCGAAGCCCCGTCCCGGCGATGAGCCGCCCTGAAAAAGACTTGAAACATGATGCGCTGTCATCGATCATGGCACAAGAAGCGGCGACACAGAAGAGCGTGGCAAGGGACATTGCGGCGCGCGCACTGCCATTCGTAAACGCAGTCAAGGGCGAACAGTCTAGGACGCAATTTGCGAGCGTCGAAGAGGTGGCCTTTGATGTCTTGAGTCGGCTTGGGAGGCATTGGCGTGAATCAGCAGCACAGATGCTCGCGCTCCTTCAAGACGCCCTTCATTTGATTTTTCCAGCTGTAGAAGAGGAGACTGGATCGTCGATGTGGGAGCTCGCACTCTCGGACCTTGCGCTGGTCCTTTCGCAGCACGGCAGGAAGAAGATGGTCTTTTACGCGGCAATGTGGCGGACCGCAGTTACAGACAAGATCAAACAAGGTTTTAAAGAAGAGATCAAATCCCATTGCGAAATACTGCAGGAAGAATTGAATCGCGCGGTAGAGGAGGAAAGGCTGGATGCGGTGAGGGAGAGAGAGGAGAATGCTGCGAACATGCTGAGCGACCGCCGTGTACCAGCTGCAAATAGCAGAATTCGGGAAATGCCATAGCTCCTGAGTCTCGAAGCAAAGGAATCAACTCAAGAGTGAGCAGAGACTCATTCGTAGAGCAGACTATCAGCAGTGTGACAATGAATTCGCAGTCAGTATAGCAGTAGTGAAGCTTGGTGGAGAGCTATAGCTGTCTTGGATGTGTGCTGTGCTGTGTTGGCTGAGCTTGTGCCTGCCCCGCGTCACGTTGGTGAGAATGCCGCCGCCACGTGGTGTCTGTCGATGGTCTGTTTAGATGCACGCGCGGCGGCGCCTTCATGAATTCACAAATTTGTACAGTGAAGGCTCTGCTGCGAACGCAGAACACGAAAGTTGAGGATTTCGGTCTGTTGTAATCAATCATGTCCGTGGTGCCAGGAACATGGCTGAAGCAAGCACGAAGCATATTCATGCTGAGTTGTATTCGTGATTTGAATGCTAGCGAGCGAGAAGGGCCTGACACAAGAGATCACAATTTGCGTTGATGCCGCCTGCCAGGGATTTTGAAAGTCATAGATGAGTCTAGCCTTGGTCTCCTTCCATGACTCAACAAGACTCTGTAATCCCTGTCCGCAATCCCAAATGTGAAGTCAAATCCAGCAGTCAACAGTGCTTGGCCTCGCCGCGCATAGTCGCCATGGGGTCGTCAGACAAGCTCGTCGGGTCCTGCCTTTGCTGGTCCTGCAGAACGAATATTTGTTTGCGAGCGAGTCGAGGGTGGAGTGTGGTCACGTGTTTCCAATTTCTCTTGTTCTCTCTTGCCGTCCGGCGCTTCGGCCCGCACAGAAAAGGCCTATACAGATGAGTTGTGGGCAGGTATATTGCGAGAGCAGCAGCAGCAGCAGCCATGCAGCGAAGAGCGGGAGAGGGGGAACGAACGCACAGTCAGCAGCTTATAAGCTGGGTGCAGTAGTCTACAGTGTATGTGTGTGTAGCAGGCTCGAGCAGCATCAAGCATGCTGCAGCAGCCGCTTGCTTGGTTGCCGTGCGACTGCACTGCTTTGGCGCCTACAGCTTCGCGGGGCCTTGCATTTGCATGGCTGCTGCTGTAGCCACGCGAGATGGCTGCTGCTCGCAGGGCTTACGCGGTTGCGCAAGTCACAGTGCTGTGGCTGCTACAAGTCACGAGTATCCGGTGCGGTACTAGCCATGAGCGAGACAGCAGCTATGTGACTGGGCCAGACCAGCATCAGGCGCGGGCAGCAGCAGCAGCAGGAGCAGGCAAGCAGGCAGGCATCAGGCAGAGAGGCAGCAGCAAGCGCGTGAGCGCGGCTCTTCGGCCTCCAAAGGTCTGAGCGATCTGCGCGAGCAAAGTCGAGACGAGAGTCAGAGTCCATCTTCAAGTCGCGAGTCCTCCTGATGGCAGCGAAGAGGCGCGGCAGACGATGCACACGCAATTCACGATTCGAGATCTTCAAAATTTCCGCTTTGCTCCTTGTACGGGTCCATGACGAACCACCAAAGCAAGTGATTAGTGAAACGTGGGCAAGATCGCTTGCTACTTGCACCACAAACGCCACCTCATTGCACCCATCCTCGACACCAGACATTTGGCATAAGTCCTGGCCTGTTCGAAACAGAGCGGCTCGATTCGTTTGCACTTCTCTGCTATCCCGGCCTTTACCGCTACACTCTCTTTATCACCTACAGCGTATTTGACCTCGCTCACTCAGCGTCTTCTGCGCTGGTCGACTCGATCTGATTCCAGCTTGTTCTTGCGTTGCTGGCCCAGCGTTTCATTCCGCTGTCCAACACGCGGAGACCGAGATGGCCAAGGCCAAGGCGCCAGTGAGGGCTCAGCCTGCTGTCACGGCTCCGCCGGCCAGTGCTCAACAGCAGTCGCCCAGAGCAGCGCCTATTACGGAGCACAACTCTCCTTCGACCCCCTCTGCTACCGCTGCAGCAGCCGCTGCCGCTGCTAAGAAGAAGAAAAAGAAGGCCAAAGGAAAGAAGGCGGACACGGACGAGTATGCAGATGATACAGGCTCCCCCACGCTCGGAGATGGCGTGCCCCTGAGTGTCGGCAATGGAGGCCTGGAGGGTGTCAATCACGCCCACTCACCGCATGCTGGTGCTCGCAAAGATCCTTACTCGACTGCCGCGCAAGCACAGGCAGACTTGCTCGCCACAGCGAGCGATCTTTACCGCCGCATCGAGGCAGACCCTCAAGGCATTCCGGACGATGATGCGTACTGGACATCGCTGCCAGCGCACCTTCGCACTTTCATTCGCAATGCGTTGCCCTTGGGTCAGCTGCCTGCGTCTGCTCAGATGAACCCCAACGATCCCAAGTCCCGGCAAGCATCCACTCAAGCGATGATCGCTGTCGCGCAGCAACTCGCTCAAGCCGCGCATGCCTCTCAGCGCCATCTGCAGCAGTACCCTGGCGGCACACATCCTTACACCGGCCTGCCGTTCGACCCTTCCATCTTTGCAGACTTGGCCATGCATCCGGACACCGCACTGCCCCTTCACCCGCACCCCAACTACACTACAGACAGTGGTGCTCAGCTGCACTACACCACAGGCGCGCCAGGCTCGAATCCACCCCCCACTCAGCCACCTGGAGAGCCTTTACCGGCGCCTGTGTTGTTGGTGAATGAGTACGGAGAGGAGACGGGGGAGTATGATGATGAGTACTACTCTGATGAAGAGCTGGATCACGCCGATGCGGCGGCTGCGGCGGCTCTTGACCGGGGCTTGATCCAAGGGCCGGATGGTCAATGGGTTCAGGATGTTTCCAGAGCAAATCTCACTAATGGGGCGCCACAGTCGGCTGCTGCGAAGAAAAAGAACAAGAAGAAAAAGAAGAAGGGAGTCGGGGCCAATGCAGGGCAGGAACTGCTGCCCCCTGTTCCGGCACCGGCACCTTTGGCACCTTCTGCTCGTAGCCCAGCAGCTCCGCCGGCACCACAGCCCCCTCCGGCGCCGCGGTCGAATGCTCCCGCCAGTAACGCACCTCCGCCACCAAGTTCCAGAGCGGCAGGCAAGCAGCCCATGACGTTCACGTCCAACGCTGCGGGCAAGGCTCCAGCGCCACCTCGAGCAACCGCGAATGGACATGCGCATTCAGCAGCTTCAGGGAAGAGGCCTGCTTCCGCGACCGGCTCATCGCATGCTCACGGCTCAACAGCGAATGGACATGTGAGCCAGCCGCCGCGGATCTGGTCCACGAGTACTGCTGAAGAGCGGGAGCGGATCAAAGAGTTCTGGCTAGCTCTCAATGAGAAAGAGAGGAGGAGCTTAGTGCAAGTGGAGAAGGACGCGGTGCTGCGCAAGATGAAAGATCAGCAAAAGCATCATTGCTCGTGCGCGGTCTGCGGGCGCAAAAGGAATGCGATAGAGGACGAACTCGAAGTGCTTTATGACTGCTACTATGAGGAGCTGGAACAGTATGCCAATCATCAGCGCCAATATGTGTCAAGCGGCGGGACGATTCCGCCTCCTCCCGGTCCGGGTCCGTTCCCTGGCTCTGTGCAAGTGGACAGCAACGGCATGGTCATTGAGGGCAATCAACCTAGCAAGACCACTGCTGTCACTGCTGCTGCTGCGGAGCGACAGCCCACAGTCAGACAGCCTCACAAAAGAGGTCCACCGGCCCCTCCAGACGAGGGTTACACTGATGAAGAGCTCGAAGGCTCGGAAGAGGACTACGAGTATGAGGATGAGGAAGGGGACGAGGAAGAAGGCGACCCTGAGCTTGACGAGCATGATGGCAAAGGTGGCGCGCGTCGCCGAAGGGCCCCTGCGCCCGCTGCGAACAATGCTGCCGGTCGAGACTTCCTCAGCTTCGGATCATCTTTGACTGTCAAAGGTAGGTAGGGTTTTTGGGACCACGAGCTCCGACGATGTCTAGGTCTCGCAAGCTTTTGAAACTATGCTGACTCGACGTCACTCTGCAATCCTCGCATCTCTGACTCACCCTCCCGCCGCTAAACGCCTTCTTCAATACTTGTGCTCGCTGCTGCCTGACCCACGATGCTACTTGCTGCACAACAGCAGGAGGAATCCTCACAGTAGCAGACGATCTCCTGAAGAATGATGGGCAGAAGTTCATCGAGATGATGGAGCAGCTCGCTGAGCGTCGTGCAATTCGCGAGGAGGAGGTTCGAGAAGAGCTGGACGCATCGCGGGATGGCGATGGCGAGGCCGATGACGACGAAGCAGACGATGAGGAAGATGATGAGGACCTCGAAGACCCTGCTGTGAGTGTTTCAGCCGCCCGGAATTTGGCAGATCGGACTGTTGATCGACGGCAAACCTCTGCGCATGACCACAGGATGCTCTTACAGATGAGCAGAGGATGGAGGAAGGTCGTCGCATGTTCCAGATCTTTGCAGCCCGCATGTTCGAGCAGCGCGTGCTGCAAGCGTACCGAGAGCGTGTAAGTAGGCGGGCGCATATGGCCTGCCGGCCTGCAGAGCAGCGCCCTGACTGGGATGATCTGCCGATGTCACACAGATTGCCCAAGAACGACAGCTGCAACTTCTCCGCGAACTCGAAGAAGAGGATGCTGCCGAAAAGGAACGCGATGCGAAGCGAGCCAAGGAGAGCTTGCGCAAGAAGGACAAGAAGAAGTGAGTTGCAAACGGCATAGCCCCTTTGATCAAGCCAGTTAATCCTCGATTCTATCTTGATGCATCTAGGCAAGCGAAGGCTGTCAAGGAGGAGGAGCGTGCCAAACGCGATGCCGAGAAGGCTGCTGCGGAGGCTGCTACCCGAGAGAAGCTTGAGAAGCAGCGCGAGGCGGAGTTGAAGCGTCAAGAGGAAGTGCGGCAGAAACGCGAGGCTGAACGTAAAGCGCAGCTCGAAGAGAAGGCGAAGAAGGACGAGGAGCGACGTAAGCGTTTGGAGGAGCAGGAGGCGGAGAAGGAGCGCAAGCGCAAGGAGAAGGAAGAAAAGCTTCGTCTCGAACGCGAAGCGCGAGAGGCAAAGGAGCGGGAGCGCAAAGCAGCCGAAGACGAAATCAGGCAGCAGAAGGAGCTGAAGGAGAAGGAAGAGGCCGAGCGAAGAGCCAAGAGGGAGAAAGACAGAAAGGCAGCCGAGGTTGCCAAAGCTGAGAAAGAAGCAGCTGAGCGTGCGGCTTCGCAGGCCAAAGCAAACCAGCTTGCGCAACAACAGCGAGCGGCTGCTGCGGCCGCTGCAGCTGCCAAGGCACCTGTCCCTTCGCCTCCTGAATCCACGACCACTACGGCTCCTGTCTCGCCCTCGGGATCTCGAGCCCAAGTTCCGGTGTCGCCTGTTCCCAGATCTCCTGCTGCAGCCGCTGCTCTGGCCGCTGCTTCGGCCTCTTCACCGCGAAGTAGAGGTGCAACTTTGCCATCTTCTCCAGGCTCTGCCATGGGGAATTTTCATCAGGGATCAGTATCTGGCCAAGGATCATCTCTGGCCGGTCTCGGTCGCTCCCAGCCGCCAGCTGCCCGCCCTCCGCAGAGCTCGGCAGGTGTGCAGCTGCCCTCAGCTCCTCACGCAGTCGCACATCAAGGCCAACACCCGCAGGCGCCTGTGCAAGCGACCAATTTCTCAAGCGGCTCTTCCTTGCCGGCTCCTCCTCAAGGATTGCCTGCTAGGCCGATTCTGAACGCGGCTCAGCCGCAGCAACCTGCTGGTCTCCCGACATCAGCGCCGAGCTCTGCGTCGCTCCCGCGAGCCCCTGCTGGTGCAGCCACCTCTGCCAGCCCTGCCACTGGCCCTGCGTTCTCTTCTGCAGTGGGAATGCAAGTTCCTTCAAGCGCACCTCCTGTTGGGCGAAGCACAGCCGCTACGCCGAGTGCGAGCAGTGGTGCACCCTCCCAGTCTTTCGGTCACTTGCAGCAGCACCTGCCATTCCAGCAACCAGGTCAAATTGGACAGCCCAAGGCCTCGCCATTGCCGGCCGATCCGCGTGCGTTCGCTTCTCCGGTTTATGGTCATGCTGCAGCCTCGGGTCTGGAAGGTCTGCGTTCTCCGCCTTTGCCCAATGGCCTGCCCGGCGGTATGAACCACAATTTGGAAGGCATACCCTCACCGACTGTTGGAAACGCTGCCACGTCTCTTTCGCAGCTGAGCCTTGCAGGCATGCCCGGACCCCAAACTCACGGCGCACCTCTCTCAGGAGGAAGCGGTGCAGGCGTCGCTGGCCATTCTCGATCGCCATCTTCAGCTCTGGGCAGCGAGCCAAGCTACCGCCCTAGCTCCAACAGCTTCTCCGTGAACCGCGCTGTTCATCGCAGCAACGCTGGGCCCATCGGTCCCATTGGTCGACCTCCGACTGCAGAGCCTTTTGACAGCTCCATTGCTCTTGGCAGCATTGGAGGCGGCATTGGCAGCGGCATCGGTTCTTCAGGCAGCTCCGCAATCGGATCAGGTGTCGCTCGTGCTCCCAGTCCCAGGTTGCCGGATGGCATTCTGGGAAGCTCAGCCCTCGGCGGTGATGACGAGCTCGTCCAGCCACAACCTCGGCGCACAAGTCACGCTACAGCACCCGGTGCAGGTGGTCCTTTCTTCAGTGGTGCCAGTGCTTTCGGCGCAGCTTCGCCCTGGGGTCCTGCTCGCGCGTCACAAGGTGCGCCCACTGGTCTTGGCGGGCTCGGCGCCTCGCTCGCCTCCCCTGGAGGGGCATTTGGAAGTCTTGCTTCGCCCGGGCCTATGCCGACCAGCGCAGCTTCAGGATCAAGCTTTGCTGCCCCTGACCCTTGGGCCAGAGCTGCAAATGGCTGGGACCGTGCTAGGACTGCTTGGGAGCCTGCGCCGATGGCTCATGCAGCTGGTGGCTTTGGTCCGCCAGGTTCAGCAAATCAGAGACCGGGAGGCGTGGGCAACAGCAGCGGAAGTGGCAGCGGTAGTGGTGGTTACGGCGCGCCCGGCAGCGGATTCTGAGTGCGCTTTGACCACCGCAACCGCAATCTCATGACCAATTGCTTCACCCTCGCGTCTCACGAAATGCTCTTCCTTCGCCTTGCCGCCCCGTCTTTTACACATCATCTCGCTCCTCTCCCTTCTCCGCACGTCCACCATTCGTGCCACTTCATCCCCACTTCGTCTCGTAAGTTTCGCAAACGCCGATGCGCCATAACAAAATCGATCTATTCCTTGCTCTGCTTCTCACCGCACGGCAAAGCGCGCTGTATGTGCGGCATGGTACCATCAGCACATCGCTCAGGCTGTGGTCGATTCATGAATTTGAGTAGCGCGACGGCAAATTACGAGCCGAGAATCATGAGCCAATCAACAGGACTGTTTGGACTTGGAAATGTGCACAAGGAGGTCGAGCGTCTAGTCTGAAAGGGTTTGGAAGTTCTGCTCGATCTGCTGATTGAGCTTGTCCAGCTCGGATTGCACTGATTCCTCGCCATCACCAGGGTGCAGGAACTGTTTGAGAAAGGATTGATGGAAAAGCGTGAGTAGGCAGCAGCGATGCATGTGGATTGCAGTCGGAGGCTCACCTTCATCTGGGTCAGACCATGAATGACGTCGCCAGAGTGATCGCGGATCTTGGCCCAGCTCATGTCAGGATTCGAGTTGATGGCAGCCTGCGCCTTGTCGTAGAAGTCCACCAAATTCTTCAGCATACCGCTGTAAAATGTGTAATGACCGCAACAAAGACAAGGATGATGTCAGTCGCCTGACCTGATGGAATCAAGGAGGCTCAAGACAACTTACGCAGACTTGTAGAAGGGGCAGTATTGGTCCCAAGCACTGATACCGTTTTGAGCCAAGAAATCGTTCTTGACAATGTTGGCAACCTCCAGCGTCACTTTGTCGTTCTCACCCAACGCGCTCTTGCCGACCAGCTGCACAATTTCTGCAAGACTGGTGTCTTGCTGAAGCAAGTCCTTCGCAGTAGATCGAAGCTTGATAAAGCCTGGAGAGTTCTTCTCGTAGTGGCCTTCCAATGCTTGCACGTAATTCGAGTATGATGCATCCCAGTTGACGGAGGGGAAATGCTTGCGCTGAGCCAGCTTCTTGTCCAAACCCCAGAAAGCGCCCACGATACCAAGGGTGGCAGAAGTGACAGGGTCTGAGAAGTCTCCTCCTGGTGGCGAGACGGCTCCGACAATGCTGACACTTCCTGTCCTTTCTGGAGAGCCCAAGCAGGTGACTTTACCAGCGCGCTCGTAGAACGAGGCCAGCTTCGCTCCGAGGTAGGCAGGGTAACCACTGTCTGCTGGCATTTCTGCCAATCGACCGCTGATCTCACGCAGAGCTTCTGCCCATCGAGAAGTGGAGTCCGCCATCATGGCAACGTTGTAGCCTTGGTCTCGGAAGTACTCCGACAGGGTGATACCTGTGTAGATGGAGGCTTCACGGGCTGCGACGGGCATGTTGGACGTGTTGGCCACGAGCGTCGTACGTTTCATGATGGGCTGCTCTTTGCCGTCACGGGTCAAAGTCAATTCTGGGAACTCCGCCAAGACTTCCGCCATCTCGTTACCGCGCTCGCCACCTGATGAACAAGGACCAAGCTTGTCAGCTCGAGCTGGACAATCTTTCGTGTGGCAAGTAACCCTCGCATACTCACATCCGACGTAAGTGATGATGTCCGAGTTGGAGAATTTCGAAAGAGCTTGAGAAATGACAGTCTTTCCGCAACCGAAAGCACCGGGAATGGCAGTGGTACCACCTTGAATGCAAGGGAAGAGTGTGTCAAGCACTCTCTGACCTGTGAGTAGGGGCTGATTTGCGACGAGCTTCTCAGTGGTAGGTCTGGGTGCACGGACTGGCCACAGCTGCATCAAAGAGTGCTTCGACTTTTGACCTTGGAAGTCGACCTCGAGCACAATGTCGTCGACGTTGTAGGATCCCGCCTCGGCGATGCTGGTGATTGTACCCCTAGCTCTTGGACCCAGCATGATCTTGTGGTCCGTCAAGAGCGTGTTCTCAAAGACGCTACCGAAGATGTCACCACCAGAGATGTGGTCTCCGACTTTGAGGTTGGTGGGCTTGAAGTCCCACTGCAGCTCTCGGTTCAAAGCTTGTGTGTTGATGCCTCGAGCTACAGTTGGGGAACGAGATTCAGAAAGGAGATTTGACTCATTTGAGAGTGAGAGCAATCTCCAACTCACGAATGTAAATGCCCTGACTCTTCTTCATAATGCCTTCTAGTGGTCTCTGAATCCCTGCACGCGAGCGGGGCCATCAAGTCACAGCGTCAGCCACTTCATCAAACAGCTCGTAGCACCTTCGTGATTGCATCGCTCGATCATCCTACTCACCATCGTAGATGTTCTCCATCAAGCCAGGACCCAGCTCGACGGAAAGGGGTTTGCCGGTAGAGAGCACGGGGTCTCCGACAGATACACCGCTCGTCTCTTCATAGACCTGGATAGTCACCTTGTCCGCATCAATACGAATGATTTCTCCCACGAGCTCGTCATGTCCCACTCGAACCAGCTCGTACATCTGAGAGCCGATCATGTTCTCAGCAATCACGACGGGTCCAGATACACCAAACACCGATCCGAATCTTCCCTCTCTCTCCTCATCACGGATCTGCAAGCAACTCGGGCCGGCTCGTCAGCGTCGGACATGACTTGTGCGTGACTGACGGGGGTGCAGACTCACCTTTGGGAGGTTCTTCTTCGCGTTCTCCATTGCGCCGGCCATGATGGGCAGAGTCCTGTTCGGGTACTGCTAATCGCAAGGAGTGTGATCGAAGGAAGACTTTGGCGTGTGGCAGACTCGGCAGGTAGGATTAGGGTGATGACAGAGGCGGGCCGATGTCAAGGTGAGCGCAGCGCAGACTTGAAGGTAAATTTGGAGTGAAGAGAGCTCAAGCAAGGTGTCCCTGAACGAGTTCAAGTGATGTTTCCAGCATACAGTCAAGAATTTGAATACATGCTGTGACGATGGCCCTGCTGCCTGTGTAGCTCGATCTGCTGCATGGCGGTGGCCTTGGGTCAGCGTTGGGCGCGCCGAAAGGGGTGCGCCCGCCCAGTGCGCCCAAGCCATGCAAGCCAATCCAAGCCCAGCAGCCGTGGGACCAGCAGAGCGAGCAACGCAGGCCAAGGCACGTGGGCGGCGTGCACGGACGCCTGAGCTCACCCGCTACGCACCGCCTCACTCGGCTGCTCGTACCTCCAATCGTGAGTCACGAGTTCGACTTGCGTTTGAGAGTACCGTCAGTGGTACATGCGAATCGTTCATTTCACGATCATCGGGGATCAGGTGGCGATGACAACATCCACCGTCGTTTATCGCTGATTCTGCTCCCAGCGACTGGCAGCTTATTCGTCGAATTGCAACCCACATCGTCCGCATTTGGATTACCAGTCGCAGTGTCGACGTGAATACGCAAGATGGCGAGCTGCTTGTCCTCGCTCCGATCCTTCGTTGGTCGAGGGGCGGACGAGAAGTACACGTTCGACGACGGTCGATCTTCATCCGCTTCGACATTGGTCGAGGACAAGGCAAGTCTTTCGCTTTCAGAACCAAGCAAATATGGCACATTGAAGGTCGATAATGATGTGCTGAGGTCCAAAAGGTGTTCCTCACGAGATACTAAGACGCAGCTCGATGCGCTGCGCAGGGTGATGAAAGAGGAAGGTATACAGGCGTACATCATTCCTAGCGAGGACGCGCACGGCAGCGAGTACACCGCAAAGACGGACGAGAGACGCGCTTTCATCAGTGGGTCAGTCGGAAGTGTAGCTTGTGCACGACAAAGCTGGCGCGGAGAGGGAAGATCTCTGATGTGCCTTGGCTCGCGCTCCCTCTACAGGTTTACTGGCTCTACGGGGATCGCAATCGTGACGCTTGACGGAGCGCATCTCTTCACGGATGGAAGATATCACGTTCAAGCTCAGGAGCAGCTTGATTCAAATTGGACTCTGCACAAAGTGGGAGTCTACGGCGTGGCTGATTGGGCCGATTGGCTCGTCGACGAGGCTTCCAAAGAG
The DNA here is from genome assembly GCA_900000165.1 of Ceraceosorus bombacis. Taxonomy (NCBI): domain Eukaryota; kingdom Fungi; phylum Basidiomycota; class Exobasidiomycetes; order Ceraceosorales; family Ceraceosoraceae; genus Ceraceosorus; species Ceraceosorus bombacis. The sequence goes on along the minus strand of CCYA01000389.1, from coordinate 696,615 downwards.
GCCGTCGCAGTCGGCGTGGATGCGACGCTCGTCCCGTTCAGTGAGGAATCATAACATCTCACAGGCGCCTTTGAGCCATTCAGACTTGAGAAGCTGATCGACGCACAAACTCGCTTTTGACACCTCAGCTACATTGGCAGCGCTATTTCCCCGCCTGACAAGCCGCAATTCCTCTCTACAGTTCCCTACCCGGAATCTTGTGGACGAAGTCTGGAGCAGCAGGCCACCACCAAATTTGACGCATATCTACGCACATCCATTGAAGTATGCAGGAGTGACGGCAGGGGACAAGTTGACGAGAGTGGTGGAATGGTTGAAAAGCAAAGGCGCAGCTGGAGATGGAAAGAACTTTCCCGAGGGCAGCGCGTTTTTCACTGCTGAGCTTGATCAGATTGCTTGGCTATTGAATCTGCGCGGTGCAAGCATTCCGGGTAGTCGTGAGTATAGTCTGGTGGTCCAAGTTGCATCATCCAGCAAGCGTCTGATCATACGCGTCCTATTGCAGCTTTGTTTCCGGCGTATCTGGTCGTGTCTTCCAAGAGCTCGGAACCTGTAAGAGGCTACCTTGCAACCCTCTTCGTCTCTTCGCTGCTCTTGTTGCCCGGTTCCGATGTGCGCAAGTATGTGGAGAGTCTCGGCGTCGAAGTAAAGGACTACGCGGACGTGTTTCCATGGCTCTTGCAAGGTCGTTGGCAGGGCGGCGAGCAGCCCAGCAACGTCGACAGCGATGCTCGAGCCAGACCTACTTTGGTAGCGGGAGAGAAGGTCAGCTACGCGGTAGTCAACGCTGTCGGAGAGGTGAGGATACTGCCTATCGAGGCCGCCTGTTGCAACATCATCGCACTGCTGATGGTTCCATGATCGCTCGCAGCACCGTGTCGACCTATTGCCCTCGACACCGATAGCGATCTGGAAAGCGTGCAAGAACGAGGCCGAGCTTGCTGGTATGAGGGCTGCCTATCTACGCGACGGAGCGAGCTGGGCGCGCTGGGCTGCATGGCTTGAGGAGGCTGTCCGCAGAAGGCACAGGAAGGTGGACGAGTGGCAAGCTGCGCAACAGCTGCGAAGCGTCCGGGAAAAGGATCCTCTGTACGCTGGGTTTGATGCCTACCCAAGCATCTCGGCGAGTGCTGAGGATGCAGGTGGGTGGAGAGAGGGCCAGGACTTCGCTTGATCAAACCGCATCGGCCTTAGTCTCCTCATTCTTGTCTTTCCTAAAGCTCTACCACATTTCGAGACACCGGAGGATGGATCGGCCCGTGTAATCGACAGACTGACACCCTATTTGATGGACAGTGGAGGTGAGCTTCTCAAAATCGTGGGCAATTCTGGCCACCTGGATGCTGACACAGATCCGGTCACGCAGGGCAATACTTTGATGGTGAGTAAGATGTCTAATTGAGCCATACGCTGCTCAACGTTACTCAGGCGTCGAGCGGTTCGACACTAGGCACGATCGACACGACTCGCACCGTGCATTTCGGCAAACCCACAAGCGAGCAGAAACGAGCCTTTACTCGGGTCCTGCAAGGCCAGTGCGTACCGGTGCTGTAGCCGCGGTTCGGTCCATACGCATCATTGAGATTGACTGAGGCTTTTATTTCCTGCAAATGTAGTATTGCCATTCAGCAAGCCGTGTTTCCCCGAGGCACTACTGGAGCCACGCTTGACTGTCTGGCAAGACAGCCATTGTGGAGAGATGGATACAATTACTTGCACGGGACCGGACATGGGATTGGCGCGTTTGGAAATGTCCACGAGGGTCCGCAAGGGTTCAGCCAGAGCTCTGGTGGTGCGCTTATCCCCGTGCCGCTTCAAGAGGTGAGCGATGATTGCTTGTTCCTTTCTGTTGAATTCTCTTACGATTATCGCCCTCCTCCTCATGTCCAAACGAATGCCAGGGCATGTGCATCGTGAGCGCCACAGCCTTCCGTTCGTATGTGCGACTTCGCTGACCACCTCGCATTGCCTTTCTCAGTCCGATGAGCCCGGACACTACGAAGCCGGCAAGGGAGGCTTTGGCATTCGAACGGAGAGTATCTTGATTGTCAAGCAGGCAAAGACGCACAGAGGCTTTGGTGGAGAAGATGTGAGTATCGCTGGAGCAAGGCGAACGAGCATCTCGCTCACAACCGCCCCCTCGGTGCTCGCGCTTCCAGTCCTGGTTGGAGTTTGAGAACATCACGCAGGTGCCAAGTGAGTCATAATTGCCCGACCAAGATATGTTTGCTGTCGTGCTCGCTCACCCTATTCTTTGCGCCTTTGCTTGCGTATTTAGTCGCGCGGAATTTGGTGGAGCATCAGCTGCTCACACCTAACGAGCAGGCGTGGCTGACGGAGCACAACGACAAGGTGAAGCGAAATGTTCTTCCGCTGGTAGCGGATGACAAGAGAGCAATCAAGTGGCTGCAAAGCCAGTGAGGTTGCAGCCGAGAATGATGACGCACCGCGATTCTCGAGGCCCAGGCATTGCGATGGAATATCTGCACGAAGACAATGCGTATGCATCTTTGAAGCTTTTGCTCAGGTCACGGTAACCAACAATGAAGCGAGCCTAAAATCTTTACAGGTCAAGACCATGACTGTGAATTATGTCTGCTGTATGCCAACGCACACTATGCATGGGAGACAGACAGCATGAGCGTTGGCGCTACAGTGTTTCGGATGAGTCGTGGCTGAGACGTCAATCGCGTACGTCGGCTGATGACCGCGCCTCAGCAGACGTGACTGAGCGCGACACGAAGGCTCCAACAACTCAGCACCAGAAACTGTTGTTGCATGGGGGGAAGACCGTGCGAATTTTGTAGGCATAAGTGCTTCGCTATCATTACGTAGAATTGGTGATGTTGCGCAAGACTTGCACATGCTACTTGTACTGCCTCCACGAGTCCGTTGTGGTCTTGTCAAACTGGGCCCGCATCCACTCGCCGTGGTGGTATTGGTGCTGCCTCGTTGATCGCTCATAAGAGTACGCAGCCTCAACACATCACGCATGGCCACCTAATCTTCTTGCTGTTCAGCATCGCATTCACGACAGAAGCGACTCGCGCAAGGCCAAGATGCTGCCGCCGTTTGCTCTGAGGACCACCCACCGCTCCCCCAATGGCGGTCCAGCACACGGCACTCCAGCACCCAAAACGAAGTCCACGCTTACACACCGACTCGCTCCACGTTTGCAGAATGGTGAGTTGCGTGCATGCATCCAGTCCGCTTGCATGCGGCGAGTACCGCATACATCTGCAACGGCTTCTTGAGCTCTGTAATACATGGTCAAGCAGAACTTCCCCAGCGCCAAGACGCCTACAAGAGCGCCGGAGGGCCGCAGCGATATAAGACTACCGCTGCGTCTCCTCGGACAGCATCGCTCTCCACCAGACTTGTTCAAACAGTCACGCCCGCAGCGCGAACCCAACAAGCAGTGAGATCCTCCACGCCAAAGAACCCGCACATATGTGAGTCTGGATGGTGTATCGGAACTTGACTGCTGTGCTGCGTGCTCATCAAGGCGGCTGCTCGTTCTGGAACAGACCGTCATCGTCAACATGTCAACGCCAAGAACCGCACTGCTGCGGAGAATGGAGGCAAGACGTCCATTCCCTTGGCCCAAGAGGAAAAGGATCGCATGCACGATTCCTCGTCCGAGATGGATGAGACAGAAGATACGGCTAGCATGCCCAGTACGCCATCGACAAGCAGTCGTATGCGAGTGGCCAGGAAGGAACTTTAGATGTTTGAAAAGAGTCTATTGCTGACCAGAGCATTGTCGCCTCGGCAATCGAAGGGTCGAAGCGCGCGCGATGAGAAAGAAGCTACACGACGAGCTCCTCAAGGACTTAGCGCGTTGGTATTTGGCGCTCAATCCGGCTGTATGCCCTGGATGACTGAGCTACGACGTTATGTTCTCTCCTCCCAGGACCACTTGAAGAGTTGGATGAGTTGGGAGCCGTCCCCGAAGCGGACAAAATTTACGGCGAAATGAAAAGTGAAGGCCGTCTAGCAGGGAACATTTGACGAGAAGCTGTCTCGCTGACGGTAAATATTATGTCCAGCGGTGACGCGACAAATGGTCCAGCTCTCTATCGATCTTATGTCAGTCAGAGCTTCTCCACGTCTGCTGAGACTGCGAAACTCATCGATGATCAAGCACCAATTTCACAGGACCAACGCGAACAGCATTTCGAGCTGCGCGAAAGCCGCGTCGAACGAAGTTGGACAGATGGCTGCAAACTTCCGCTCAGGTGCAGGAAGTCGTCTTGACTCTCTCAATTCGAAACTCGAGGAGTTGGCGTCAGTTTCGTCCAGACTTGGTTCGTCGAGCAGCTGCAAAAATTTGACGCTCTCGTGCCTTTCCACTTCACCAGAGGATTATACGAAGCGCGTCACAAGCGCCGTGAGCTTTGGCACAGCGAGACCAGAAAGCTGAGTGAGTTGATGCACCTAATCGGAGATAGGAGAGGGCCCCCGCATGAGCGCTGATCGCAGTCGCCTCCAATTTGTTTCACAGTCGAGGAGCACAAGGCTCGCATTGCCAAGCTCAAGCGCAACTTTGCAGATGAGCAAAAGCTATGTCTCGATCAGCTCGATAACAGCCCTCAAGACCATCAAGCTCAACAAAGCGAGTACAGGGCTTTGCGCGCGCACGCCACCGCATAGCTTCGCACGCTCTTCACTCTCTGTAGCTCACCTTGTCTCTCTGTTCTGTTCTTCGCAGACCTGCGCCAGGCAATCGCAGTCATGCTTCAAGCCATGTGAAGCCACCTTGATCCCTTGCGAAGGATGGTCAAAGACCCGAATCTGGCAACGCAACCCAGCCACTCTACGATGACAGACGACGAATTGCGCAGCAGCTAAAGCAACAAGAAGCATAGCGTAATTTCATCGAAATTCAGTGCTGTTCATGCAGTCAAATGTCCAGAAAATGTACTTTGATCTGAAAGGTGTGATCGAGAGGGGTATACAGCTCGATGCGGCTGGGCGCTGTGAAAGTCAAAATGAGCACGAGAAATTGTGATTCTGATCGCTCTGGCTAACTGCCAGGCAGAGGAGGTGCAATTTCGGTCTTGAAGAGAGGAGCACGGAATGACATGACGCTAGGGGCGCGTCGGAGGCCATTGGACGCTGAAGATGCCTCGGTGGCGTTGCTTGCTACACTGAGCATGCTGCCCTTGCGCTGTATGCGGTGGCTGTTGGGCGACGACGCCATTTCACCCTCTCTAGAGCCACTCGTACGAGCAACTAGAGCTGCTGACGCACTCGCAACTCTTCCTTCGCTGCCAGGTGTCCCTCCAGGCGTCAAACTCGCCGCGTTTCTGGTAGGGGTTGTATTGGGAGAGCAGCTTTCGCCGCGGAAATCGCGGAGAGCAGTCTTGCGATGCTCGAGCATGGCAATCTTGTCACGGACGGACGGTACGACGATAGAGCTGCCTCTCAGCTTCATTGTGCTCTCTGACCGATGTAGTCGGTCGGCGCTTTGTGATGGCGTCAAGTTACTCCTCGCAGGACTGTGTTCAGGGATGGCGCTGCTTGAGCGCGTCGGAGTAGTAATGACTTGCTTCGTTTGAGGTACATGAGCGCGCAAAGCTGTCAAGGTCTCATCACCAACCCCTGCCGTTCCGGCGTCATCGACGATCCTTGATGGCAATTCTTCGCAAGCGCTTTCGGGCGTTCGCGCTTCGGATGCACTCGATGCCGGTGACGAAGACCTCGTGTCGATGCTGGCAGTGCTGCTTGCACAAGACTCTCTCCGAGCGTTTGACACCTGGCGTTTGCCTTGGTTGGGCTCGTCCTTTTTGAGGGTCTTGGGAAGGTTGGCCTTGGTGGGCGAGGCTGGCACAGCCTGGCGGCGAGACTCAGTGGTCTTTCTTGGCGAGGCGAGACTTGAATTTGAAGGTGAAGCTTGGATCGCCTCGGCCATCTGCGAGGGCGCGACTTTGGCACGCAGCTTGAAATGCGCCACAGGTCCAGCAGTGAGAGACGAGGATCCGGCTGTAGCGGACTTTGACTTGAGTGGGGCGTCCGCAGTCGCGAATGTGAAGCTCGACTTGCCTTTCAAAGCCGACTTGGTGGGTGCTGGAGCTGACTTGCTGGGCGAAGGAGGCCGAGAGGCTGTCTTGACGTTGGAAGTGCGCGTCAAGTTCGAGCCTTTGCGAGGAAGAGAGCGCTCCTGCTGAAGTTTAGCCGCAGGCACCTGTGAGCTTGGAGTAGCCTCGTGCTTGAGAGGTGCCATCTTGGACGGCGATCGGGCGATGGGCGTACGGGCATCGTCGTCCTCGTCACAGCGAGAGTCGGTGGCCTGTTGCGACTCAGAGATGACAGCTGCGTTAGCCATTTGGCCATGCTGAGCCTGCTGAAGTCGCGTTGCCTCGCGCTGCTGCATGATTGTCAGGCGAGCTTGCAACCGCTCCTCTTCCTCGTCATACTCGTCATCTTCTCTCGGGGTCTCAGTAGAGGGAACCTCGGCATCTATAGACTCATCCGACAGATCCGCCTCGTCGACGCTAGTAGCAGCGAGTGAAGAAGCGTAGTAATTCGAAGAAGAGACAAAGTCTGGTGAGTGAGTGCTCAATTGAGCTGAGCCAATGACTTCCTGGACTTCATCGACGCTTTCGTCATTGAGGTTGAGCGTACGGTCTCTCTCATCTTCGTAGCCTTGTCCATCATCCGAGTCATCATCGACATCGTCGAGCGGCACAGAAGCGACTTGCAGCAATGGGACCGGCACGCCGTATCCCATGGCTTGTATCTGCTGCTGCATGATCATGTGCTGCATTTGCTGCATCTGTTGATGCTGCTGAGCGTCGAATGGAAGACAGCTTGGATCGATGGCATCTTCGGATGAGCCAGAGCTGGCTCTGCCGCCCGATCGATCTTGAGGGCTGGAGTTGTCCGCCTCTCCTTCGGAGTTTGCGCCTTCTGGAACATCGATGCCCAGGCCCATCGGCAGATTGCTCTGGGAAATGCCTCCAGCGCCACCGCGTCGAGCGGTGGCGCTTCTGATGGCATGATTGATGAAGTCTAAAGATTTCTGGTGCTGCAAGCGGCGGGCGCTCGTTGCTTCGGGTGGCTTCAAGTGCTGCTGCTGCTGATATTGTTGCTCAGCTCGTGCTGACGGTAGGGGTAAGTGGGAGGAGGCAGGGCCATAGTCCATTCTTTGAGGGCTTCGCAACGCCTCGGCTGAGCGGACCCGCTCAATCAAGGGCGCATCTGCAGCTGGCGATGATCCAGAAGCAGGACCGACGCTAGAGTTCCACGATCGAGCGAGGTTGCAGTCCGCCCCGTTCTTCCACTTCGGCGCTTTGAGGGGAGGAGGATCGAGAGAGACGAAGTTGATAACCCGCAAAGGAAGCTCCACAGAAACATCAGCGGACAAGGAACTGCTGACGGAAACCTTGACCGAATAGGTCACCTCGACATGGCGTCCTCGCGAAATGCTGAGCGCATCCGAAGGCACACGCATGTAGTGGGAGAATTCCAAAGCTTTGTGGGCCTCGACGCCGGTCCACCAGCCTTTTGCGGTGAAGGAACCCTTTGTGCCCTTCTGGCCCATCTCGAGCGTTTCCTCGCTAATCTTCTTTCTGCTGGTGGCTGTGTTGCAAGCATCCGGATCGACGTAGGCTTCGTGTGGCTTATCCGGTACCGATTTGCCCAGGTCGAGCTCAGGTCGTGGGCGGAATAGCACGACGGTGCGGACCAAAGCTAGCGTGATGTTTTTAAGCTGAGGTTTAGGGCAGAGTCAATATGTCTGCCGCCCGCTGCTCTCACTAATCAATGCGAGCTTACTCACTCTCTTGCTCGTGTCGTTGTTGATATTGATGTTGACGTAGACACGTTGACCAGCTACCCAGGTGGAGCGGTGCAAGCTAGCAGTGAGGTGTACCTTTCCAGAGCCGCCTAGGAAGAGGCTCTTGCTGGCACGCGCCTGTACTGGCTTGGACGCAGACGAGAGCACTACGGCAGGGTTCAAATAGGGGAACAATTCGACGTGGCGGTAGAAATGAGCAATGGACCTGTTGGAACCATCAGCATCCTTGAGCTTGACGGAGCTGTTGAGGTAGGGTCGAAATTCGAGGGTCAGAATCAACGTTCTATGTCTGTTGTCACTGAGCCACTCACCCAATGACGATGTAGCGAACAACGGCGTGCTTGCCACGGAAAGCACCTTTTGCGCCCTTTCCGACCGGCATCTCGAGCGTAAACGGAATGGAGTGGTTGCCTTCTGCACCAATATAGTAGCCTTCCGAGTCAGGTGCAGATGCGAAACACGGGAGCGGAGCTCTGCCTTCAGCTTGCGGAGAGCACAGGTCGGGGCTGCCGTGCAGCACGTACGGCTCCGAAGGACCGCCGTCAGATCGATCGCCGTCGATGGCCGTAGCGTGGTGGTAGAAGATGTGGCGGGTGTCGTCATTGAGCAGCTCTTCAAAGCCAACGATGCGGATTTTCGGCTGCGCAAGCATCAGCGCTGCTGCCTTCTTGTCTGTCGGTTTGCGCAGCTTGATTTCCAGTCTTCCGCGCAACATGCCGCCCTCGACGATCAAATCGCTCTCGAGCACGACGTCCACATCCACGCGAGCTTTTCCAGAGCGACCCTGCTCGAGGACTGCAGGTGGTAGCGCAGCGGCTTGCGCATCGCTGAGGCGATCGGAGGGGTTGCTGGAAACCTCAGAAGAGGCGGCAGCGCTTCCAACCGAAGAGCCCAGAGCAACGCCTGAGGTGGGTACAGGCTTGCCAGCTTTGGTGGCGGCCGGGTCCAGAAGGCGGCTCAAGTCCCGCGAGCGTCGGGCCGTGTTGCCTGCCTGGCTCAGCAGTGTAGGATGTCGCTCCAGCCCAGAGACATTGCTAGCAGCCGCCGACATGCTTTGGCTTCGGGGACGTGACGATGCAGCGCTAGCAGCCGCGACTCTGTTGCGCTGTTGGGCGGCACCGGAGCCCTGCGGCGTCCCGCCAGCGACAGACTTTCCGCCGACGTTGCTGATGCTGTCACCAGGACCAACTTCTGTGCCCGAAGCGCAGCCGGAGAATTCATCGCTCTCAGACGGTCTAGCCGAGCTAAGTATACTCTCTTGATCAGAGTTCTTCACTCGACCGGGAACGATGTGCTCGCCCATTTGATAGCTAGAATGAAGTGAATCCAAACTGACCATGGACTGACCTCGCTCCGCACCCTCAAGACCGTTGAAGCCACGCAGGCTTCGCATGCGCACAACGTTCTCAGCTCCATGAAGATTGCTGACCTCTTTCGACGTGGAGCCAGGCGGCGAGAACATGTGTTGGGCACGAGGACCGCCACTCTGACTACGTCTGTGGCTGTGTATTGAGCTTTGTTGAGTTTCCGATGCTGGTGGGCTTGGTCGAGCAAGCCTGCCTTCAGAGTCAAGCGAAGCGGTCACCTCGCCATTCGCGCCGTAGAAGCTTCCGACACGAAATCTGGCCTGAGCAGTCGCGGGTCGTCTCTGATGACCCTCGGGACGCTGCGGAGGCCCGCGGGGCATAGCACCCGGTACATTCTGGGTGCCGTGGTTGTCCGATGTCATTAAAGCGGACTGCTGCTGGGCCGTATCAGCGCGCAGAGCTGGGCCGTCAAAAGCGGGGACCTCGTTCGCCTCTGGTCTTTCAGCGCTCGCTTTGTTCATTTGTTCGTCGGCCTGATCGGCTGGCGCCCATCCACCAAAACCGTCAGGGACCATGCGTGGTTCCTTTGCGCTCTTGGCCGATTCTAAAGTTCGAGCACGCACTCGTGGTCCGCGTTGGCTGCCACGACCGATCTCCGTGGTGCGTCCCAGCTGTGCAGCTCCGCCGGAGTACGCTGAGTTCAGAGACATCTGCGAGCGACTGCGACCCATCGCTTGAGTTTGAGCGTTCAGCTGGATCGTTTGCGGAAAGCGTATGGTGCTGCTGCGACTTAGTATTGGTTGACTGGCTTGCTTGCGGATAGTTTGGGCCCGACGAGCGGCGCTAGACCTGGCTGAGCTTGCCTCGCTTGCACCGTCTTGTACCGAAGAGGTGTATGAGGATGCTGGTGTCAAGATATCGTCATCTTGATCCTGCTCTGCATTGAGCTTCGCGACCGCGGCACTCAGCCTCTCGGTGCGCCCCCCACCACGGTCGGAGCCATAGCCGCTGCTGCGAGTGCTGGATACCGAAATTGAGCTTGCGGAGTCGAGAGCAGAATCTGGGCTTGCCTGGCTGGATTGTGGGGTAGCACCCATGATGTTGGGAAGCCCACTGGCGATGCGTACGCGTCGATCCACGCTGCTGGCCGGACGACGAGGTATGCCCGCATCGCTGCCGCTGCTGCTTGCTGCCGATGAGAGAGAAGCGTACGAAGATTGAGGTCGCGTCGGGGCGCGGTGATGCTGTTGGTGCGACCTCTGTGCCATCAAAGGTGCATCAAAAGAGATGCCGAGACCCGACATGCTGTGCGGATCGAGCGGCAGCAGCAGCGCGTATCTTTGGTGGGCCGGTAATCGCTCTTTCGCTCTTGAAAATGATGGTTTGGCCTGTCGCGAGCGTGCAGAACGCTCAGATGAGATGGTAAGGGGTTGTGAGAAGAGGCACTGCACTGCGGAAGTAGATGAAGAGCAAGTGATTCTCGAGCCGGCTGACGGAGGAGTGGTGGAGACAGAGACTGGAAGTGAGCAAGGTCAGTGATCCGCTTCTGCGAATGCGCTTCTGAGGCTCAGATACAGCAGTCATCGGCGCTTTGTGCATCTTTGGACAGTCAGTCTCGACAACATCTACCTGCTGAAGCCCTTCTGCCTCACACTCCTGACTCGGAGCTGCGAGAACAAGACGCAGCATGCATTCAGGCAGACCGCACTACCTAAGGGTGCAGTTGACTGACAGTCCAGTTGTGCTGCGGAGGCCCGGTCGATGGTGCACCAGCGCACCTTTATCGCTAGCAGAGCATTCTTGCTGTGAGATCGCTCATCCTGTACGGTACAGTAGCGCGGCTGGTCGACGGTGGCGTGCCGGTGCACGTCGAGCGGCCTGCTGTGCATCTGTCAGCCATCAGCGCCAGCGCAGTCACAATGCTAGTGAGAGGTCATTCGGGGGACTGAGAGAGGAGGTGCGGCTTGAACGCACAACTCGTCCGTTGTGGAAGTTGAGAGCCAAGCGCGTGGGCGCGCGCTTCGCAGATGGCACAAAGCTGCGCACGTCCGATGCTCGACCGCCCGACGCGTCATGTCACCGCGCTGCTCGCTAGCGGGTACAGTCGTGAGTGCTGGACGACCATTCTCATCGTCATCATTCGACACTTCCTGCCACCTCCTGAGGTGGCGCTTTCAACATGCAAGCAAGCTGAATGATCAGGGAGGCTGAGTACTGCGCGCACGTGACATGAAGGAGTGGGAACAACGGATTACCGGGAGGTCTTGGTTCCCTCGAGGCTCAAGCCGCAGTGAAAGCCGTATTGTAGCAGCCCTCATTTCTAGCGCGTGTACATGCTGGTCAATCCTTTCACTACACACACACACACACACACACCACTGTACTCAAGACAGGAGTACCAACGCGAAAGACGAAGGAAGGTTGGCATTGCGCCTTGCAGGCCTACCTAGCAATGGCCTTCAGAGCTTCCTGCCTGATCTGAGCACATATGAGTTCCGTTAAGCCACCTCCCTGCACGGGAGCAAGTTCTACGCTGACGTCGAATGCTCTACCGACGCTGACATCGGAGATGGGTATATGCGCATTGGACAGCAATGCCAGAATGTAGCACACCCTCGCGATCGCCTGCATGGTGTGAGGTGGAATGCTCTGTATAGACCACGGCCACCGCGCTGTCAGCAAGTAATAGTGGCGCATGCCAAGAGTGTGAAAGCGGCTTTGACCGGCTCACCTCGTTGACGTCGCTGTACACGCCATCAATGTCCATTCCTACGCCCCTTCCAGCCAATCCTGTACTCATGCTGGCAGATTCCTGTTCTTGCTCAGCTTTGGTGGCATCATAGTCCGAATGCTTAGACACCCAGATGAATCCGTTCAGTCCAATCGTAAGATCCAGATCGACCGAGTCGTCCCTCTTGAGATGAACGAAGTGACTCTTTAGGCGACGTATCAGGACAGGCTGCACGATCGCTAATTGACCATTTCGAAGTTTGCCATAGCGCAGGCTTCGAGTGTGCAGAGCTACCGCTCCATCCTGAAAAGCCGTCTGCACCTCCGCAACCAGCAGGTCCTTTTCCTGGAAAAAGACTCGCATTTGCAGCTCGTCTGACTCCAATTTTCGTCTTTGTACGCCTCCAGGCAAATTGACAGAGGAGAGAGAGAGCACAGCATCTTGCCTACTGGCAATGTCGACTTTCCACCTCCTCTGACCTGCCGATACCTCGGTGATGCGTCCCACGACCAGATCGCCCACTTCTGGCGCGTATCGACATCTGACCGGGCTGACGCTGATCAGCCTGTTCGTCCTCGTCACCGTTCCGCACAAGCTCGAGATGATCGAAGCAGCTGAACCCTCGTCTCCCTCGACGCTGGACAAGTAAGCGCCATGCCCACGCATGAGCGAGGAAGCCGAAGCGATAGCCTCTCCAGCCGTCGCCACTTTGAAATTTTCTGCCGTCGAACCTGCTTCCCCGTCCATGTAGCCGCGCAAAGCAGCTTGCTCATCCTCGTCGTAATCGACATCCATGGCATCCTTGCTGGAGCTTGCGTGGGCACTGCTGTGGCTGTGACCCGACAGGTGGATGTGCGAGCCGGTGGCCGCAATGGAAGAGCTGCCAGAAGGCGGAAGGACGCGCGAATGAGGAGGTGCGCGGACTACCGTGAAGGCAGACTTGGATGATGGCGTTGCCACAGCCATCGTAGGGTTGGCGTAGTATGCAGCCTAGAGGTGTGAGAGCCAGAGGATGTTGGTTCGCTGAGCTGAGGTTGGGGTGCTAAAGGGGCAGAGTGGCAGGCAGGTTGGCAAACAAGAGCATGGCACTCGGTATAGATCTCGGGCGCATGCAGACGTGCGTTTTCTCAAACAGGCAGCAGATCCCAAATTTCTCATCCTAGCTTCCCGCGACTCGTGACTCCAACTCGTGACTTGCATAGCACGCGCGACGCTTTGCAGTCAAAGTCACGGTGTTGAGCCCCGCAAATTGCAAGCGCAACAGCGTACACCCGTGCTCATCAAAACGCACCCGTCTCCAAAGTCGTGAGTGGTCGCCTTCCATTCTACCCCTCGCATGCATTTCTGATCTCATCAAGCGACAGATAGAATTGTGTCATGGTCAAGCAAGGCCAAGCTAGGCAGATGGCTTTCAAGCAACCTTCAGTGCGTAAAAAGGCGTACGAGAGCAGCGTGTGGAGACAGTCATTAACATTAGAAGCGCATTCACTGCGTATTGTCCATCAAGCAAGCGAAGTGAAAGGGAAGGGGAATTGGGATAGATGGCAGAGATCGGAATCTGTGGGCTCCCAAGACCCTCCGTTTGGTGGCGACTTGCGCAATCACAACGTCGCGGAGCTCATTTTGGCGCAGCTGGGACCGCGTAGGACGTCGAGCTGTTGTGACTGGGAAGTTTGCGTCCGATCCATTTAAGATGAAATGCGGCCACCGCCGACTGAGCAAAATGTATAGGGCTACAAGGTGGTCGGTACAATACTGTTCTCCTCTCTGGTGTGACGCGCCTCTGACGAGGTTTCCGCAGGATTCGTGCTCTTGAAAGCCTGTGTCGATCCTGCCGGCCATGGTTCATCGCCCGCAGCTACCCGTACACCCGCGTCAGGTCTAGGCTGAGACCTTCCCTCGCTGATGTATCCGTCATGTCTGACCAGTGGGCTACCCCACATCCTGTATTCGCGCGAAGGTCCGCCTCCAAAGCTGCTTTGCCACATCGCTTCTCGACCCAAGAAAGCCATGGCGGTCTCCAGCCAATACTCGCTCTTCTTGAGGTAGTGCACGATCACCGTACCCCCGTGCGGTCGGCCCAGATATCGTTTAGCCCGAAGGCGAGCTGCAGCACCGCCACCTTCACGGTGTGTAGGTCGGGGCAGGTGACGCCACTGCGCATCGTCTCTACTTCTCGGATCCATCGGAATATATGCTGGCAAGGCTTCCACCTGCAAGGGAGAGTGTATCGGCGCATGATCACTCCTGCGCAGACTATCTTCTGAAGTCCGCCTCTTGCCACGGCCGCTGCCCCATTGAGGTGTGGTGTCCGAGCTCTTGGTAGACACCGCCCCGGCTGTGCTGTTCAGACTGACGAGAGGGCCAAGAATTGGAAGACCTGTGAGCGCGTCAACATCAACGTCTGATGCGAGCATGCCTTGTCCGCCTTTCCTGTGATCGTTGGGCAATCGCAGCCGAGCATCATCGCTCTCGTAGACGAGCTCGGCCCAAGGCTGCCAACTCTCATCATCTGCATCGCCGCCTTCGACAGCTCCTCCTCTGATCCAGGTGCCAGCCCATCTCCCGCCACCTTCGACCAGAGCTTCCACCTCCTCTTCCACCGTCAGATCATTTCTGGGCGGATAATATTTGCGATGCCACTTGTTGACAGTGCTATAGTAATGGCTCTTCCTCTCACCACCTCTCCAAGCGATTTCTTGCTCGCTCAATCCTTTTCTGGCTTCGGTCTTGATGCGTTCGACATAGTCGGGGAACAAGAAGCCATGCGAATACGGCGTATTTGCCTTTGGGTGGTCGTAGATGTAGCAATGCTCAGACACCCAGTTGATGCTGCTTCGGTTGGGATGCATCGCGATCCACTGTGGTGTGCGGGTATCCTCCTTGCCTTTTGCTGTTCTCTCGACCTCCGGCGTGGATGCGAGCCATTCGACCAGATCCATCGAAAGTGCATACGCTTCTCCAGCCATGAACCATTCCTTGACGAGATCTGAAGGGAGTGAAAAACGGTAATCAGATCAAAGTCCCTGCGCTCCAGAATTCTATGCGCTTCGAATACTCACAGCCCCAGTATGTCAGCCTGCGAGGAGATACTCGCAAATGACGTTCCAATTCTGACAGCACGATAAAGGCATCGTCGTCTGCTTTGACGACGTAGTCGACCTTCTTCCATGCGACCTCGGAAGTAGTTTGGCGATCCTGATCAGACTGCGCAACTGTATGCTCTGACGAGCCTCCTGTTTCCGTACGGACAAGCGAGCGGGGTGCAGATGGCCTCAAAAATGGCATCGTGGCATTTTCAGCCGCCCACTTTAGAAAGGTAAGCGTTTTTTTCGCGCTCATATTCTCGTCCATGTCCAAGACAACGATGTCATTGTGCGCCTCCATCTCCAATGCGACTCGTCTAGCGTATGCTTTGCGCACTTTGCCCAGGATGAACTTGACCTGCACATTGGCGGCAGGCCGACCATCAGGAGTGAGGGGAAGTGTATGAGCGGCGTACGTCGACCGAATCATGCTTCGCCTCTCGAATTTGGAGTCTACCGTCATCACACCGACGATGACGTCCACGGGTGCGAGGGCATCGGCATACGCGTGTGGGAAAGCCATCTGCGACGCGCAGTAGCTTCTCCAAGGCAGCGGTTCCTTGTCCGGGTTGAGAATGTAGATGATGAGCATCGTGACACTTGTCACGAATGCCGCAATGAGCAGGAGCGCAATCATAATCGTGAAGGGATGGATCGGGCCGAAGAATGTCCTGAACGTTTTGCCGAGCAGCGTTGGAATGACTTTGAGAGGATTGGGTACGCCTGCGTGCCGACTCCTCCTCCTTCGCGAATGAGGTGCTCGCGCACGCGGCAGTCCAGATCTCCTGCCGGAGCTAGCATCCGTAAAGTCTTGCATACGCAGCTTGGACCACTTTTGTTGACCATCATCTCCGGCGACGGCGTTCGCATCGCTGCCTCGTCTACCCATCTCTGCTTCCATCAAGGGGGTCAACGGCGGGCTGGTATCCCACTTGTCGCCCTTGCCTCCGGCGATGGTCACTCGAGTGTCCGGTGCGATTCCAGGATTGGCAGATACAGCCTGATAGCCGCTCTTTGTACCAGCCAACGCAGCGCCCCACCCAAAGAAGGATCCAAGCCCTCGCCTGTTCTGTCCTCTCCACGCACTATCACGCGAGTCTGAGCTGAAGCCTTCGTCGCTATCCTCCGACATTGTGGAGGTAGCTAGACCGCTGAGCACTGGCGTCGGAGTTCTTGAAATCAAGCGAGAAGGTGGCACAGAGTAATGATCTTCTACGGACGAAGCATAGCCCCCGACTGTGGATGCGCCGCTTGTACCAGTAGCGACACAATCCTGTGGGCGCCCAACATCGCCGATCGCAATGCTTTGCGAGTGCATGCCTTGCGCTGAGCCCGTCCTACTCGGTGCCCTTCTGATGGCGTAACCATCGGCATGGCTTGCTGCTATGGGAGGACTGCTCCTGCCAACAATAGCGCCGCGAGACGAACTTTCCGCTTCGCCAGTTCCGAGCCAGTACTGTTCGGGACGCGGTGTCATCTGCACCGGCTGATGCTGCGGCTCGCTAAGCCGTCTAGGTACCGGTCCAGGAACCAGAGTGGAGCTGGGGGACTTGGCTGGTTCGTAGGACGGAGCTCGAGACATTGGTGTGCGCTGCGTGTTCACATCTAGCGATAAGCTGCTCATAGCCGGAGAGCCCGTCGAAGAGGGCGGTGAGGGCGAGGGCTGAAATGCTGACCGAAGCGGGGAGGCGTGTTGGGGCGTGTGAGAAAGATGCCTCGCGATGCTAGGATGCGCACTCGGGGTGAGGTTGTTGGTGTTGCCGGCAGCGCTGGTCGATGATGATGCAGATGCTGCTTGCGGCGGAGTCGCACTCCTTGGTAGATCGCTCATCGCGCCTCGCTGGCTCCAATTGCTGACTTCGAGATCGAGTCTGATTGAATGAGTCGACACGAGCGGCGCGTCGGCAGTGTTGCGCGCTCGCGATCAAGGCAGCAGTCCTGGAGCTGGATCTTTGTCGCAGGCCCTCGTTTCAGCTTGCACAAAGGTCCCGAATCTGATGCCGTGATGCTGTGCTCGGGGCTCATGAGCAGGAGAAATGACGCCAGCAATCGAGGCTGTCCGGTGTGCTGCCAAGATTGAGAATGTAGTAGCCGATTGAGGCAGGCAGTAATTTAAGCGGTCGTTGGTCGGTGCAGAAGGGCCTGGTGAACGTGCTGTGCAGCCAGCGCCCGCTGCTGATCCGCGCCCCTTGGAGCCGCGCGCGAGCCTTCAAAGTCAGGGTCGCAGTCAGTCGTGAGTGAGATGAGCGGCTAGGTCGCGTGACGAGCGTCGGGAAACTTGCAGGCAATGGCGATGAGGCGCACCTATGAGCGGTCCGGTGATCGAGCGAGAGAATGATCGTGGTAAGGCGGCGGCAGTGTGGGTGTGATACATACACGCTTGTGGTTCGAATCGGAAACATCGACCACGCACATGCTGCTGGGGAGCGAGTTGGCCAGCGGGAGTGTGAGTGGGTCTGAATCCAAGAATAACTCACGTCACGACTCTTCTGACTGCAACGAAAGAAGCTTCAATCACGGACTGACTGCATAAGACGCGCCTCACCAGTCACAATCGAGTGAGCAGCAGCTGTAGGGCAGCGCGGCCACACAAATCCTCATGCATGATGATATGCGACCACGGCGTCAGTCAAGC
>CCYA01000389.1:648651-678907 GCA_900000165.1 Ceraceosorus bombacis | reverse complement strand
AGCAGCAGCAGCAGCAGCAGCAGCAGCAGCAGCAGCAGGTCCATCAAAATGAAAGAGCGATGGATTGAAGATTGCATGGCTAGCTGTGCATCAGCAGGCAAGCCTTGCTGAATCGAGTCGCGGGTGTGGGCTGAACGTGAATCAAAATGGTGAGCAGTGATGAGCGACCACGCGAACATCTCCAGCTTTGCCGTCGCGCTTCCGCTGCTGGGCAGAAGAGCATCGCTGCACAAAGTTCGCTGCTACAGTCACGAGTAGCCGCAGACTTCCTGTCGCAATTTGTCATGCGCATCGCTAGCTGCTCTCTTATTTAACGATTGTGTCTAGCTGCTGCTGGGCGAGCTAGCTGAGCTCGGTTTGCGGTTGTGCCGAGTGCTGCAGCGGTCGTGATCGATCGAGCCTCTCATCAGCCATGCCGTGAGCGCCACTGCTACTACTGACTTTCGACCATGTACTCACACCCCGCACGCGCGGGAACAGCAGTGTGAGAGGTGAATAATCGTGAATTCGATTCGAGGCCCGTCGCAATGATCATCATAAGAATAATCATCTTGAATGCTGCATGGCACAGCGAGTAACGCCACAGCCCGTCTAGACTTAATGGACTCGAGAATCGTGAATCTTGAATTGAATAGCGTACACGTTATTATTGTTGCTGCGATGATGATCGCGTGCGCGTGGTCACTCGTAGGATTCCCGATGGCGCGCATGCATGCATGCAGCATGGCGGGTTTGGAGCAGCGTCATGCAAGAACTCTCCGCTCGAGTAGTGGCTGCGTGGCGCATTCCCAGCAATAAAGCACGTCTCGATTGCCATGCAGCAGCTGCTAGCTTGCTCCTCTGCTGCTACCATGATGAGCGGTGCGTCAGCATGGTTTGCTGCACGGCAGCGCATATGTACGGGCGCTGTTGATGGTTGTCGCTCTCCCGCGTCGCCGATTCGATTCGATTCGTGAGTCTCTAGCTGATGTCCTTCATCCTCTCGTCCCTCCACCCACTCGTGGGCTTTCGCAGCTTTGCTGGTTGCCGCGAAGCTACATGTATCGAAAAGACAAATCTCGAGCGCAGAGGCTCCTCTTCACTGCGGAAATTGAGACCCCAGCAGACAATGTGGGCTTTCGGATGATCTGCATCTCGCTCTCGCTGTCGAAAGAAAATAGCTAGTAAGCCTGCACCGGACCAGATCCTGCTCCCATCTAAAAGTACCCACACTACCGTACGTATAGTACGCACTGACGACTGCGCACACCGCACGGCTACATTCAAGCCAAGCAAGTGCTCGTGATTGTGATTGTGATTCTGGCCGCGCTCGGCGGAGCGAAAGCGACAGGAGTGTGCCTGCATGAAGGGCAAACAAGAGCTGCATACAGCTAGCTACCTACAGCTAGTTGAGTATCGAGGAGCTGCTCGAGCAAGATCGACGATCGAGCAAAACAGCAACTTCACAAACGTCTTACGCGCTACTTTTCCATCAGAAGGGTGAGCTTGATCAAGGCTCGCTCGCCCAGCATTCTTTGACGATTGAGAGGTGGGCGCTTGCGAGACTCGGCCAATGCCTTACAAAGAGCTGTCAGGTCACACAGAGTTGGGGGGTGTCATAGTCACGATTCACGACTTCCATTGTCACTTCGTCTAAAGTCTGGCGCACCGCCATCTCTTAGACATCGATCGTCTCGACTTTGCATCGCCCACACCCAGGAGGGCGGTGACGAAAGTTGACATTTTTGCGGCCACAATCGCGAGTAAAGGGTTGCTTGCTCGAAGACCACACCGCACAAGCACGAACGTTCATTCAAGTAATTGTTCGCATGAAACACTCTTGACTTTTCATCTATTTCCAAACTTGTTCGACTACATTTCGAGCTCTGAGCTTTTGCTTTCATGCTTGCGTGACCGAATAGAGCGCCGCGTGTTCCCTTTCTCACTTTTCCGCCGACAACTCCTTCTCGATCCGAGCCTCTTCCTTCTGCCTAGCTTCTCGCTGTTGGCGCGTCGCGACTCGGGTGATGAACTTGCAGATCTCTTCGATGATGACAACCGGAGCGGAGAAATAGAAGACAGCTTTGATCTCGGCTTGGGTCAGAGCCTGGACGTGGAACAAGTCCTGCAAAACTGGGACCTACAGGCGGAGTGTTGCGCAAGGGAAGGCGCGCTTGCAGTCAGCGAACAGGGTGGAGGAGTCGCACTTCCACGCGGTCGTGCCAACTCACGGCACAAATAAGATAGTGCAAGAACAGGCTGAGCACAATGGCACCGATCAGGAAGGGATTGGAGAATGGACTGGTGACCAAAATAGAGTCTGCGTCGGACAGCGCATTGACGGCCTATCAAAATAAAGGGAGGAGGGCGGTCAGCGCGTGCGAGGCGATTTTGCGCAGAATACAAGAGACGAGTACATTTCGCGACTCACATTGAGCATCTCGATTACGACCAGAATACTGAGCGAGATGGTCGAGGCAGCTCGAGACTCTTCGAACGGCTTGCAACCGATGGAAAACGTGCTGCACTGATGGAAGTGGGTCAACTCATACCAGGAAACCCTGGGTCCATTCTCGTAGAAGAGGTACCACCAGGCGTAGCCGCCGCAAGTAGCAAATCCAATGTACAGACCCACAGCAAGCTGTTATACAGCAAGGTGCAGCTCACTTTAGCGCGGCTGTCAAGAACATTGTGAATGATCGCTCGTACTCACCCATCTAGCGAACCCTGCAGGAGTCACCAGCGGGTCGGAACGTCTTCTGGGCGGTACCGACATGATGCCCTTGTCAGGTGGGTTGAAGCTGAGCGCAGTGGCGGGCAGACCGTCCGTCACAAGGTTGACCCAAAGCAGCTGGACGGGGATCAAGGCTTCTGGCAAGCCGGTCAAGACGGTGATGAAGATGGAAGCCACTTCTCCGATGTTGGAAGAGATGAGGTATCGAATGAACGCGAGCGTGTTGTTATAGATGGCTCTGCCTTCTTCGACGGCACTCTCAATCGTCGCGAAATTATCGTCTGCCAGAACCATGTCGGATGCCATTTGGGCGACTGCTGTGCCGCCCTTGCCCATCGCGATACCGATGTCGGCCCTCTTCAGAGCAGGTGCGTCATTCACTCCGTCTCCAGTCATGGCAACGACGAGATTTTGTTGCTGGAGTAGCTCGACCAGCTTACTCTTGTGACTGGGCTCTGTCCGAGAAAAGAGAGATGCGCGCAGCACAGCTCTACGCTTCTGATCTTCGCTCAGATCATCAAACTCCCTTCCCGTGTAGCTCTTGCCAGACAGCTCTTCGTCTTGACGGAAAATGCCGATGGATCGGCAGATTGCTTCCGCCGTTGCCTTATTGTCTCCAGTAATGCAAATGACTCGAATGCCAGCAGCGCGGCAGCGAGCGATGGCGGTGCGCACCTCTGGTCTAGGAGGGTCTAGCATGCCGACCAGTCCAACGAACCGCATGCGCTGCTCAAATTTGACGTACTCTGCGGGCGAGTCGGAACGGTAGACGTTTGGGTCCAGGGGCGCATTCTCGACAGTTGCGAGAGCAAGCACACGAAGGCCTTGAGTGGCGTACGACCCAATAAGGTGGTCCAACTGAGTGCGCGACTTCTTGGTGAGCTTGACCTCTGATCCCCCCGATAGCAGAGCGGTCTCGCAGCGGTCCAAGACCGCCTCCGGAGCGCCCTTAACGAGTAATGCACCAGCGCCATCATCGCGTCTGACCAGCGTACTCATACTCTTCCTGTCGCGACCAAATTCGAGGGTCAAGATGCGACCCAGAGCTTTGGTGTACGTATCAGATACAGCGGTTGTGCGCTGCTGCGGCGAAAGACTCTCGATCTGCTGGTTGACCTTGCTGTCGTGCGAGCCAAGCTTCTCAACCAGCACTTTGAGACTTGCTTCTGTCGGCTGACCGACCGCTTGATAAGAGCCTTTCTCGAGGGCAATGTTCGCATCGTTGCAGACGGCGCAGACCTCAGCCAACGCGTTGACAGCACTTCCAGCCTTGTTGAGGGAGCGAACGCTACGTCCATTGGATGTGATCTCACCCTGGGGTGCAAAGCTGGTACCCTCCACTTCAAATTCGGCCGCAGCATCTGCAGAGGAAAGGACCGCGAAGCGTGTGACGCTCATCTGATTGGTGGTCAGAGTTCCCGTCTTGTCCGAGCAGATGACATTGGTGGAGCCAAGCGTCTCGACGCTCGGCAAGTGGCGCACGATGGCATTCCTCTTTGCCATCTTTCGAGTGCCGAGAGCCAAGCAAGCGGTGATGACAGCGGCCAGGCCTTCAGGGATGGCAGCAACTGCGAGGGCTACTGCAATCTTGAAGTAGTAGATCGCGCCTTTGAAAGCGCCTCCGTGAGAGGGGTCGAAGAAGTGGCGGACGTTGATGGCCCAGACGAGGATGCAAATGATGGTGATGACCTTTGCCAGCTTGTCTCCAAAGTCGTCCAACTTCTCCTGCAGCGGCGTCTTCTCGTCCTCTTCCGCGCTGATTGCAGCATGAATATCGCCAATGGCAGTGGACGCGCCGGTCGCAAAGACGACGGCGGTGGCCGAGCCAGTGGCAATAGTCGTGCCGCTGAAGAGAATGTTCGTCATATCCTGTTTGACAGCTTTGGCATCTTTGACCGCGCCAAGCGACTTGTTCACGCTCACAGACTCGCCAGTCAAGATGGCTTGGTCCACGCGGAAGGAGGAAGAGGTAATCTTGACCAATCGGGCATCCGCAGGTACCTTGTCACCAACATTGACAGTGATGACATCGCCGGGCACGACATCTGCAGCACGGATGCGGGAAGCTGAGCCACCTCGAATGACGGTGGTGTAGTCTGGCGAGTACTCTTTGAGCGCTTCGATGGCCTGATCCGCGTTCCTCTCTTGCACCACGCCCACAGTGGCATTAGCGATCAGAATGAGGAAGATGACAGCTGGCTCCACGAGGGCAGCGATGACGCTCGAGTTCTCTTCCAGCTCCACGAGTGCAAGGACGAATGAGATGACGGCGGACGCGAGAAGGATAATGACGAGCTGGTCCTTGAACTGCTCCAGGATGAGCTGCCAAAGCGGTGTGGGAGGCTCGTCTTCCAGCTCTGCGGAAAAGCGGGCCCAGTCATAGACATTCAGCTTGCGCGCATTCGAAACCCAGCAACCCAGCAGCATCGGCGGAGCCGCTGAGATCACACGATGCGCTCACCATTGGATCCATACTTTGTCCTGCGCTCCACCACCTGCGCTTCGCTCAACCCCTTGGCAGCATCTACTTGCCAGTGAGCCAGCACCTGCTCCTCCGTCTTTGTCCAGGCAGCCTCCATCTCGAGCTCCAATGCTTCAGTCCAGACAGCAAAGTGCTTTGCTGATTAGATGCACGTTCCCGAAGCTGCGCCAAAGGCGAGCTGTATTGAATGGTAAGAGCCGTATTGCGGGCAGTAGATCTGTGGGGCTTGGCCAATCGTTGGCGCGAAGTGGGATCAGCTAGACGCGCAATGAGTTGGCGAGCTTGCTCTTCGCCACGCTATGACAACAGAGCAGAATGAGTGTGACGATCTGAAGATGAAGAGTGAAGCGCTCGGCATGCAAACTTCAGGAAGATCTGAGTTGAGCGTCATCCTTCACAAAGCACACACATCAGACAGCAGCGCCACGGCAGCACATCATGCATATGCTGCTGCTGTGATCAGCTCGCGGTGCAGCAGCTGCGCGCAAAGAGCATCTCTCAAGCATGCACACCCCGTCAGAGACAGCACATGGCCTGTGTCCGTCGTCTCCTCCGCGCTGACAGTCAAGTCAAGCCTCCACGTTGTCTCAATTTGCATCTCGCTCCCGTGCAGTCAAGAGTCACGAGTCTGACTGCAACGCGTCAGCAGCGGCGCAGCGCAGGCAGCGCAGCGTCCGCGCTCGGCAAACGCTTGGCAAAAACGCAGCACGGATTTCTTCCTCACAACAACTGTGACCACTTCGCAAACTTCATCCGGGGGGGGCTCATACCGCTGACATTCGAATTCTTTGTCTCAAGCGGCGAGTCGTGACTTTCATGGGCTGTGCAAAGGTAATCGTGATCATGCAAGAGGTATAGAGCAACGAGCGCATGTGGATCCACAAGTGCGCCGACAATCTGGAATACCGCATACAGCGCGCAAGGTAGAGAAGACTTTCGCAGCAAGCTTTCGCTCAAGCTCACACTGAACCACTCGGAGCGGAATCGAGTATCCCCAATGACAGTCGAAGATGTAGCTCACCCAAGCTCACGCACTGCTCGCGAGCACGGACCATACTTCATACCATCAGTGCACCTGCCTCCTCTCAAGCACAGACCTCGAGGGCCGGTGCTCGCTCAAGCACTCTCACACCTCGCACTCGCCCTGCGTCTCGATGGACACGAAAATGTCCACGTCCCAAAGCTCCAACGAGCAAGTGCCAATAGGGCGGATGCGCTGGACAAGAGCGACTTGACAGATCCTATCCAAGCTCAAGCTCAAGATTCGCTGGTCCAATTTGAAGCAGCCGCGGAAGATCACGAGACTTCGCAGGCGGAGAATCTCTTCGAGCTCAGGTACTCAAGGATCTGGCTTTCCGCTTTGGTCAAAACTGGACTATCATGGGTCGATGATGAACCGACGCGAGCGGAAAACGCAGATGAAGATGTGACTGTGCTTTTGGATCGCGCAACGGAACTTCTGAGCGCCTGCGCAGGCAAAAGTGGTGAGCTTCGAATATCAATTTGTCCTGAGCTCGGATCGCCCCTCTTGCTGATCGAAATCCTCGCAAACGGCCAGCTTCCGGACCGGTATTTAGAATTTACCACTTCGACTCGCCCGTGGGAAGTCTAGCAGTCAAAGTGCGCGACGGTACATTGACCGCTGATGCTTTGGGTTCGAGAACATGGGGCTCCGCATCCATGCTCGCGCAGCACTTGATGAGCCCTTTCTGCAAGCTTATCAACGAGAGAAAGCCCCATGGCAAGACTTCTCTCATCCAAATCCTGGAACTTGGAGCTGGAACGGGTCTGGTCGGTCTTGCTATCGCTGCCCTCGTCCAACGCATGAAGCACAATGTTCGCGCAAACGTTTGCCTGACAGACTTTCATCCTGACGTCCTCGAAAACCTTGCATTCAACGTCAGGCAGAACTTCGCAAGTGATCCCGCTGGATCGACCGGTCCGTCAGTACAACCTCAAGTCAGTGTCGCACATTTGGACTGGTCCCAAGTGTCCAAGGAAGCAGCGCGAGACCAATCGCAAAATTTGACTGACGATCATAGGCAGGCTTTGAGTGAGTAGCGTGGCGAATCGGAGAGAGAGAATTTAGCATGCTGATGTGGTTCCCGAATTTGCCGCAAAAGGTGCTCACCCACAGCACGACATGATTCTAGCTGCGGACTGCTGCTATGAACGGCATCACGCTCTGTGGCTACGAGCGACCGTAGAGCGATACCTCAGCAGGGAATACGTGCTCGGTAATGATCACTGCAACGGGGAGTATCCGCTCGGAGCGCTTCACTTGCTCAACGCCATCCGCGCTACGCATTCTCACGAAAGCCGAGCTATCGAAGAAGCCTTTCCTGCTGTTGCAGAGTCAATGAGAGGCCAAAGCGATCGACTCAAGCGCACCTCTCTGCAGCTCCGTGTTGTGCATCAGATGGATTTCGAAGGTTATGACGACTTTGGACCACCTACGCTACGACTCGATGTGCCTCTTGACCGTGCGCGGGCCTCAAACTCGGCCGAGCACAAGTGCCGGGAGCAGCACGCAGGCACTCGCACGCGATTTAGGTATTATCAAATTCGGTGGTGTAAAATCGCTGTAGAATGAATCGCATTCATCCAAATGGTCATGAAACACCGCGATCACGAACGCACAAATGGGGATGGATGGTGCTCTAGCGGTGCGTCAAGGCTAGCTAAGAGAAACAAAGAATGGGCTAATCAGACAAGGCGAAGAATCAAGTGTCAAATGAGTCGGAGGAAAGGGCCTCTCTCTCGGCCTCGGCTCTTCGTCCCGAGCATGTGGCCGAAGTCATCCTCAGGTGCAAACAAAAAACTGAGAGGGCGCCACCGAATGGTCATGCTCACCCTATGTCATGGTCGGATCCCGGAGGTGTTGAGCACCTCTGACGGGTTCGTCATTCCATGGGAGGATCTGCCTTCCTCCATCAACCCACGAGCGGAAGGGACACTCGCAGGGCATCAGTGGAGCCCGTTTCAGCCTCCACGCATCTCCATCGCGGACTCGAACGACGGACTCGAACGTGGAGGGTTACCCCCGCACGCGTCGCGCTAATTGTGGATAATTGGATTGCAACACAACCTCTACCACCTACGCTACGCGCTGGCCCATCACCGGCTGCATATTTTATGCGGGGAGCAGTATATAAAGAGCTTTTTTTCCCGATTTTTCTCGTGCAGCAGCAGTCACTGTGGTAGTGATTCCTCAGCTGATGATTGCACGCATACCCACAGCTAAGTGTCGATCCTGACGTGATCACAGCTGACTCAATTCATGTTTGGTTGCACGAGGAAAGACCCGTCAGCCAAGTTGGAGAAACGACGGATGGCTTGGCTTGGCGTACTATCATGAAATGCCGCTCGGGACTTCATAGCGAGTTCTTGAGTGTGCTTGTGAGTGTGCTTTGGACAATGGGGTGCCAACTCAACGCTTGTCCAAACCAATCGAGACTCGAGAGGCAATCTGAATCGAGAATGAGAAGCAACGAAGGTGACACGGCAAGGAGCGAATTGAGATTTGAGGCACGTGATAATGACTGCTCAACCATTCTCCGGCGGGTGCATCAGGCGGAAGGCCTGCATGCGAGCAGCAGCTGCTGCTGCTGCATGTGCATGAATATACATGTATATGGCTTTTACGCCGGCGGCGATGCACATGCGCGTGGTTCGAGGGGGAATGGCCAGCAGCGGGCGGCTAGGGGTCGCGGCGCTGCATGCTTGCACACGCGTGATGATGGCCAGCCAGGCCAGCAAGCAGCGGTGCATCCATCGCACACATACATGCGCACCATCGCGCCAGTCACGAGTCTGAGCGCAACAGACAAGCGCGCGTTCGCGATCGGCCACCAGATCAGTCTCTATCTGCGACGCACAAGCAGCAGCAAATTGGCCGCTGCTGTGCTGTGTGAGCAACTCAACACTTGCACTTGACTGTATTCAGCCCCAGCTACACACCTGCAGCAGCTCGTTTGTGCGGCAAGTACAGCAAGCATCTCCAAACTGCAGCTTCCACCCGCTTGGCCCATTCACATTGCATCTACCAGCTTTCACCGGCCCGTCGGATGGCATTGTAAAGCCCTACAACCACCAGTACGATCAGTCACGGGCCATTCTGGTCCTTGGTACGGTCAACAGATTTTGTCAGCAATCTTCGCTACTCATTCGCACCGTCCATACCCCTGCTCAAGAAACGTAGCGCCAGAAGAAGCTCCGCTCCCGCTGCTGTTGCAGGCTTCAGGCCTCCTAAAGCTTATCTTCTCCTCCTTCAAACAACCTTGAGAGGACTCTCCATCTAGCAGCGGACTACTAGCGATGTCCGGATTTGGCAATGGCGGCGTCCCAGGCGGTCTGGGCGGATCGGGCAGCATGGGGTCTCTGACGCCCTCCCGACGGGCGCCTCCCGTACCATCAGCACGCTCTCAGCACACGGATCCCTTCCTTCCGCCTCTATCATCATACGGCGCGGGAAGCTCAGGCGTGGCAGGCGCAGGCGCAGGCGCGAGTCCCTCTGGCATGCCGATGGGTGCAGGAGGCGGAGCTGGAGGTGGTTCGTACACTGGACCTCTAAGACCAGCTGGACCAGGCGCCGTTGTTGGAAGTGCGGGCTCTTCCTTCTCTGCTGGTACCGGCTGGAACGGCGGTGGTTCTGGTTTCGGACCGGCTGGTCAGCCTGGTGGAGGGATTGTGCGCAAGGGCTACGTCAGTGTCAAAGAGGATGGCATTCGAAGCTGGATCTGGAGCAAGCGCTGGCTTGCTCTGCGAGAGCAGACGCTCACTTTCCACAAAAATGAGGTGAGATTCCGCGATTTGCATGGCACTGGTCTCATTGCGCCGCTTCTGATACCACGAGGTCTTTGCTACTCAGACCACCTATCAAGCTGTCGCCCTCGTCTTCCTAAAGGAGATAACAAATGTGACGCGTACTGACCTGAAGCCCTACTGCATCGAAATCGAGACAAAAGACAAGACCTACTACCTTCAGCTCAAGAACGATGAAGAGCTCTACGGCTGGATGGACGACGTGTACTCGCGCAGCCCACTGATGGGTGTCAGCTCTCCCACCAACTTTGTGCACCAAGTTCACGTTGGTTTCGATCCCATCAGTGGTGCCTTTACGGGTTTGCCGGAGCAGTGGACTAGACTGCTCACCACATCAGCCATCACTAAGGAGGACTACGCCAAGAATCCCCAGGCAGTGCTTGATGTCCTCGAATTCTACACTGACATTCAAAAGCGTGAGCGAGACGAATTCGGTCTTGGCACGCCCACCATGAACCTCCAACCCGGTGGTACGGGTGCCTCTAACATCTCCTCGCGGGATGCTCCGGCTGCGAGCCAAGCGCCAGGTCGCTTCCAAGGCACGGGGTTTGCGGGTAGTCAAGGCGCCTCACAGCTTTCTTCGGCATCGTCGAAGCCCAGCTTGAACTCCAACAGCAGCTTTGGCAGCTCGTCCTCCGCCAACGGGTACGGCAGCCGCAGCGGCGCAGCGGTGCCCTCCAGGCCTTCAACAGAGCGCGATGATAGACTCGCCGCACCAAGCGCCAACACTGGTCCTTCCTCGCGAGCAGCCAGTCCGTCGGGCAACAGACCCGCGAATGCGCCCGCGCCAACGCCTCGCGAGCGCTCCAATACCGGTGCCAGCTCTGCGAACGATTTAGTGGCTAGTCGAAAGGCACCTGCTGCGCCGGGTCCAGCGCGGACCGGCGGAGCCAGCGGTGCTCCTTCATCCTCGGCCGCAGGGCAGTCAGCATCCTCAGGCGCCTCTGCAGCTGCCGCTGCAGCCGCCGAAAGAGAGCGCGAGCAGGAGCGAGAGCAAAGACAGCGCGAGAAGGAGCGCGAAAGGGAACGCGAAAGAGAGCGCGAGCGCGAGCGCGAGCGCACGCGCACGCAAGAGAGCGGAACAGCTGCGCTCAACGTCAAGACGAAGGAGCTAAAGCTGAGCGAGTCTGCAGCGCCGGCATCCTCAAAGGACGCGACCAAGGGCTCGACTGCTACTGCTAAGCCAGGGCCACCACCAGCAGCTTCTGCGGGCACGGCTACTGGCGTCAAGCCTTTGCAAACGAGCAAGAAGGCTGATGCTGGCAGCAAAAAGGAGAGCGAGCGCCGCATCAGCACCATGTCCGAGGCGCAAATCATGGAGAAGTTGCGACAGGTTGTCAATCCCGATGACCCCAACACGCTCTACTCCAAGATCAAGAAGGTTGGACAGGGGTGAGTCATAGAGCGTGTCGCTTGAATTGGGTGGCGTGATTCTTTGGAAGAGCGCGACTGATGACGCCTCCTCACTCCATCACACATTCACCAGTGCTTCTGGCTCCGTCTATGTTGCCAAGACCTTGGCGACTGGCCAGCGAGTAGCTATCAAAACGATGGACCTGTCCCACCAACCTCGCAAGGAGCTCATCGTGAACGAAATCCTAGTCATGAAGGAGTCGCAGCATCCCAACATTGTCAACTTCCTCGAATCGTACTTGGTCCGCAACAATGAGCTTTGGGTCATCATGGAGTTCATGGAGGGTGGGGCGCTTACTGACATCATTGACAACAATACGTTGGAAGAAGACCAAATTGCCGCTATCTCCTTCGAGGTCAGTGTTTGATGAAGTGACGTCGCTGGGATCCTGATAGATGCTGAGCCGCAACCCGTTCCTCGCTACTTGCAGACGTGCAAAGGTCTTGAGCATCTGCATGCGCAGAGCATCATTCACCGAGACATCAAGTCCGACAATGTCCTGCTCAACTCTTCCGGCCAGGTCAAGATCAGTGAGTCGAAATTACGGGACCGCGCTGTTAGATGCGCGCCAGCCACGCTCACACCCATTGTTCCTGCCCGCGTCATCTCTAGCCGATTTCGGATTCTGCGCCAAGCTCACAGATCAAAAGAGCAAGCGCGCTACAATGGTCGGAACGCCGTACTGGATGGCGCCAGAGGTGGTCAAGCAGAAGGAGTATGGAGCCAAGGTCGACATTTGGTCGCTCGGCATCATGGCAATCGAGATGATTGAGAATGAGCCTCCGTACTTGGATGAGGAGCCATTGAAAGCGCTGTACCTCATCGCCACCAACGGCACACCTACGCTCAAGAAGCCCGAAAAGCTGAGCAAGGAATTGAAGGGATTCCTTGCCGTGTGCCTTTGTGCCGACGTCAAAAGCCGCGCTAATGCAGACGAACTTCTGCAGGTGAGCTGTTCGCTTTCGGTTCACCTTGCCGCCTTGGCTTGGTGCTTCATGCTGACCTTCTTTGCTCCACTCGCCGCTTTCTTCCATCTACTCTGCGCCCTCAGCACGAATTTTTGCGCAAGGCATGCCCACTTTCGTCCCTTGCGCCTCTGCTCCGCTTCCGCAATCGAAGCGACAAGTCATGAGATTATGCACTCCTCATATTCTTTCCACGCTCTTACTCCAGGAACAGAAGTGCCACTTTGCGCACCACTAGAAGCAGCAAGGGTCATCTTACCGCTGTTTGCTCTTGGACTCCTCGTGTCTCTATGCGCGCGCGCTTCTGTGGGAAATCTGGTCATGATTTGCGCCACATTACGTCCTGTCAAGACCCCAAATGATCATGCCTTCGCCCCATACCTGCGCTTTCTAATGCTGCATTGCGTAACTGATCAAGTGACTATTGCGAAGCCGATTCTCGTGTCCTTTTGTGCGTTTTCGAGTGAACTTGCCCATCCGTTCTCGCTCCGCCTGCCCTCTCTCTACTTCTTTCTACTTGGCGGACGTCTGTTGCCGCGGGATGGATCTCTCAACAGGTGCCGTTCACAAGGACAGGCTCGCCGAGCGCGCATCATTGTGACAGACCAGGTCCAGCTCCTCTTTGAGAGTATCTTCGCGGTATCGCATCCGAATGTCCTGTGAGGGAACAGCAAGTTGGGCGGTCGCGATGCATCCTGAGCAAACGATCGAGCCTCAGCACGCGCACGCGCTGACAACTCACAGGGACATTGCTCTTCGCCATCGAATTACCGCTAGGGCCATACTTGTAAAAGTGGGTGCCCAACCAGTGCCTCTTGAGCTCCATCTCCCAGCCAGACTGCAGCACGCTGTTTCGTGCCAGCTCGCACATGTCCGCCGGCGTCAATTTGTAAATTTGCGTCGCCACGCTGTATTCCTCCAAAAGCGGCTCCTTGGAAAGATGAAATTGCAGGGGATCGTCCGTCGAGATGGAGACGTTCATGCCCATTCGCAAAAAGGACGGGAATGGGTTGCGTTCGTAAGATAGAAAGAGCGCGTTGTTGGACAAGGGCGACATGGCCATGCCCACTTGCTTCAGCTGTCAGATCAGTCGCGGTGCGGCGAGCGCGTTGAGCTGCGGGGGCATACCATGCTCATCTCGTTACTTTCTCGCCACTCACATAGTAAAGATACTGAAGTGCTGGAACCTTTCGAAGCAAGATACCATGACTGATGGATTGCGATGTCAAGAAAGTGGCCGCCATGTGATCTGTATCGCCAGCTTCCCCAGCATGCGGCCTTAATACAAGCGTATCTGAGGAGGCAAGGTTGAGGAACGACCATCAGCAAACCAGGCGCAAAAATCTAGGCGCCCGCATGACTTACTGAAGCCTCGCATCCGACGCCACTGATTCAGACTGCTCATATTCGCGTACATGTAGTACAGCCTGGATTTGTCACGTCGAACGTCAACTGACGGTCACGGAAAAGACGCCACGCAGCGCGGGAATACATCGACTCACCAGTAATTGTACGGCGGACTCTCTCTGTAGTCCCACAACTTGGGCACCGGAAACTTGCGGTGTACCCGCCGTTCCGGTTTACTCTCGTCATCCACCACATCGAAGCCTACGACTCGCTGGAGGAAGATGTGCAGAGCGGGATGCGAGCTCGGGTTCTGCGTCACCTCGAACAAGGGACGGAAGACGTCTGCGCGCGCAAGGAGGCAGGAGGCGGAATCTCGTGTCAGGAGAGGCGCTTTGATACGTCAGCATGAATAGGTGAACTTACTGTCCAACAGTTGCTCGAAATTCTGAATGGTGCCTTGGCCTCTGTACACCTCGTAGAGTCTTGGCACCTGAATAAGCCACCTTACGTTGGGGCTGAACAATTTGTTCTCCACGATCCACGTTGCAAGCTTGTCCCACTCGCTGACAGATCGTCCATAGATGCTCAACCTGTACTCGGCCATTTGATACTTGCTCTGCTCCAAATCTTGCATCAGCTCCTTGGTGATCTCGGCCAAGTAACGACCTTGGATCAGATTATCCGTCTTAAGGAAAATCTCTCGCAGACGTGATTCGCCGATCGGATTATACTTCAGGTTAAATTTGTCGAATCCTGCAGAAATTGCAGTGTGGCTGTCAATACATGGGTCACACAGCTTGGACTAGCAGAAGTGAAGGTTTTGATACGGACTCACGATGGAAAGCATCCTGATGAGCATGCATATCGAGCGTATCGATGGACAAGTCGTACGCAGTCAAGTTTAAGCTCTCAAATACTTGCTGTAGTGTCAGCTCGGCGCCATCCCTGTAGATGACAACGTCCTGCGGACGTGTCAAAAGTGCGCAAACGTCTTAATGCGATTCGATGATTGCATCACAAAGGCGACTCGCGACTCACATCAGGATACCTCTTGATCTTGCTCTTGATGAAGCGCAAGAGATGCTTCTGATTCATGCTTGCGCTGTGGTGAACATGCGTGTCCACTTTCCTCACATTGTAGAAGTCTCTGCGAGGCGGTGCGTAACGATCCAATCAGTAAGCAGGTCAGACCTCTCTCATCGTTCATGTTCACCTGTGAGGGACGGCCTTCATGGCTTTCAGCTCCTGCCCTTCGTTGAGCAAAAAATACAGCTGCCATTTGTGTTCCAAATACTTGATGCGTCTCCAGCAAAAGCTCTTGACCGGTCCATCCGAAATGACACCGAGCAAAAAGTCCAGATCTTTGAAATACTCCCTCGCAGTGGGTACGTTGGATAAATACTCGGGCTTGGTCTGCTGGGCCTCCGCTTGCGCTTTGTCCTCTCGATTGCCCTTCTCAACGCACACTTGGAACACACCGCTAGAGTCCAATTCGAACTTGACCTCTTGACCATCAATCAGGTGCCGGTCCGGGTATCTTACATCCTCTTGCCTGAACACACCTGGCTTGCCTCCAGTTCCTTCTAGCAATTGTTGTGCTGCTTTAGCATTTGCAGGACTGGCAGGAGGTTGCGCAGGAGGCAAAGGATTGACGCTGGTGTGTTGCGGTCTAGAGACAAAGGACGAAGCGGGTGCGGGATGAAAGTGCTCCCAGTGAGGACGAGGAGGGGCCGGATATATGCGCCAAGGTTTGCTGGTCACGCCTCCTTCCTCACTTGTCTGTACGGACGCGCTACCATCGACGATGATGGATCTGGGTTGCCTTGCGCTATCATCTGCGCTTGCTTCGTTCATTTTTGCGTCATCAACTCCGCTCTGTGTCTGCTCGCAGTACTCTGCATCCCAATTCTTCGGATTGTCTTCCAAGCGAGATTGCAGACTGACACTCATGTACTTTTCTCTGAGCTGCAGACATCTCTGCAACCTTGCATATAGGCTGCCAAGCTCGTTGCTCATGTCCGTATTGGAGCTAGGCAGAGCAGCACCAGCACCAGCACCAGCACCAGCGCTTGTGCCGGAAGCTGAAGTAGATCCTAGGCCTGCCAAGGCAGCTGCAGCATCAGCGGGCGAAGATGCGTAACCTGCCGCTTGCCGTAGACGCTGCTCGGTACCATCCGCTACGGAGGCTGCAGGCTTCAAAGCTGCGATGGCATTGTTAGCTGCTCGATACGATGAAGGAGTTGCCTGTCCAGCGCTTGCACCTGCTGTGCCTCTCGGCTGTTGCGTCGTGCTGGGTGAGTCCTTCTGTTCACCTGACACTCTGAGGTGCGCCACATCGGCCGTGAAGCCGTCCATTGAGCTTGTTAAAGAAGCTTGCCCTCCTTTCTCTCCAACATCAAGACCGGCGCCGCCGTTCGATGCTGCAGAAAAGCTGTCGACTTCAGCCGCTCGGCCTTTATAGATCTGACTCTCCACTTCCAGCCTCTGTCTCTCGTCGGTCTCATCATAAAAGCTCTGCAAACTTCTCGATATGGGCGGAGTAGACAGAGCCGGGGGGTCATCCTTGATGGACCGTCTTATGAATTGAGGACTTGTCCTACCAGAGTGGATGGGTGTAATCTCGACGCTATTCTCCCCGCTGGAAAGTGATGAGCGCAAAGCTTGTTCGCCCACGGTAGAGGCGAAGGAGGAGTTTTGACTCGAATAAGCCGGTCGAACTGGGGCGTCGCTGCTGCCAGAGCTGCTGTCGGAGATGCCGGATGCTCTGCCGTGCAGAGTGCCATTGTGCTGACCAGTGCGCAAGTTCGCAGTCTCGGGAGCGGACGAACGCCCACTCATCCTCACAGCGTCGGGAGCCTAGATAGAGCCCAGAGGGACGAGGCTACACTGAGCCAAAAGCTTCAAAAGCGTCGATTGCGGCTGGCTGATTGCGATAGACCTTGGCGCGAGATGCTACGCTTTTGTCAGCAATCTCGCATACTCTCGATTGGTTGGACTCGTGACTGGCACGGCACGCAAGTCGTCAGGAGCCGCGCGAGCACGAAGGACTTACCAGGATGTGGGATGGAGTCATGCATCAGCCGGTCGAGTATCGAGTGGGGCTGCCGCCTAGACTGCGACTGGTGTTCGAGCGTGCAGCAGCCTTTGAGGTGACTTTGTCGGCGTTCAAACCTGGAAGGTGGCGGTCAGAAAGACCGAGGTGAGAGGAGAGAAGTGCGCCTGACGTGCCACTCGACCCAGAATATCTGAGTGGCGAGTCTAGAAAAGCTTTGACGACCGCACCTACGGCTAGCGACGCGACATCGCTGTGACTCTTTCCCTCGACTCCCACTCAATGACTCACACATCAACGAACAGACTCACTCACTGCGAAGCGAATCTCTTCTGATTGCTGCGACTCTTCTGACTGCATCGGTGAGATTGTATGCGCTTATCCTCTGCGAACGAGCGTAAAGCAAGCGCGTGAAGCAATATAGCAGCTCAGCGGGCAATTAACTATGCGTGCCTGCGCGGCGGAACGGAATCCGAGCCGCCCTCGGTCCATGCATGCTCTCAGAAGTTTAGCCGCGGACAAGTACTCTTGACTCTAACGACTCAAGACGCCACCGTCACGTGTATCGTCCAATGTTGGAGCAGCCCTGAAGTCAAAGGTCACAAGCATAGGTGCCCGGGTTGTTGCTCAGCCTCGAGACTTGACTCAGACCCGAAGCCCTTGGACTTGGCAGGTCTCCACCAGCCATCGCGAGCCCTGTCCTCTTCCTAACACCCGCCTTCGCAACCTGCACAGCGAGCTCTCGGCACACGATGGCGTCCACCACCACGAGGTCCGCGGCGCATGAACAAACGCCATTGCTGAGGCATCACAGAGCACAAGAAGATGTCGCAACGGCACAACCACCTCGAGGATCCAGAAGCAGCTCTGATAGCGCAACACGCACGCAGCAGCAGCAAGGCGATGTTCCATTCCCGCCATACCGAATCCTCTTGCCCATCCTCTTTGTCATTTGGGTGCCGGTCTTTGCAGCAGCGCTAGACAGCACCATCGTAGCTGTGCTGGTGTCCTCCATCGCCTCTTCTTTTGGCGCATCCGAGCGTTCTTCGTGGTTAGGCACCTCCTACCTCTTATCAGTATGCTGCTTTGCCCCAATTTATGGTAGATTATGCGACATTTTGGGAAGGAGGATCTCCATGCTACTTGGCTTGACGTTCTTCACCCTAGGAACGTTGGGGTGTGGACTTGCGGGAAGCATGAATGCGCTCATCGCCTTCAGAGCATTGGCAGGAGCTGGAGGGGGCGGATTGACAGTGGTGACGAGCACGGTGATGAGCGATGTCATACCTCTTCGCAGCAGAGGCTTGATGCAAGGTCTCACCAACATCATCTTTGGTCTGGGAAGCGGACTGGGAGGACCGATTGGTGGATTGGCAAACGACAAGCTGGGTTGGAGAGCAGCTTTCAACCTTCAGGTTCCCATCCTCTGCCTCGCTCTCTTGACTTCCTTCCTCGTCGACTTTGATAAGCACAGGCATTCGGTCAACATGTCACTGGCGCCCACAGCAGCCGATGCCGACCA
Organism: Ceraceosorus bombacis; assembly: GCA_900000165.1. Taxonomy (NCBI): domain Eukaryota; kingdom Fungi; phylum Basidiomycota; class Exobasidiomycetes; order Ceraceosorales; family Ceraceosoraceae; genus Ceraceosorus; species Ceraceosorus bombacis. Next base: position 660,588 of record CCYA01000389.1, on the reverse strand, counting down.
GCTCCAACAAGCGTCACCGACCCTCGCATTCAAATTGCGCCAAATCGATTTCTTGGGCTCCTTCTTCCTAGTACTCTCTGTTGGATCCACGCTATTTGCGCTGAGCAGCCTGAGCGCGGAGGATCGCACGTTGAAAGATATGCAAGTCTGGCTCGCTCTGGTACTGGGCTCGCTCGGCAGCGTAGCATTCATCTTTGTGGAACATCGCATCGCGTCCAAACCCATCTTGCCTCTTCGTTTGCTCACGCAGAGAACAGCAGCGAGCGTATCTCTGACCAACTTTGCGCTGGCCATATCCTCCTTTGGCCTACTCTACAACTATCCCCTCTACTTTCAAGCGGTCAAGCTGCAATCAGCTTCTCAAGCAGGTCTTCACCAAATGCCGTACTCTGTCAGTCTGAGCATTAGCTCAGTCTTGGCTGGACTGTACATGCGTTGGAGGGGGGTGTATTGGATGTACAACTTGTTGAATGCTGCGTTGATGGTGGTGGGATCAGGCATCATTGCAGCCTTTACACCCAGCACGCCAGAATGGATCACCTGGGTGGCCATCGCGCCTTTGGGTTTCGGTACTTGTGGAGTATTGACATGCACCCTCATCGCGCTCATCAATAGCGTCAGCAGGTCCGACATTGCAGTAGCCACAGGCATCTCTTACCTCTTCCGAACATCGGGTCAAGTTGTTGGCGTCGCGGTCTCGGGAGCAATCCTTCAATCCGTCCTGGCCAACGAGTTGAAAAGATGCATTCGAGGCCCAGACTCTGCCCAGATCATCGATGCTATCAGGCACCAGTCCAGCATCATACCCACGCTAGAGCCAGAGATTCGAGAACAGGCAAGAGAAGCCTACATGATCGCTCTGAGATCGGCTTTTCTCTTCATCCTAGGCGCGACTGTCGTTGTGCTGCTGGGCAGCTTTGCTATTGAAGATGTGCCACTCCCTGAGCATTCGAGCAAATCAACGGACTCGAGCCAAGACGAGGAACTGGGAGCTTCACAAGAGCAAGAGCAACGACGAGATGACCCTGGTCGTTGATATCAGTGGTCGTCAATCATACACCCTTTGCTATACCATCACATACAAGTAAAATAGATTTGCAGCCGCACCGTGCCGTCGTCTGAGGTCACACACGACCCGCACGTCTGGTTCGATTCCGCATTTGATTGAGTGGATGAGAGCGTTGTTACAACTACACATGAATCGTTTGCGTGACGGAGGACGGGTGTTCCTCATGAATGAGCTGATGCTGAGGAACGGGGCGCCGAATGGACGCGTCTTCCACCTGAGCGCGTAGAGCCTTCGGGTAGCTAATGACAGCGTTGTGCATGATTCGCAACAGCAACAAAGCGTCGACTAGTCAGTCATCCATCGACAATTCGCTGACCGCGAGGAGAAAGAGAGGGCTATACTCACAGCTTGCGCAGCAGCTAACACGGATAACTCGTCCCCTGGTGCTGGTGCTTGGTCGTCCTTGACGATCGTCCAAGTAGGCGCACGGCGATGAGGTTTACGCGGCGCACTCTTGCTAGCCGGGCTTGCACTCTCATCCTCGCGCAGGCCGGTCGCGCGTGATTGGGCTTGCGCTTGCGATGGAGCTCTGCTGTCGATCGTGCTTGTGCTTGCGCTTGCACCGCCGAGCATCTGCGCGCTTGCGTTGGTTGATGGGTGGTCCACTGCCGTGACAATGGGTCTTCCTGCTGCCTCCGCAGCTCGCCTGAATGAGCCGTCTGCACCTTCGTCATCGAGCGCATTTACGTAGCATCCCATCGCAAACGCTTCATGCGCCGCTCCGCTTCCAGAGCTCGTCTGTCGTTCCCTCGTGCCTACTCCTGTCCACGCATATCTCTGATTAAGCAGCTGACCAATGACTTCGTACGCTTCGCACGTCGCGAACGGTGTGCCCGTTCTCGGGTCTCTGTAGACGGCTGGTAGGCCTGTAATTGGACAAGTGCTTTGACGAGGCCTAAGTGGTCGATTTCGAGCTGGTACCACGGGCAAAGCGTCCCATTGGCAATGATCGCCCAACAAGAGTCGAAATTCGTCCACCCAAGTGGACTCTTCCGGCAATCCCCGCAAGGAGAGCAGAGTGCGAGAGAACTTCTTGGTCGGCTGACCGGCCCTGTCAGCCGACTGTCCTGCCGTTTGACCTTTCGATGTGCTGAACATGTCTGCTGCCCGAGCCGCTCGATCTGCAAAGACAGGATCCTGGGTCAGAGGCAGACGAAGCGCCGACAAGGCCGACGTATGATTTTCGCTTTTGCTAGATGCCATTGTTGGCTCGATGACGATAATGGAGGGTTGGTGACCTTCCGCCATCGAGATGGAGTGCCATCTGACATACGGCCCCTCGATCGTCTTCGGTACCAGTCTCCTATCCCTAGCTCTCCTCTCTTCTTCCTGGTCCAAAAACTTTCTCAAAGACTCTCGATTCACATCTTCCACCTCCAAAGCTTGTGCAATCAACGCATCTTGCGTCAATCGTGCACGCTTGCGCGGCGCTTGTCTCACAGGCTGCGATGCCCTTTTAGCCTGCTCGCTTTTTAATCGCTGTTGCACTTCCGCAGCTACCCGCATCGTGGCTCGACGATTGCTGGATCTTTGCGAGCCTGAAGCAGAAAGTCCTCTCGGGCCGCTGGAAGATGGACCACTCGCTTCTCCATCAGGAGGCACGGGGGCGAATGAGATGCGCTTGGAAGCCCTTGACTCAATTTGCCCTTCATCCTGCTGATCGGCCGACATCAAGGCAGACGGAGGAGGCTTGCCGTTGGAAGGACGAAACGCGGCGATGGCAGGCGGCGCAGGTCTCGCCCCTCCTCGGCTTGATCCGGCCTTCCCCTTGCTGGACTGTGAGAAGGATAAAGTCGAGCGTGGCATTGAGTTGGCTAGTGCGCTCACTCTGCCACCCTCCACTCACGTCGTGGTTTTAGCCCACGAATTTCTAAAGAGCGCGCTCACCTTGCTCCTCTTCGCAGCAGCGTTCTCCTCCTCCAACAATTGTCTCTCCCCTTCCTCGTCATCTTCCGAGCCAGCATCCTCGTTAGAGCTCGACTTGTCAAAGTCTGAGTCTATAATGTCCACCTCATCCAGCTTTTCTTCGAACTCTACATCATCTTCATTGCCCGAGAAGCCTTCCTCCTCCTCAAACTCCTGGTCCAAAAGCGCTCGCATGCTGAGCGCAACACCAAATGTCAGAACTTGTGAGCTCACGAGTAGAAGCACGCAGCACTACACGCTGTAGCTCACCGATTGCCCGCCGTGGAGCGCTTGGATCGTCCCGTTGCCAAAGCTTCGGGAAGGACTTGATCGCCTTCATCCTCGGAAGCGCTGGAGGCGCGGGGAATGCTGCGTGCCATCTTCCCTCCAACACGGGCGCGCACCTGAGCAGGGTGCGCGTGAGCGAGCTCGAACGGCCAGCAGAAGAGCACAGCAAGGGTCGGATTAGCGCCGCTTGCTATTCAAACGGATGATGACGGCCACGAGTCGAGAGCCGAGGTGAGATAGCGCTGAGGATACCTGAGAACGCCTGCAGCTCTCAGAACGACTTGTCTTGATGAGTTGGCAAGTTTTGTTTGTTGAGGGTATTGTATATGAAACGCGAACTCGGAAACGATCGTCACGTGCATCACTCACCGCACCTCGCACGGCCGCACGCACCCTCGCCGCCTCAAACAAGAAGGAGGTGCGCGTCATCATCGTTGCCTGCGGTTGTGTTGCGCACACCAAGCCTATCACTACGCTTGACCAGCGACCACCCATCGTGCCACCATCTTCCATACTTGTCACTCAGACCAATCACGAGCTGGTGACGCCCAACGTTCGTCGAACAAGTATCCCTCGCGGAGTATCAATCGCTCGATACGAGCTGGAACAAGACTCCTCAGCGTAGCAGCACGCCCCCCGCACGCATACACACACATCCGCAAATGCCCAAGATGAGTTCAGCAGTCAGCGTAAAGGTTAAGCACAATGGCGTCATGGTAAGTCAGAAGACGATGGAGGGGCAAGGATGACTGTAGTGCTATCCTGGTGCATATGCTCATCTACCTCCACGAGCGCTGCACACCATAGCATGATGTCACACTGGACCCGAGCTCGCCCGCCTCGGCCTTCAAGGACGCCATCTACCAAAAGACTGGGGTGCCATTGGACAGACAGAAGGTCATGATCAAGGGCGGCATGCTCAAGGTCAGTACTCGCTCCTGTGATCTCGCCACATGCTTCCTTGGCGAGCAAGAATCGCTGATTTTCTGGTGCGCTTCCACAGGACGATGCGGACATGACGAAGCTGTCGGCAAAGCCTGTGAGTGCGGAGCTTCGCAATGCTATCAAGGATATTGTGTTCGAGCATCGCATGGTCATGCTGAGCTTTCCGATCGCTCTCATATAAATCGTTTACGCAGGGACAGACATTTATGCTGCTTGGCACGGCCGGACCGCTACCCTCAGCGCCAAAGATGAACATCACCTTCATCGAAGACATGGACGATTCTGAGTTGGCAAAGGCGGTGAGCGGTAGCAGTCAAAGCGTGCGCGTAGTGGAGTCCACTTGCTTAGCCCAGAGCTCTCCCCCGTGCCTGTAGACGCGGACCAAGGCAGGTCTTACAAATCTTGGCAACACTTGCTACCTAAACTCGACCTTGCAAGTGCTGAGGGCGGTGCCCGAGCTGCAATTAGCGCTCAACAAGTGAGTGGCGGAAAAAGTGGTCAATGCTGAGATAAAGGCTTATGCTCTCTATCCTTCTTAGCTTCGCACCGGGCATGGGGGGCGTCGATGGCGAATCAAATTTAACTGCTGCTTTGAGGGAGCTGTATAAGGCTATGGGCTCCACTACCGAAGCTTTTCCTCCTCTAGCTTTCTTGTCGGTCAGTCTATTTGTCTTCTGCGGCCTTTACTGTGCCCACATAGGCTGAAATGATCCTATCTGGCACCTCGAGCCTGTAGATTCTCCGACAAGTTGCTCCACAGTTCGCAGAGATGGCTCAATCGTCGCAGCCTGGTATGGGCAGTGGCGGCTATGCTCAGCAGGACGCCGAAGAAGTATGGGTACGCATTCTAAATGCTCTGCAAGCTTCGCTAGGCGGCCTGCCCGCTTCATCCGCGGGCGGCTCCAACTCTGTGGGAAACACAAAATTCGTTGAGCAGTTCATGACCGGCAGGATTACCGTCAAGTGAGTGCTTGGTCATTCTTTGCCCAGGCGGCATTTCGACACTTGAGCTGCAGGCAGCGCAATTGCCGCGACTTGTCACTGACCCGCCTCGCGACGCTCCTGACACGCATTGATAGACGATCCACCGCGGAGGCAGCGTCTGAAGAGCCAACATACGGCGAGGAACCGTTCTCAGTGCTGCAGTGCAACATCTCGTCAAGCACTAACGAAATGACTTCTGGAATCTTGGACGTGAGTTGATGCGCAAGTTGGCTCTGAGAACTTGATCACGTATGTGCTCACTCGCTCGCTCAATCAATTTTACTACTCGTGCAGTCATTGAATCAGCAACTCGAGAAACACTCGGACACTTTGGGTCGCACAGCTGTGTATGACGAAGTACGCCGCGTTGATCGATTGCCAGCGTACCTAACCACCCATTTTGTGAGGTTCTACTGGAGGCGTGATATCAACAAGTACGTGCAAGAGGTCCGTGAAACTAAGCCACGTCGAAGCAACACTGATGATCCGCCCCGCTTGCGTGCGCAGGAAAACGAAAATCATGCGCAAGGTCAAATTCCCATTCGATTTGGATGTGACGCCCTTTCTCTCGGACACACTGAAAGAGAAGATCGCGCCTGCGCATGCGAAGATATTGAGTGTAGAGAAGGACAGAGACGAGAGAGCAAAGAATCGGCGCAAAGCAAAAGCTCAGAGAGAAAAGGACGTCAAGAGTGATGCAGCCAAGAATGCTGATCCAGCGTCTCTTGGCACTGCTACGAGCGGAGGAATCGACGCGCCCGTCTCATCTGATCCTCGTGCGACGGACCAGACGGAGGAAAGGATGGGCAACGCTTCTAGTACAAACGCTGTGAACGCCAAGTCCCAGCCCGGACAAGCGTTGTCGGACGAAGACGAAAGGGCGCTCAGAGCCAAAGAAGATGCGGATGTCAAGGCTAGCATTCATCCCGATCTGGCCAAGGACACTGGGTGTAATTACTCGGGCTTGTACGAGCTGGTCGGAGTGGTCACGCACAAAGGCGCGGCCGCCGATGCCGGACACTACATCAGCTGGGTCAGGAAGGATCTTGAGAGCGACGAGGAGGCGTTGCAACGAATCACGGAAAAGCCAGACGAGCAAGAATGGTACAAAGTGAGTGCGAGACTCGCCGCTCGCAGGCGACGTGCTCTTGCTTGGCAACCAAAGATCGCTGCTGACCACATTGATGAAAACAGTTTGACGACGATAGAGTCTCCACGGTCAGCAAGGATAAGATCCGAGCGCTTGACGGCGGAGGCGAAGGTGAGTTCTGATCGATCTTAGGTGCGTGGTTCAGATTTTGGCTGACGTGCGCGGGGATGACTGCCACTTGTCGATTTCAGACTCGGTAGCGTATATCCGTAAGTGACAAGACAGCTTTTTGAAACATTGCAGATGTAGTGGCTTTGCTGACTCTTTGGCCTTGCAATATCTCCAGTCCTTTATCGCTCCAAAAAGTGAGCGGATCCATGAAAAAGCCACTGTCCACAGACTGCAACCTCTGAATTTGCAATCTACAGCGGTTGCGAAGGGTCTGGAGGTAAAACATCAGGCTCTCGAGGCAGCGCATGCGACGAAATTGGGAGGCGCGAAAGCGATGCCTGTCTCCAATAGATGTTTATCACCTGCACGTGCATGCAGACCGCATCTCGACGTCGATCTGTGCGAAGCTAATCGATTTCGTCAAGAAGACACTGGAAACGAGCTGAGCGTGCATGAAACATGATGTGGAGGACAGGCAAGGGTCATGTTGATTGCGAGACGAATTCGGCGACCACCTAGCAGCCGTTGCTCACTAGGACGTCTGATGGGGCAAGTTCGGTGAGCCTCGGGCTATCGGATTCTGACGCTAGTAGCATTGGCCCAGTGTGCTCACAATCTAGGCAAGACCCAGATTCTTGGCGTAAGATTGCATGCTAGTCTGTGTGTGACCCTCGCTCAGAGGTGCTTTGGCACGTCAAAGCAAGATGCAATCAAAGTTGATCTTGCAAGTCCAGAGGATGTTTGGCAGCGGGCCTTGGAGGAAGGGTTCCGACGTTGGGGCCTCTCCCTTGATGTCTCGGTCGCGCCCGTACGCTCCGTGACACTCTCTATGGAAACACGAGATGGCGAATCGTTGCGCTCATGCGTCAGCTCAGTCATGGGTGCCTACTGCAGGAGGCAAGGTATCCGAGTATACACGTGGCAAGAGTCATCACTCACTCGATGCTTGCCGTGCCACACGTAGCTGACCAGCCAAAGGGCAGTGGAAGGGAAGATTGGATCTGGGTGGTAGTAGGTGGATCCACTCCATTGTTGCACTGAACATTGTCAACGCTCGCAATTTCCTGCCCGTCGCGAAGGATTTGAACGGTCAGAGGGTGGATCATGGGCAGATCTCCGGTGGTGGTGCTAAAGGAGTGGGCAGTTCCCACTGCTTGGCATTGATTAGAAGCGCGCTCTTTGACCGTGGCGCCTTGCGCGAGCGTCGCGACGATGGCCAGGACGACCAGACAGGGTGAGAATTCCTTGTGAAAGAGCATGACGATGGGAGTTTGGATTGGAATGGACGAGTGCGCGAGGCGAAAGCGTTGCTCAGGACCGTTGCTTCGAATATTGTGAGAAAGGTCTGAAGAAGCGCTTTCTTATATCCAAAAAGGATCGTCGACTGAGACCCCACTTGACTGCGTGAAGGAGCCAGAGGCAGTGCGGCCATCGAACAGCACCGAAAGATGCTCGGTCAGCCGACTGCTCAGGCGACGAAGTGGACTGACCCCACGCCGGCGCTACAGTCAGAAAAACAACCTCGACTGAAAGACTATTGCCAGCAGGATGCAGGCTTTCCTCGGTGACTTTCTGCCGCCTGCCCGCCCGCGCCTTTTCCCGCTGCTGTTCGGACTACAGGCCAGAATAGCAGCCAAGGTTTATTACGATCTAGCTCGGCACCGAGCTGGAGTGTGAGTGTGTTAATTTGCATGCATGCTCGGCGCCTCCACGGCAAGCGCAAGGTCTTGCTGGATGCTGCATGGCACGCCGAAGCATCACCATCATTCGTGAGAGTGCGTATCTATCGTGGTACGAGCCCGCGGCCGGTGTCCGCCAGAAGTGCAAGAAAGGGGGCACGCTCATCAAGCCGGCCTTGTAAGAATTAAAGCGACCGCATGGCTGTGCTAAGAGGCAGGTACGCGTTTCAGCCCTGCTGTCAACACAGCATCACTCACACACACCACACACTTTGACCTGTCCTATATGTGCATTTCGCCGCCATCGTCGACGCCCATGCACCGTATGCCGAAGCGTACCACGCCAACCTCTTGCTCTTTCGCCACTTACATCTGACATTCACAGATTCGTGATTCTCTGATCGTCCAGGTGGCGACGATGCATGCTTGCGCGCCTTACACCTTTCCACATGTGCAAAATACCGTACATGAGCAACGGCCAGGCCATACGTGCAAAAGGCCAACAAAGCATCATGCATGCATCCATCACTGCGCGATGGACCGCGTTCAAGCATGAGTGATTAGTGATTCGCGATTCAACAGTTCTTGAAGCAGTACCGAACAGGGCAGCATCACGCAAAGCAGTCGTCGGCCCTTTGGTAGATGAGTCTCAAAGAAAAGCGTCCAAGATTCGGAGCGAAGAGCGACGAGTCGTGAGTGTCCAGCTTGACGTACGACGCAATGGCTGCCTCTGTTCGTTGTGGGAGATCGACGCAGGATGAAGAATATGAATGAGCCACTCGTGACTCGTGACTCATGACTCATCAACTCACTTGACTGATCGTGACACTTGTTACTCGTGACTCTTGACTCAGACTCAGACTCAGACTCAGACTGTGACTCAAATTCCAAACAAAAAATCTTGAAGTCAAACTCGACCTTTCTTACAACATATGTATATGCTGTCTCGGCCCGGCGGGATGGGGAAGGGGGTTGAGGAATTGCACGGGTCACGTGAGCCGCACTGATTCTCGGAACACGCAACGTTCACGAGGCTATAGTCACGAGGCGCGGTGTGGCTGCAGCTGGCGCATTCGAAATTTCCGCGCACATCTTTGCATGACTCGATCTTCGAATCATGAATCAAGCGAAGCACATCCTTGTACGCGCGGTCAGGTGCGGTGGTGATGCGAAGCGAAGCGAAATCACGACGGAACGGGAGCACGCTCGAGCTCGAGGGAGGACAACTCACTCACTCAAAACTCACACTGGTGACTTGATCCAGTGATTCACGATGGCATTCATGCGATCGAGCCCCGCGGCTGCGCTTGTGGACGACGTGAAACGCATTCACAGTTTCCAGAGTCGCATAATCTGCGAGACCTTGCTATAATCGAGCCAAGTTCTCGACCATCACCATTCACCCATCGGCACTCCAGATTGTTTCGCTAGGCTAGCCAAGTCCGGCACCTGATTCACACTTCTCGCCGCTACCTCTGTGGAGCACCTCATCACCTCTCATCTGCCAACTTCATTGCACCTTGCCTGCCACTTCTTCACGCCATGTCATCCTCGCCCAAGCTGCGCGTAGGTCTGCTCGGAGCGACTGGCACAGTTGGTCAACGCTTCATCCTTCTCCTATCCGGTCATCCCAACTTCGAGATCAGCGTCTTGGGAGCCTCTTCATCCAGCGCTGGAAAGGCGTACAAAGATGCAGTCGCAGGCAGATGGAAGCAGGTAAAGGAGATCCCGCGAGAGGTCAAGGATGTCGTTGTTGGCGATTGCAGCGTGGACAGGTTCAAGCAGTGCGATGTCATCTTTTCGGGTTTGGACTCTGGCCCTGCTGCCGAGTACGGTGAGTAGCCACAGAGCTTTCGCCTGGGCCGGCAGGCAAGTGGAGAGAGTGGGGGGCGGAGACACCCAGAGGGTACTGTGGAGCCCATCACGCTGATTCGCATTCTTTCCCACATTGCACTGCACTGCTGCTTTGCCCACGTCTTGTAGAGCACGTGTTCAGAGCTGCGGAGCTGCGTGTCTTTTCCAACGCCAAGAACTACAGGCAAGATCCGCTTTGCCCTCTCATTGTACCGCTCGTCAACCCCTCTCATCTGGAAATGGTGCGCACTCAGCAGGCCTCTCTCGGTCTTCAAAAGGGCTTCATCGTGACGAATGCCAATTGCAGCACCACCGGCTTGGTCATTCCTCTGGCAGCCCTGGAACAAAAGTTCGGTCCGCTCGAATTGGTGATTGCCAGCACGATGCAGGCTATTTCGGGAGCTGGCTATCCCGGCGTGAGCGCATTCGATGTGCACGATAATGTCGTTCCGTTCATTTCGGGCGAGGAGGAGAAGATGGAGCAAGAAGCGGCGAAAATCATGGGACAATTGCAAGCAGGTAGATTCGTGAATGCTGGCATCAAGATGTCGGCGCACTGCAATAGGGTGCCGGTCATTGATGGACATACAGAGACCGTATCTGTGCGCTTCTTGAACAGACCGCCTCCTGACGCGGAGCAGGTCAAAGAAGCTCTGAGGCAATACACCACCGAGGCGCAGCAGCTCAAGTGCCATTCTGCGCCGGAAAGGGCGATCATTGTGCACGAGGAGCCGGACAGACCTCAGCCTAGGTTGGACAGGGACGCTCAGAATGGCGCGGGCGTCAATGTTGGCAGGATTCGGCAGTGTCCAGTCTTTGACATCAAGGTGAGCTTCAACAGAAGAGAGAGAGGGGGGAGAGGGAGGGAGAGCTAAGCGTGGGGCGGGGTGGGGACGAGAACAGGGCGTGCGCGTGCCTGATGACTACGTCCGCAAGCTTTGTGATTCGTCGAAGTGATTCGTCGAAGACTCAGAGTGGGAGCACAAAGGTGCTGCAATGGCTGTAGCTGCCTCGTTGGCCTGGCGGACGCGTACTTTTCTGATCTCGACAATTCCTTTCTTGTTTCTCCTTGCCTACCTTTTAGTTTGTCGTTCTCTCGAACAACGTCATGATTGGAGCAGCGACATCAAGCGTGATCAATGCCGAGATTGCATTGGCGAAGGGCTATTTGTCATGAGAAGAAAAGGGCAGGAGGGGGAAAGGATGCAGGATTGAACGATGTTTCTGCGAAGGAGGTTCTGTAGGAATTGAGGCGGAAGTACATGGCTGTAGAATTCATGATGTGCTTGCTGACTTGGCGAAAGGCGCCTGGCACCCGATCGACATTTTGGCACCTCATTAATTGTGTATGACAATGAGAAGCAAAGGTTTGCTCGGGCAAGTGGTAGACTGGCAGTCGCGAGGGTTACTTTTGAATGATGCCTACAATTTGTCCCATCGTCAGGCTGCCCCATGGCATCTGTCGTCTTAGCTGCCATCGTGAAGACGCTCGGACCATCAGGTACCGCGCAGTGCTGAGGGCAGCGGCGTTTTGGCCGTTAGGTATGCAATGTGATTGCATATATGCAGTCACGAGTCACATCGCAGCAGCAGCAGCAGCAGCAGCAGCAGTGATCGAGCGCTGCTCTGGATCGCAGGGCGCGCGTAACGCCGAGCAGCGCCGCGCGGCGGAAGGCAACACAACACGTACAAGGGTCCCTCCCTATACATGCACCGGCCAGTGTGAGTGTGAGTGTGAGTGTGGGTGTGAGTGTGGGTGTGAGTGTGAGTGTGAGTGTGAGTGTGAGTGTTAGTCTGAGTGTGAGTGTTCCTATGCAACCTGATGACAATGTTGACTTGTTTGGCTCGTGACTGCTGCGATGCGTGGGTACGTGCTGCATGCGTTACGGTAGGGATGGATGCTGTGATTGCATGTTCGAGGTTAAACAAGATGGCAGGATTGATTGGTTTGC
>CCYA01000389.1:626142-642559 GCA_900000165.1 Ceraceosorus bombacis | reverse complement strand
ACGCGAACGCGAACGCGCAACTCGTCTCGCTCGGCGCCACCACCCACAGCCCGCCCCCGCCGAACCAAAAATAGGCAAAGCATCAAGCAGCAAGCACGATGCGTGATTTTACGAGTTGTTGCACAGCGGCGCGCATCCATTTGGTCACGATTCACGACGCAACAAAGTCAGACAAGGCACGCATCAAAGGACAAGATCAAGGCGAAGTGCGCATGTCTAGCTGTGATCTTTGGTTTGATATTTTGAGTGGCAGAGGGGCAATCGCAATCACCGTCCTCCTGCATTCCATTCGTGGATCTCCGAATCGAGGCTCAACTTCAAATTCGCCGCCCGGTGCGCAAAGCTCCGTACGTGCTTGGCAAAGCTAGAGAGAGGCTCCTTTGCGCATGCGCAGACAAGAATGACACAAAGGTTGATGGATGCGCGACTCGCTTACGCTAGCTGAAGCTGACGTCGAATCTGAAACTTCATCAAGATCGTGCTTTATTGTTAGCTAGCCCGCTCCGATGGAAGGCGCAACGTCCACAATCATGTGAATTCGGCTTCGCACCCCAGCCTCTCGGTGCCGATGCTTCCTCGAACGGCGTGTACGTTCAGCCTGGCCCACCTGACTTGATCCAAGTCTCTTATTCCGAGCAGCATGCACGCGTGATACGATGCCGCCGAAAGATCGTACACTAGAATTGTTGATCGCGTTGAGATGAGCAAGCACACAAGTGTATCCAAAATGCACCAAGCTCGCGAAATAAAGAGCAGAATGAATGGCAACTCTGAATCGAGAACCACAGCGCCGCATGGTAATTCGCTTCTGCATTGCGCTCAAGAGACATTTGCAAGGAGGGCAAGTATCATTCGGTCCTCAGAACTCCAAAAGATCTCTCTATTGCAGAGTGCATACTCGCGCGAAAAAGACTACATGCGAGCACTAAGAGCACGTCAAGCACAGAATCAGGTATCAGTCCTGCGATGAAGAAGATCTGGGATCAGCTCAAGAGGCTCTTGCGAATAAGAGCGCGGCAAAAAGCCGACTTACCCAAAGCTTGATCGTACCGTCCCACGAGCCCGTGACAAGCTTGCTCTGCGCCGTGTTCAAGCATAAAAATGAATTTTTTCAGCAGCTGCTCTGCTCTGCCAAGGTGCAAGAGCTCTTGATCCACAACGCACCGTTTCGTGAGGCAGCCATTCGTGGCTGATGACGACGTCCTTATGAGCCCTCAAGCGCTTGAGCAGCTTGCCGCTCTTCCAGTCCCAAAACACCACATTTCCCTCGCTGTCGCCGCTCGAGATGAAACGACCATCAGGGCTGAAGCCGAGCTGACAAGCGTAACCCGCAATGTGATGCCCCGAAAAGATCTTTTTCCTGTTTTGCCGGAAGCTGTCCGATGCGAAGACATTGATGTGGTTGTCGAGCGATTGGCACGCCAGCCATTTTTCTGCAAGGGAAGCAAGAAGCGCGACAGCCGTGACACCAGATCAGCGTGGTATTGTGCGACATCGCATCGAATGGAGCTGCACTCACTGTTTGGATGCGTCGCCACCACAGGCATCGAGTGCATGGTTGGGTCCGCAATGTATTTGACCACGACTGGAATGTCAAAGTCCCACGCTCGCATCGTCTTATCGTCAGAGGTCGTGACGAAACGCCTGTTCTCGTCGACGAAAGTGATGGAGTTGACAGGTCCAAGATGTTGGTCGTACTCCTGGGTAACCTCTCCATCGTCCGTGTTGAATTGAGTGATTTTCTTGTCGCTCATCCCCGCCAAGAAGATGTTTGGCTTGTCGGGGTGGAAGCGCACGACGTTAGGCACCTTTCCGTTGGAAAATGCTCGAATGCATTGGCCTGTCTCCGTGTCCCAAAGCTTCATTTGCCTGTCGTACGAGGCCGACAGGAACCGTCGACCGTCAGGGCTAAATGTAACATCTCGTACCGCTTTGTTGTGGCCCATGTAAGTCCTGAGACATTTGCCGTCGTGATATACGTCCCAGAGCTTCAGTCAGACAAGGCAAACGCGTCAGTATTTCCTGAAACAATGCATCATTCCTTGCGAGCTGCTACGCACCTTGACCTGAGTGTCCATACTGCCGCTCAGCATTAGGTGACCGCTGCCAGGTAGCAGGCGAATGGCGCTTACACCTTTTGTGTGGCCCGTCCATGTGTGAATGCAAGCTTTTGGAATGAAGCTTTGTTCTGTACCGGGTTGACCCTTGAGGTTGGTATCCACATCAGTAGGCACATGCATGTACGTCCTGCCTTGGTAATCATACATGGACTTTCCTGCAGGACAACATGAGCGTGTTGCGTGTGAGTAGAGAATATTCGAGCGACGCAATACCTCGACAGCCAGCTCCTCACCATGAAAGACGCTCTTTTCAGTGCCCGCCGCATCCTCTCGCCTTCTTCGTGCTTCCATCTCGAGCTTCTCTAGCTGCCTGTTCGTGCTTCTCTCCTCTGCACGCTTGATTTCCTCTGGTGTGGGACCGACACCTTCTGCGACGTTCACCTTTTCGCCGTGCCAGCCTCCCCAAGGACCTGCATATCCGCCTTCTCCCACATCTTCCAAGCTTCCATCTTGCCCCTTGCGTTGCTTTTTCAATGCTCTCGCAGCTTTCCTGCTCTCGCCGTCTCCGCCGCGCAGCTCAAATGCAGAAGCGCCCTTCAGCGCCAGCGCTCTCGCCTTATCTCCCACAAAGCCGTTCCCGCCATTCTGAGCCAGGTTTGATGGATTCCTTGCATATCCTAGAGACTCAAAGGTACGCTGCTGAGCTCGAAAGTCGAAGTCACTCATGGCAGCTTCTTCAATGTGGCCAGTCAGCGTATTGGCTTGCGACCCAAGCGGTCTGGCTGCGAAAGGATTCTCGGGACCAATGATGGGCGCGGTCATGTCGGTGTATCGCAGATTGACGTGCATAGAGGTGTCGCTGGGTCTCGTGAGCAACTGTGCAGCCGATGGATCCTTCGAGTTCAAGAGGGGTTCGGGCGTTGAGTTGAGTGGAAAATGGCAAGGACAGACTACGATGATGTACTCACAGCATCGATCACGCCCGGAGCGGCGGTGACAGTCAGAGCATTGAAGGAACCTGCTTGTGACCGAGACGCAGCGCCGCTACCCGTTGGCCGGTCAGCCTCTTCCCTTGATCTCTTGCTCGCCTTGTTCCTTTGGGCATCTTCACTGGCCGATGCGTCACCTCCGGAAAGATTTTGGAGGCCAAAGGCGTCACTTGCTTCGACGGTCACATTGTCATCTTCGTCAGGAGATATTGCTCTCTTTACCGGAGCGGCGGATGCTCCCGCGGCATTGATGGATGCTGATGGCTTGGAGGGTCCAGCGGAATCTTCCTCCGAGCCGCTATCGTAGCTCTGCAGAGCATTCATGCTGGTGACGACTTGCTCCTTGAAGGGAGGCTGCCAAGGTGCGATGGCTATGATTCCCGCCGATTGAAGGACTTCGGACTGCGAAGTCTGTGTGTGTGTGTCTGTGTGTGCGTGTAGTGATGAAAGACGATCGAGATGCGAGATCAGAGGACGATTACGAATTTTGGATAGGTTGCTTGACGTCACGTGAAATACTAGGTCGCGCGGCTTCGCGTATCTCTGCGTCTGGCGGTACCGTACGGTATGCATCATGATCCTCTCGCGGGCCGTCTCCTGCATGCAATCAACAGAATTGCGATCGAAATTCGCTCTGTCCATGTACTTTGGAGACTCACGACTGGGTATGGCTGTTCTCCGTGGTCCAAGTTGGTAGCCAGGCCCTCACTTAAAGCGATGAGCGAAGCTGGACAACTCGAGAAGGTGCTGCTGATCCATGCGGATCAGCGACGTAGACGCGGCGGCAGCACGCATCCAGCAGCATGCAACGCTTCGTGACTCTCGACCTGCGCGTATGTGTGTGTGTCGACATGCATGTGCACCCAACGAAACGAGTATAGCGCGGCGTGACTCGTGACTTGTGCGGGCGGCCGGGCGATGAGGTGACAGGTGCATAATGCGTCAGATGGAGGGTCACAGCCATGTGTGTTATGTGTGTGTGGCTATCGGACCTCCGCCTATCTGCCTTGTCATGCGACGTTGTGATGATGATGGACCACTTCCCTCATTACCCACAAGCTTGACTCGGCACATCACGCTGCCACACCTCTGGACACACCACTGCAACTCCTAGTGCCACAGAGCTTCACCTACTGCAAGCACACACACCGCACGCACCTACCCCGTCGCTCAGATCCTCGACGCGCGCCGTGGCATCATAAGCTTGCTCTGCTCAGCCTCAGGCACAAGCGACGACTAACAACGGCACATTTGTACCCACGCATCCGCTCGAGCTTGAGCTCCGCTTCACTGCCACATCCTCGCCGTAGCCTTTGCCCATTCTGCAGAGTTAGAGGGCGAGTTAGAGCGGCGGCGAGAAGTTGTTGGACGCAACACATCTTTATCTCACTTGAGCAGCCCCGCCTCTCGCTCACTTCGAAGCGACGCTGTGACTTGTGGCTCGCGTTCAGGATGTCAAGCCATCGCCCCATCTCCCCGGGCATGGCAGAGAGGCCTGGAGATGACTCCGTGGTATCTGGATCTAGAAGCAGGCTGAACGAGTCGATTTCTCCCGCAATGACACGGGAATTGGTGCTCAACTATCTGGTGCATCATTGCTACCTCGACACCGCTTTAGCCTTCGCTGGCGACGGCATCGCAGCGGAAGGATCCAGTGGCCTAGACGTTCGCAGTAAATCTCAGCCTCCTGGCTCTTCTAAGCGACCAGGTCTCGGCGCTGGTGTCGTACCCCCTCCTCTGGCAAGAGGAGACTCGAGCACGGAGATGGAGATAGAAGTGGACGAAGCCTTGGCCATGGCAGCCGAATTGAATGGTACCACCCAAGCTGCACGACAATTAGCTGACAAGACCTTGAACGGCAAAGGGAAAGGCAGAGACGACTTGCACAAGTTCGCGTCCGGGCTCGAAGGGCATGAGAACGTAGGTGAACTCAGTGGCGATGACATCTTTCAGATTAGCATCAGGCGAGGTGAGCATCGCAGCATTCACCTCTTCCAAATCTGAAGTAAGGCTCACAACAATTCACACGCTTTCGGAAACGCGCACAGACATCCGGGACCACATCTTGAGCGGTCGCATCTACGCTGCCATCGAATTGCTAGATGAGCACTTCCCAGCTGTGGTCAGCTCCTCCGCGGCAGCTGGGCGGTTGAGACGCTCTGAAGCATCGCCACAGACGCTCGATCCAAGTAGCGTGTACGCACGGCTTTCAGGAGGTCTTGCGAGCTCCGTCAATGCTTCAAATGGTGCATCGGGGGCGGCTAGTGGTAACGGAAAGAGCGGCAGGCCGAAAGCTGCTCTACCTGCCTACCGACCCAGCCTAGATCCAGATCACGTCGCTCTCAATCTCCAGATCCAAGCTTTCATCGAGGCTGTCAGGGGCTCCTCTGGTACCGGTACAACAAGATCCGTCGGAGACTCGTCGGCAACAGGAAGGCTGTCGCCGTTCTCGGATGCTGGAAGCAGTGCGGGGTCGACCAATGGAAGCGCGAACGCTACGGGAGCTGGAGGTGGCGGCATCATGGGCGCTCTGGCATTGGTGCAGGGCATCAACACCAGAGTACTCTCACTGCCAGAGTATTGGAGATCCATGTATCTCAAAGAATTGCAAGGGGTCACTGCTCTGCTTGCATACGCCAACGTAGAAAGCTCTCCAGTGAGCAAGTACCTCGATCAGAAGAGACGCGTTGGACTTGCTGAGCAGGTCAACAGCGCCATCATTGGTGAGTCAGATGCGAAAGTCATCGTGGGCCGGAGGCTTTTGCCTGACCACGCTTGCGCTGATCCCGCACTCGCGATCGCAGCGCAAAGTGGGCAACCGTCACAGCCCTTGATCGAATCAACAATCAGACAGACTACGTTTGTGTGGGGCCAAATAGCAGCGGACAAAGTGCCAGTCCCTCCGAGTCACCTCGCTTTCATTGGTGGAGATGCAGGCACAAGTGGTGATCCAGAAGGCTTCCAGAAGCTCTCACACTTAGAGTCGACACATGGCACTGCGAATGCCAATGGGTCGTCGTTGACAGGTGCTTCCAGCGACCCCCGGAAGAACAGAGGCAGGGTGAATATGCGCCCGTGTCGTTAGCTGTGCGCTCAAACGGTATCTGACGCGTGCCTCGCCCCTTCTACCAACAGATTCTTCCTCCTTGGGATCTGCACTCTTTCCTGGCGGATAGGTGAAAGGGCACTCCCACCTGTCGATCGAGCGCGTGAGCGCAAGGCGTGCCCGCCAGCAGCCACCCCATAGCCCTGCATTTCGATCACCTAGGCGCCTCCATACGGCATGACAGCTGCATGAAGCATACTCACCTCACAACGCCCCAAACCATACATCACTGCTGGAGATTTGCCCGCCTGGATCTCCGCTTCGAGCGCTCTCAAGCATGTCTCGCAGCCTTCTCCACATCTCATGCTGTATCGTGCATTCTTCAGACAGACGACTTGCAATTACTCACATCGATATTAGGCTGCTGGCAAGGCTTTCATCAAAGTCATGCGTGGTGACGTCTTTCCGATTCCTTACCGTCAGCCTTGATCACCCGCGCTTGCAAGGAGGGGTGGGATCCGTATTGAAGTGCAACATGAATGCGAGGCACAAGTAAGCCAGCCAGCAGGTCATTCCTTGAGCAGGATTGTCCACGCCGTCGAGAGCGAACAGCTGCGACTCCTAAATTCATTCACTTTTTACCTTTACCTCCATCTTCGACCTTGACCAGCCTCTTTTCGACCCCGAGGTCCGCAAGCATGCTGACTAGCGCGATGCTCTGATTACCCTGGATGAGGAGCTCAAAGAGAGGATTCTTGGGTGAGGATGTCGCCAATGGCGAGACTGCCATCACAAGATCTTCGTGGTTAGCAAGCAGCTAGCGACAATTCGATTGGCCACCTGCCGAACTCACCGCTCGCGCTGGCTCCCATTTTACGCTTGCATTCGGCAGCGAGATCCTTGGGATCCACACCAAAGCTTTCTAGACCAGTGACGAGGCTCACCACCTTTTTGCCTTGCCTTTGCTTGATCTCTATTCTCACAGGAGTAGCGACTCCCTTTCGCATAGGGCCCCTACTTTCTCCCTCTTCCAGCTCCACGTCCTCACCTCCCAGCTCGGCGTTGATCTTTTCCGCTTGCGCCGCTTTGGAGGCAGATAACCTAGAGACCCGGTGGTGCTCAGTGCAGCTTGTACTAATCAGCTTATCCAGAATTGCCGGCTTGCTCATCACCGCCGGCACCTCGTCCTTGTTGGCTGAAGCTTTAGGGAAAAGAGCATTCACTAGGAGAGTATCGTTCAGTCGAACATGCTCCTTTTGTCGCCCATCGCGCAACTGATGCTTGGCAACATAGGCCTCCAGCATCTCTCGAATAGCAGGCCGCGAAGATGGAGCGGAGGTCCTGAGGTATCAGCGCAGGGGGACGTGTCAGTCCGGAAATTGGGTCGCGTGCGGCGCGAGCTCGACGAAGCCTGTGACTCACGGATAGCCTGCGCTCTGGAAAAGCTTGACGGCTTGATTTGAAGGTGTCCAAAAACGTTCGACAACGGTGCGCAAGTGCAAATTTGGGTTTGACGTCGTCTCTGTCCCAGCAGGATGAGGCGCACTCTGATCGGTCTCATCAGCAGCCTCAGCCGCATCGTTACTCGTCAGACTCTTCAGCGTGATGAACGGCTTCAGCGTGGTCACACTGAAGACGCAAATGCACGTAGTCAGTAGGATGGCGCGGGTGTCACAAACGGAGATATGCGCACTCACTCTGGGTGATCAGTGTCAAATTCGGTGATGAGCGTCTTGCCCTTGACATCTTTCGTCTTGAACACTCCACTCTTCTCACTTTTCAGCAAGGGAGAATTGTCAGCACTCGAGACTAGGGCAAGTCTCCTTACACCTGCGATGACTCACGCCGTCTTCACCCATTTAGCCAACTTTTTCGATGAGCTCTTCCTGACATCATCGTCTGGTCTGACCGCCGTCTTTTGCCTCTTGGGCTCCACATCACCATACGACGCATCCTGTGAGGCCCCCTCCGGAGTCGGAGGCCAAGTGGTAGGTCTGTTTGGCAGGACATGGAGCTGATAAAAGATGCTTGACTCGACTGGCAGCTCTTCTGGCGCGTCTTGGGCTACTGCGCTCAGCAGAGCCAGGTCAAGCAAAGCATCGACATCCTTCGCGGTCAACGCTGCTATCCGAGAGGACGTTTCTTGATCCTCCTCAGCATCGCCGCGCCCGCTTAATAGATCCGCCAGCAAGTCTGCAGTGTCTCCTTGCGGTCCATCTTCAGCTGCCAATCCAGTTTCACCTGCTCCCGTGTCCGCTGCACTGTCCGGCTCTGCCCTTTCTGCTGCGCCTGATGCCCCAGCTTCAGCTGCAGCACCATCGGCCACGGGATCTGATGAGTCCGACGCGAGAGACAAGCTCGAAACATCCGGCAGAGAAGCTTCACTAGGCGGTTCTTTGCTACCTCCAAGAGCCCAAAGTTCGTCCCAATGGGTGTGCAGAATCTTGACAGCTTTTCCCTTTTCCCCTTTGCTTCTCCGTTCGACGATGTCTTTCATGTCGATCTCCAACTTGCCCACCACCAGGGGCACACTGGATTCTTGAGCGGTAATGCTGATTAGGTCACCTGTCTTCGGCAAGTCTGATCCAGACGAAGTGGGGAACGTGTTTGGGGGTGGGAGGAAGCCAGGCACCATCAAGGATGTGCCGGACATGAGCGCACTGTCTGCTGAGGCCACCAGCTTGGACTCGGTAGGGACTCGGGGGAGCAGGGAAGGTAGCAGCCATAGAGCATACACTGGGTAGCAGCACAGCCGCATGGCAAGCGTACATCCCTCAGCGTCAGCAAACGCGTTTCACGGATCCATTGACCACACATTCGAGTCACTCACCAGTAGGAATCACTTCGACTTTGGACAAGCCTTTTCCCTTGCCTGCCTTTTCCGCTCCTTTCCCGGCAGTGTTGCCGATTTCGAACCACAAGGGTCTGCCTTTCTCGTCCGTATACAGCACCGCCTTGTCGTCCGCGTGAGTGCTTGCATTGCGTTGGTGTAGCGTCTCGGGCACGAGCTTGAGCACAAGGTCGGGCGACGCGGATGCGAAGGCTGGGAATTGGGACTGCAGCTGAGCTATGAGCGATCTTCGATTAGAGGAGCGCACCAGCGTCGATGGCTTGATCGTTGGCGCCTTTTTGAACATTGTGATAACCGTGAATCAAGAATATGTGGATGGCTTGCAGCGCTCCCAACGCGGACGCGGTGACGGAAGGGGAACAGAGGGAAATCCCAGCACGAATGCGCCTTGTGTAGGTCGTCTTTCCACTTCTTCCTTCTCGCTTGCCAAATTGTCTGCCGCGGCACTCACGACTGTGACTGGTGAGCAGCTCAGTCAAAAGTGTACATGCTGCTTGCATGCATGCCCGCAGGCGCAGCACGCTTGCTTGCACTCACTGACGAATCAGCCGTGCGAGATGAATTCTTCCTCCACAACGTCCGTATATGAATCATCGTGGCTGCGCTCCAACCCAGTCAAGACTATGACAAGAGCAGGCTACACCAAATGGTCTTCCTTCGCATCCATCAAAGTTGAAATAGTCTGCAGGGATCGGCCGTCCAGTCCTCTTTTGACCCAACGTCGCGCTTGAAGCTGGTGGCATCCTAAGACGACGCTCATTGCGAATCGCACCCAAGTGCAGGAATGATCTCTCAACGAGGTTTCGGTCTGCGAGCTCTGCTGAATCCGTCATCTAGTAGGGGACGACCTACCTGCACTTCTTGCCGTCAGCAGAGCCGCCTGCCCCAGCTCATAACAAATCGAAATCAAGCTTCTTCAAGCCACGAATTGGGCGTGCATTCAAATGTCGCGAATCAAAGCAGTTGGGCAGCAGCGTCCGTCGACCGGCATGCTTTTGCTACCGCAAGAAGGCGGCGTTATGCATCTACAAGCACAGCGAATGAAGACCATTCGCTCGACTTTCAAGATTCTCAAGCCGTGGACGAGGCATACATGCGGGCGATAGAGGAGAAGGCGGCCAGAAAAGCGCAATGGCGAAGGCAGAGCAGCGTGAGTACTCGGGCGCGGCACGGCTAGATCATGGGAAGCGCACTCAACTTGCTTCGGTTGCCGCACCGCTGGTTACCTCCCAGTCCTCATCCTTCATCGACTCCCTCTCCCTTGAAGTCACTGCTGGTCTGGGTGGAGATGGATGCGTAGCGTTCTCTCGCGAGAAGTACGTCCCATTCGGTCCGCCTTCAGGCGGAGGCGGAGGGCGCGGTGGAGATGTGTACGTGCGAGCAGTCTCGCATCTAAGATCTCTTGCGCGAGTGCCCTCTCGAGCGGAAGGAGGTGCAGGCGGGCATGGAAAAGGAGAATGGATCGTCGGTAGCAAAGGCAAGGACATTACACTCAGCGTTCCGGTGGGCACTGTAGTCACTGTGGAAGGCATCGAGGATGACCCACTCGAGCCAAAGGACGAACTTAGGATACTACGCTCAGAGTATGAGCATGGTCTCATGCGCAAGTATGAACGCCGGTTCCAGCGCGTGTATCAACCCAGACGACCTCGGCCACCACAATTTGTGCCTCGTAGCGCGCCGGATCACAACGAAGAGTCAGGCAGCGAAGACTTTTATGTATATCTTGACAAAGGGGCTTCGCCCAAACAGGAGACTGCTGAACAAAGTAGTCAGTCAGCCGGAAGAAGAAGTCTTGAGGAGGGATTTGTGGAGGAGGAGGGCGCGTCCAAGGGTCACAAAAGGGATACTGCGAAGCGAGAAGTTAGCCCTGATCAGGACCTGGAAGAGAGATCACGCGTGCTGCCCTTCCATCATGACGTTGGCCATCCGTTCCAACCTTCACGAGCTGCACAAGACTCGCAAGCTGCACATCAGGCGGGACATGATGCTGACGAGATCACTCCCGAGTACTACGACGAGGCAAGTTCTGATATGGGACTACCGTCAATGCCCCTGCCTGTGCCCGAAGAAGCTGAAGCTGGAGCAGCTCTGCTGTCTCCTCGCGAGCTCGAAGCTGCGCGGCAGGAGGAGGAAGAGAAGGCTTCCATCGCTGCAGAAGAGAGGATACGTCGTGATGCTGCATGGAGACATTACCCCGGCTCGATAAGTGGACAGAGCTCGCCAGGTACCGCAGCTGATGTCATCGAGGACAGCGAATCTGACGTTGCTACTCTAAGGCAACAATTTAAGGCTGCAGAAGAGAGGCTGGCATTGGCGCTCTTGAAGCGCAGGTATTCAGATACAAAGGAAGCAGCTTCGCAATCGCGTCACAACTCGTCGCTCGGCTCGGAGAATGCCAAGAAGATCATCAGAGCTTATGATCTGGATGAGCCTACTGCTGTCGATTCTCCCGGGATGCTGGTTGCACAAGGAGGTTTCGGCGGATTTGGGAATCCATTCTTCCTGAGCACAGGAGCCATCTCACGGTCTCCTAAATTTGCCACCCGAGGCTCGCATGGCGAAAGGGTCCGCCTGTCTTTGGAGCTCAAATGTCCTGCTGATGTCGGGCTAGTAGGGCTGCCCAACGCGGGCAAGAGCACGTTACTGAGGGCGCTTACAAGCGCAGGCAGATCTGGGGATGCAAATGCCAAGGTGGGCGGATACGAATTCACCACTCTCAGTCTAAACGTTGGCGTTCTGCGCCTTGCCCATGATGGATCACTGCTAGGAAGCGGTACGGGCATCATTGGCGAGTCAGAGCCCTTGGGTCTTCTCACTTCCGGTGCAGTGCTCAAGAAGCGCTTTCAGCCTCGTGCCGCAATTGCTGCTCCAGAAGGAATTGCTAATACTGGTGTTCGAGAAGAAGTGGCCAGGCTCACCATTGCAGATCTTCCTGGTCTGATATCTGGTGCATCCGACAACAAAGGGCTAGGGCACCTGTTCTTGCGCCACGCCGAACGGTGCAGGGCCTTAGTGTACGTCGTCGATGTCTCGGAGAAGAGTCCTGCGCCATGGGAGGAGATCGCCACATTGCAACACGAGTTGGAAGCCTACTCGCCAGGCTTGAGCAATAGATGCGCCATCGTGGTCGCCAACAAATGCGATGCCCTCGGACCCGAGAGTGAGGCTCACAGCCAGGTCGCAGCTTATGACACGAGCCCAGGATCGCCCAACCTTCAGGCGCTCCGCTCCTCGGCGGCTGAAGCTCGCCAAAAATTGTCAATTCTACAACGGAAAGTTGCGCAGCTGCACGGCGGTAGAGCCTTACCAGTTGTGCCGATCAGCGCGAAACATCGACTTGGAGTCGAATCTCTCGCTCAGCAATTCAACGTGGCGGTCAAGCGTGCTGAGCATACGGCATGATCACGGAAAGAAGAGTCCAAGAGTCAACTTTCGATGCTGATCGTCATTGGTCGGTCACGTGATACAGCCCTTAAGTGGCTCCAAGCAATTCTGGTTTGTCAATAGGCTAGATGCACTCATCATTCGTGATTCTCGGTCCGCTCATGCGGAATCGCGGACAAGCATAGCCGCTGCACAAGGTTCACAAGATCTTGGTCAAAGCCCAGCGCTTGATCTCGTTGGCAGATTATGCTTGCTTTCAATCAGGAATGCAGATGGTCATTTCCCCACACGGTTTGGTTCCGAGGTACTGCGGCACGTCGGGCCCGCATAAGCCAAGCTGAGGGTACATGCGTCGGCCTAAGATGTGTGACGATTGGGAGGTCACTCAGAGGCTAAAAGGACAGCTGCAGGGCCCCGCATGAGATCTGCCCAACGAGATCGATCTTTTACGACCGGGGTGGAGCCTCTACCAGCCAATTTTTGGCGCTGCCCTCACAAGATCATGGCGCTCCAAGACGCGTTCAAGATCGAAATCATAGACGATCGTGAATGTGCGTTCACGACCAGCGATCATGACCCGCCTATCGAAGACGATGCGCGCTGCTCCCAGAACGGCACTTGATCAAATAATAGGTATTCAGCGGAGGTATTTTAGCATCATTCGATGGCTTGAGGCATGCATTGAGATGCTCGCCGTTACTTTGAGTGCATCGGCAAGGTGCCAGGATGTCGATTCTGATCTCACGATGCTTAGTCTCATTTGAACTCCCGCTCGGTGACTTATTTGTGCCTAGACTTCTCAGCAGCTGAGCCCTGAGCTCAGCGAATCCTTGGTCAAGTAATGCAGGGCCCGTGGTGTTTGTAGCCGAGCGTGCGCACGTCGGAAGCAAATGTTGTGCGGGCTTAGTTGGCCTGGCCTGCGGGACGCGGAAGCATCTGAGCATGGGAAAAAAAACCCCAACAAAAAAATGCGACAAGCCACTTGCACCTTCCTCATCAGGGCCGCGGAGAATCTCACAGTCCTGGCGCACTTGAAACGTGCCTGGGCTGGAGCAAGTGCTGACGTGATCACCGTCTTTCGTCTACTACTTGTATTTGAGATGATGGACTCGACCTTGCTGAGGGAGGACGCCAATTCAGGTGCAGGTCTCTTTGATTCCAAAAGAGGCGCCGATGAGTGCGCGCACGGGCTAAAATTGCTCCCGCAAAGGCGGGGTATACCCTCAATTTACGCGTACAAGAGTCGTGTCGACGCGTGCATGGCCGCCACGTCACGTCACTCGACGCACACTCAAGACTCACACTCACACTGTCGTGATTCGTGATTTCTGCGCGCATGCCGCGCAATGCTTCGAGCAGCTGGCTGTCAGTCAGACCGCGCTCACGACTGCGCATGCATGCTTGCTTACTCACAGACTACCGCATCATCTCACTCCGAACCATTTGGTTCCTGAAGCGGCAATTGCCAATGCTCCAAGGCTGGCCTCCACAGTCATGGCTGTGATGGCACGTCCCTGTGGGTCTGGCCGCCATTTGTGTAGAGGTTGCCGGCTGCGAAGAAAAAAAAAAGTGCCGCAATCGAGGGATGGAGCTTCCGCGGGCCAGCACAAGGAAGCACCCTCATTCTCGTTCCTTTACCCCGGTGAGCCACAAGTAGTCGTGAATGCGCCCATACTTGAGGTGCATGATTCTGATTGGGAAATCGAAAGGGCAGCAACGTCATCGCTCGTGGCGGTGCCGCTGAGCGAGAGCGACAGCAGATTCACAAAAGCAAGCAGGTCAGTCTATACACCGACTACGATGGTGAAGCTCGCAACCTCGACAAGACTCGCGGCCTCCCTAATCAACAACAAGCCGCGAACGAAGTAGGTCCGGATCTCGAGCGAGAGCATTCGTCCGTTGCCATTGTGCCGGGCCTGACGGCTTGCTCTGCCATCATAATCTGCTCCTGCCGACATGACTCGTTTCGAGTGGCCTTTGTGGTCAGTGTCACGGAGTGTCGGCATTAGTAGCCGCGGCATGGTTCGGTGCGACAGGTCACACGAGCTTGCTGTCGGAAGGCTTGGCACCGATAGAGCCAGAGAGAAGAACAAGATGTTCTCCTGAGCGCGCGACGCATTGCCTACTGTACCGTACCGTATGCAGAGTATGGCAGTGTTTCGCATCCCTTCGCGGTCTCTGTCTCGGGGCCGTGGAGCAGCTTCAAGCAGTGCAGACGAATGTTCGGCAAGGCTTGGTGATGTTTGTTGCATGCAAGCATCGCAGCTGAAGTTCTTCACGCCTCCTCTCGGCATCTCCTCCGACCTGCAGAGGCTTTGCAACCACAAGTAGTATCCGATCGCGCATATCCATCCGCTCGCCGTCTTCCGAAGATTGTGCTGCGGACGAACGAGTTGGTGCAGATTGTCTATTTTCTACACGCACGTTGCCGCGCCTGAGCCTAGGGATGCAGTAAGTACCCTCCATCGTCACTGAAGTCTCGTTCCACAGGTGAGGTCCACCTCATGCACATGCGAGTGTATGCCCGTCGTGTATGTGCACGTCAATGGAGGACAAGGACGAGTCAAGCGCTAAGGCAGCCGACATTTCACAATTGCCTGCACCTCCAACACCCGATGCAGTTGGCGATTGGAAAATAGCTAGCTGACACCCTAAGTTCAGTTTGGCTGCCACAGGCCCGCCAGGCGAGTGGCCGCACTCAATACTGGTACCTAGTGCGTGAGTGCAGTCCGCGGTATCGCGTTGACGTGACGTTCCTTGCTACAGCCAAGAGCGTGCGCGAGAATCACGAATGACTGGTTAAAAGTTGCCGTGTCAGATTCGCGGTCGCTGACTCTCTAATCGCCGACAGCCTCTTGAGCGCTCGGCTCTTCACAGCGATACGCCATGACGCATTAGAGCACCCTGCTTCACGCATGTCGCCGAGGCTTGGAACTCGAGGAGAGGCCTGAGCTGCCGACCCCGACGATTGCACGAGTTGAGGTCGCTCTGAGCGTCGCAAGACTCGTCGTTTCCACGGTCATGATCAAATTTCATTAGGGTCCCGACCGACAGATCTTGTACACCGCGCGGTGAGATCTTGCTCGGCTCCCCCTGCGATTGAAGCTTGAAATCTGAATATGAGCGTTCCCAAGCTCAAAATTGAATGACAGTTCGCAGCTGGTGTGCACAAATACACAAACGTCCTGGAGCGCGCTTGTTCGCATGTCGAAAGGCCTGAGTCATGAGTGCTATCGGACCGTGGTTGACAAGACCCAACTCGGGTCCCAAGACTTCCAGGTGATCAGACAGACAGCATGGCAGGAGCGAAAAGCACGGGTCCTGATTGAGGTCACCGCAGCGCTCGCTGCATTCGAGGTCGCGATCCTCGATCATGAAGCCGTGCCTGCGCCAAGCAAGAGCAGCGTGTCTCACCGAGCACCTCTACAAATAGCTTTGCGCGTCAGAAGAGTGCTTATAGCTCGGGCCGCCGAGACACCTTTCTCTACGCTCGTCCCTCGTGACTACACTACGCACATTGGTGGAAGCAAAGCAAAAAAAAAGCAAGCAGCTTCTCAGCCGACCGACCGCAGTCCAGTACCAGCATTCGCGATTGTAGGACATCTTCCGAGTCCGTTGACCACATGCGACCCGACCCTACCAGACCAATTCGCTGGTCGATTCGCGTGATCAGTCAAACTTGAGATCGGCACCCCCACTCAACGCCGTCCAGATCGAGAGGATGGGTCCACATAGCACGCTAAAGGACTCACACTCGCGATGCACGTGTGGTGTGAACGCAGAGATGCACAGCACTGCATGGCTGCAGTGCGGTGTTGAGACGGAGTTGGAGAATGTGAATGCATGGATGGCAGGGGTGCCTGAGCGCGTGCTTGCTCATGCAGCTAGATGGCCTTGCTCCTGTAGTGGTGCGTGCATGCATGCATGGTCTCTGCGTCCAAAGAGTAGAGGACAACGGTAGTCCCCGTTGGCCTTCATTTCGGCCCACAGGGGGCTGGCCACTTATAGTCGTAGCGCTAGCAGGCTGTTAGCAGCAGCAGCACGCCACGAGCGCAGTCAAAGTCGAAATGGAAAGAGTGCGTGG
>CCYA01000389.1:613738-625511 GCA_900000165.1 Ceraceosorus bombacis | reverse complement strand
GATCAATTTGCAGGTGCTCGACCGGGCCAACTTTGAGCAGCTGCGCCTCAACATCCCAGTCACAGTACAGGTACAGCATGACAACAGCTTGCCAACTCATTTCTCCACGCAGCTCCCGTCTGCAAATCACATCTACATCTGCTTGCCACTCCTACCTCTCTCCCTTCGCAATTGGCAATCGACCGGATACTTTCAAACATCTTACTCCTCCTTCGTCGTTGCACTGGAAGCGAACAGGCTCTCTTCCCTCGAAAGCGCCGCTTGGATCTTTTTCCATCCAGCATTCGTCGCGTTCGACCTTAAAGCCCAACCTTCTCCATCTCCTCGCCAAACTCTCAATAATCGTACGCGGCCTGACCTTGACAACGCTAGCACGATTGTTATTCAAATCATAGCGCCCATCACGACTCTCATCCTGGCGGCGTCGGTATTCCAACCTTCGGCTTACTGCGCTCACCCATTACAAGGCGACAATCGCGTGCCGGTACACGCGACTGCCACCTATCCCGCCGCTCATCGCTCCCACGCGGTAGCACGCCGATCGCATCAGCATCAGGAAGATACCGCGCCGTTGCTGCGTCGGCTCAAACAGGTCTCATTGCGTCTCAGTCGCGTGTGCCTGTAAGTGACACATCAGGTCTGAGACACTGATCAACCTGGGGTATAAAACCCATTACAAGAGATTCTGGTGAGTCTTGTGCAAGTGTTGAGCCCCTTTTCAAGGCCGCGGCGCGTGGTCAAGCTGCATGGACGCTGGTCTTGCGGTCGACGGGACTGGAGTGACAGGTTGGTGAGAGTACGGGACACGCGAAACTTGAAGAATTGAATTTGGCATTCATAGCGGGGAAAGCCTAGATTGAGGGCTGAGTGCAATCTGAGTGACGAATGCCTCAGAGCGTGCCGAGCGGTCGCACGCGCTTCGGACGCGTCGGGGATGGCTCAGCGCAACTGGCTCAGGGACTCCACGCGCTACCTCACGCTGCAAGTCGAATGCCCTTGTGAGGCAAATGGCTTTGCTGTTTACAGGTGACTTCAGTGGTTAAGTGGTGTCTCGTTTAGAGGATTAGCACTGTTTCTCTCTCGTCAAGACCCTGTCGCGAACTTGCTTTCGGTTGCGCGGAATCGTTTGCGCGCATATCGCCGCACTGCTCTTCGATGACGGGTCGGGGCAGCCTTTCAGATGAGCGGACACAGCTTTGCAAAGGTCCTCGTGGCCATCATCGAGGTCTGCAAATTCACCAAGTCTGGCTTACGGTCTGCTCCCGCTGTAGGCTGTGCCGTCAGATGGTAGTAGTTTCGTCCGCCCACACTTCATGCGCAGACTGCCGCTCGTGCCAGAATTGGCCCACTCGCTCGATCTTCGGGTGCTCTTTCGGCATCGTCGACTCGTTGTGATCACTGGGCCATGCACTTCTCACATGGACCAGGTGCACAGTGCCCGTAGACCGTTCGAACATTTGTCTTCTGTAATTGTTCATTTCGCGCTGCTCGTCCACATTCCAAACAAAGTCTGACACTTCTTTGCTTCGCACGTCGCAGCCCAGCACAGCACACGAGAGTTCATCATTTGTTACCTGACTACTCGCACAACGCGCGCGCAGATACACACTCGTGTCCAGGTCTAAGCTTGGACGGTCTGCTGTCGATGGACTGTTGATCGGTGACGCTGGGTCAGACGCCATCAATCTACCGAGCACGTCCACCGCTTCAAAGCAACACAATTCTTGGCGCTGGCACGCAAGCATCCTCGGCCATGGCTGTACTAGCAGCACAACGACAACAAGATCATCTTGCCTCTCCTCCTGAGGCTCGGGCCAGTGACTACACGTCGTCACCAATTGCGCCCAAGCGAGTCGCCTCGCGAGGTCGGCACGCGCTTGCTTCTGCCTTCGAGGAAGCTAAACAGTCATTTGGTGCTGCGTCGTCGACGTCACCCCACACAACCATCATGGAGCGACGTGGCCGTAGCAACAGTAACAGCGCCTTTGCTGCCGCCAGATCTGTCTTCGAGCGACCCGCAGTGCCCATGAGGAACAGCTCCTCAGATCCAGACCTCGAGGCTGCCTCTTCCCCGAATGCTGACGCTTCAAGCGATCCCGAAGATGAGTCGAGGGAAGAGTACGTGGTCGCATTACATGACTTTGCGTCGAGTAACGCCACGTGTCTGTCCTTCGCTGCTGGACAAGTCATCAAGGTGTTCAATAGAGACACTTCGGGGTGGTGGGACGGCGAGCTTGACGGCCAACGAGGATGGTTTCCCAGCAACTATGTGGACGAGGAAGGGATCGGGTTCGGAAGTCCAGAAGCAAGCGATATGCGCCTGGAGCTTGCTGGAGATGGTGAGCGTGACACATCGCAACCATACAATGGTCGTGGTCTCGGCCTGTCGGTGCAAACACAGCAAGTCAATAAGCAGCGCCCTGGTGTGGTGTCGGCAGGCATGCCCCATCACCCTTCGAGGTCACCCACACCCACCGCTCAAGAATTCCTTGCTTCAAGCGCTAGCTCTGGTATCCTTGAGCCTATACTACACGCGATCGCTCTATTGCACAACGCAGTGCGCGCCAACAGGGTTGCGCACTTTCAGCCTTCGACGGCATGCGTCATCTCGTCTGTGCGCTCCGTGCTCTCCGCCACGGACTGCTTGACGCGAGAGTCGCACGTCCTGAAGTCCCATCCTATTTTGGCAAGGGAGCGCAAACACATCCTCTCCGAGCTGAGCAAGCTCGTCACTCAGGCACGGAAAGCCTCGGCTCCTATGCCGCGGGAAGAGGGTCGCGCGCAAGAGATGGATGACATGCTGAGCATGGCGGATGCGGTGCTGCGCCATGTGCGAAGCTTTTTGGAGGTTGCCGTCGAATGCGGCGTCAACGTGCCTGACAGGCGCTCGTCGGTAGTCGGAGATCGCAATCGTGTGTCAGCTGACGCTCCACATGCCGGCGAGCAGAGATCCATGTTGGGTGTTGACCGTGGAGAAGCGGACAAGACGCCCACCCCAGAGTCTCCCAGAAGCTCGGCGTACCAGACGGCCTACACCTCGGGGCAGATGTCTCCTCGCAGCACGCGGTTTCTGGATCTGCGCGACCGTGCTGAATATCCATTCGACGACGCCGCAGCTGCCGTTATGGTGGCCAAGCATACAGGCAGCGAGCCTATGACACAAGCTGCGCGCATCAAGGCGCAAGCTCAAGCGCGCCGTCGGTCTGACTCCTTGACCTCCGAACCTCAAGAACATAGTTCAGGCTCTGGCTCGGCATCGGACTCTGGTTCAGGCTCTAAGCCGACGTCGCGGTCAGGATCCACTGATTCTTTGAGCGATGCTCCGCCTCCATCGAGCGTCATCTGCTCCGCATCCGAGGTTTTACAACGCCTTGGAGTAGCCAACGACCATTTACTCTCAATCACAGCTGCCTTCATCGGCCACGTGCACAGCCACACACGGGACAGCCACGCGTCAAGCTTCGCTCACCTCATTGATATGACACGAGAAGCAGTTGATGCAGTTCGTGATCTGTTGATAGTTGTGGAGGCGGTCCACAACAGCGGCGAGCTGCAGTCTACGCTGCCGCGACAAACTACGATTCTGTTCCAAACCAGAGAAAGGCTATACGAGGCGACGACAGCACTCGTATCGGCCGCGAGGGTAATCACTTCGAATCCCTCTGCCCAAGCAGCAGCTTCTGCTGCCCTTTCTGATGCGAACGAGGACGAGGAGAAATCGCGACTGTTGTCAGCAGCCACCGCTGTTCTCAGGACGGGTGGCGAATGCGTCGGTGCAGTGCGTTTATGTCTGAACCACGCAGACTCCGCATTGCGCTTCACACTGCCAGGGGATGGCAGGTCGACACAACGGCACGGATCAGGGGACTCGAGCATGTCTGCTGACTCGGCAGAGCCCTTGACTCCTGATGAAGCTGCTGGGGAAGACGCTCTGTTGGCCGCTGGTACTGTGCGCAGAGGCAAGCACACTCTATCGTTCCTGGGTCGCAAGGCGACCAGCCTGAGCTGCCTTCGTGAGAAATACGAACAGAGTGGCTACGTTCGAGGCTTTGGACACATAGCTGAGGGTCACTCAGACGATGATGATGACTTTGCAGAAAGCGAAGAAAACGCTACCGCGAGGCAGCAGTATCATGCCCCTCAACGAGAAGTTCGAGGAGAAGCCGATGCGTCGCCGCAGTCGACGGTGATGCCAGACTCGGACCTACCTAGGTCGTCCTTGTCAGAACGACGAGGAGCGCCAGCTCTGCAGCAACTCGGCCCAGGAATGCGTCGCCCTATGCACGCTCCACAGGTAGTAGCCACGCCAGCTCTCACACAGTACGTGCCAAGTAGTCACCCGCAGATTTCGTCTGCGAACCATGGCACCGACCCACAAGGAGGAGATGGCAGCGACCACAGCGAAACGATGTCTAGGCAGCATTCCAGAGCCTCCGGTTCCACCTTGTACTCGGCCAGATCAGACACTACTGGAGCAACATCAGCTCGTCCCTCCATGGATCAAAATAACGGCGCAGATGAGCACGCGAATGTCCCACTCACAGCACCCGTCGGCGGCACGTTCCGGGAGGCTCACAACAAGCATCTCGCAGGTGTGACTGACTCCCGACGTGGTAGCGATTCCTCCGAGGTGCTGCATCTTCAGCCCACCCGCAGTCGTGGTGAGAGCTTGAGCGAGCCCTCCCCTCTTGGCTTGTCGCCTTTGACGCCGAGCGTCATGTCGACTTTTGAGGCAGCGTCTCCCATCCAACTGAAGTTCATGTCGCCAGACTATCTTCCCAGCGACGTCTGCTACAACTCAGAAGGGCAACTGACCGGCGCAACCCTGCCCGCGTTGGTGGAGAAGATGACTCCACACGACACCACCGTTGACGCAGCACTCTCGAATGCCTTCTTTTTGTGCTTCCGTCTCTTCACGACGCCGATGCAGCTGTTCGACGTGTTGGAAGCTCGTTACAACATGCGCCCGCCTCAGGAGGTGGAAGTCAGTGCCGAAGAGCTCGTCAAGTGGACCGATCAGAAGGTCATGCCAGTTCGCCTGCGAATCTTCAACTTCTTCAAGACTTGGCTCGAGACGTATTGGCATTCTGCCACGGATCATGTGATTCTCGAACGCCTCGTCGAATTCACACGCACCTCGATGGCCCACTCTTTGCACCGACCAGGTCAGCGTCTGGCTGACCTGGCACAAAAACGCATCATCTCTGGTCCAACAAAGAAGGTGATGGCCCAAGTCTCTGGCACCGCCACCGCCGCAGGAGTGAGCAACGCCAACGGCATCGCGCCAACTGTCGCTTCGAAACCAGGCGCTTTGAAACGCATGATTTCCACGGACCGACTGCGAAATGGCAGTCTGCCCCCGGGCATGGTCGAACCGTCGAACATGTACGGTTCGGCTGCCTTCACGAACAAGAAGGGACCGATGCCCCCGCAACCGATCATGTCAAAGGCGCTCTTATCTGCTCTTCGAGCCTCGCCTCAGCCGCCAATCAGCATTACGGAGTTTGATCCAACGGAGCTCGCCAGACAATTGACGATTCTTGAATCCAAGATCTACTGCGCCATTCTTCCGGAAGAGCTTCTCGGTCAAGAGTTCAGCAAAGCGGCTGGGGTGAGCAGTGCCATCCACGTGAAGAACATGAGCTCTTTGAGCACGTCAATTACAGGGTGGATCTCCGAGTGTATTCTGAACGAGGGAGATGCGCGCAAACGGACTCAGTTGGTCAAATTCTTCATCAAGCTCGGCGATGTGAGTGGCGACGGTGTAGCGTGTCGAGCGAAGCGCCGAAACTAACTCTATTTTGTCTATCCCATCAACAGCGTTGTCTCGCATTGAGTAACTTCAACACCCTTATGGCAATCCAGTGCGCCCTCAACTCTTCGACCATTGCTCGACTGAAGCGCACGTGGGATGGCTTGACTGCCAAATACCGTGTCATGATGGAAGAGCAACGCCGCACTGTTGAGCACACTCGCAATTTTGCGGGCTATCGCGCACGTCTACGAGCAACGGCCGCACCAGCGCTGCCTTTTGTCGGTCTTTTCCTTACCGACTTGACTTTCTGTCATGAAGGCAACCCTGCAACGCGACCGTCACCACAAGATCCGCAAAAGCGGTTGCTCAATTTCGACAAGTACGTCAAGATGAGCCGCATCATCGGAGACCTGCAAAGGTTCCAGTTGCCTTACACCCTCCTCGAGGTGCAAGAATGCCAGTCCTATCTCAATAAGGTTCTGGCTAGCGTCCAACAGGCTGGCGCAGGTGGAGCGGAAGACCTGTACCGACGCAGTCTACTGTTGGAACCGCGCTCCAAGACCGGCGAGCCTTCTCCTGCCACCGTTGCTAGTAGAAGCGGTGGCAGTGGTGCCGACGGGGGCAAATTGGGCTTGGACATCTTCAACTGGAAGTGATCTGGCTGCGGGACTGAGCCTCCCCACGGCGATTCTGCACGATTTGAGAGCAGCGGAATCGGTGCGCCATCTAACCACACCCATCTATACTCACATTTGTTGCGTCTCAACTCAACGTTCATATGTGCATATCTCAACTTACTTTGTCACCCACGGTCTCCTTCCTTTGGTCTCCAAATGTCATCCTAGCTTCTAGTGGCCGACTGGGCTACTCGTGTACTTCATACAGCGTCGGCTCTAGGACATCGATCCAATGAATTTGATTTAGCTCTGCTCGCTGATAGATGAGCCGGAGTTAGACGATCATTGACCTGATGGCACATCAATCTAACGATCTAGAGGCAAGCGCTTTATCGACATAGCGCGGAGGTGCGGCCTCGTAGTCGGGCAAGACGGGACCATGCTCTTGCTCCAACTTTGCTTGCTCTTGGCTCGACAGCTTGAGATGCTCGAGCACTGCACGCTGTCAGGCCAAGGCAAGAGAAGGAAAGAAGGAAGACTCAGCACGCCACCGAGACTAATAGCACACGTCTGGCCAGTCCTACTCTGCAAGTGGCACATCGAGGCCGAGAGCCTTGTTCGTGGCGCATCCATACAAGCGCACCCGACTCACCTCTTCGTTCTTGCTGAGTCGCCTATCAGGATCGTTTGGATCTATGGCCCTGCCCATCTTGTCGCGTTGCAAGGCATGGTAATCCAGACCGGCCTTTTTCGCCTTTCTCTGTCGCAGAGCTCGAGAGGAGGAAGTGACGAGCAAGGTGCCGACAAGACCAATGGCAAAGACTACTGCGGCGGCCATACCGAGATGAAAGGGGGCGATTGGGTTGCTGAAATGTAGTCAGATATTGGACTGCCTGGAGTGATGATGGTTGAGCATGTGTTTCCAGTCACGAAGTCTTGATCATGAATGCTTCATTGGTGCTTGTGCATGATGGCATATGATACGCAGCGACCTGCGAAATCAAAACGGCAATTAAGCTTTGCCTTGACCGCGAGCTGTCGCGCAGGCAGCCGAGCTGCAGCTAATCAATCTCCAATGATGACAGTGAACCGCCGCGGCGGCCCGGATCGCGCCTGGCGAAAGTCGCCGCGGACCTCCACTCGCCGACGCTTGGTCAGCTATGGCGATCTCTCGTACAGTCAAGGGCAACAGCTCTGGCAGGGCAGAACTTCACGTGCTCGCGGGCACACGCTTCTTTCACATCCCTTTTGCAAAGCCAATCACAAATTCCCGTCTGCGATTGCAAATCCTCTGGTTCATGACACCATCACGCGATCTCACAATGGGCTGCTGTGCTTGCGCTCGCTGTCATCAGCTCCCTCCCGTCCCTCAGACAAGGAGTGTCCTGCCCTGATCCTCGCGGTCGCGTGGCCGCAGAGATCGCGACGATTACGTGTGACCTATGAGCATAAATTCGAGAGTGTCGCACTGCTCGCGAAGGCCAATCGACATAAGGGTATATATTGACAAAGGGGAATGCAAGCATATAGACATGAGCGCCACGACGAGGCTGCGGCTGTCCAAGAGTAGACGTGGGACAACCTCACTTTCGCAGGCCCTCTCTTAGCGTCGCGCTTCGCACGAGGCTGCGCAGAAAGGCCAGCCTCTCTTCATATCTCCTCCTCACATCTTCTCTGCGCCTTCCAATATCCACAATCTCGTTTCGAAGTGCGCGCACGCTCACTTCCTCTTCTGGATCATCGCCCATATCGGCGTCGAGATCGTCAGCGAGCTGAGCGTGATCACCATTCGATCCATTGCCACGCAGCTGAGCAGCATGCCGGAAAGCAGATGGGGGGTAGCTGGGAGACAATCCGTGAGCAGATTCTCGATCTCCCTGACTGCTGTCGCCCAACCCTCGACGTCTGCCTCTTGCAGGAGACTTGCTTCCAGAGCTGGACGTTGATGATTTGCGAAGCAATGAGTGGTTCCAAGCGCCTTGTTGACTCTTGTCGCCGCTCCCGTAAGAGCTTTCCGGGCTCAGAGCACGCGAAGCGGAATTCTGCGCCCTTTGCAGCTGTTCATGTCCCAGTCCAGATCGTCCGACGGCCGTCTGGACCAATCCGTTGAAGGCTTCCAGCAGCTTCTTTTGCTCCGCTTCGACTACTGCCATCTCGGCCTTGAGCTCATTAGCGCCCTTCTCTGCGTAGTCCCCAGTAAGCATGCCGGATGCGCTGGCGACTGAGCCGGACCCCGCTCCAGTGATAGAGTGCTTCGCGCTCATGCCGTCGCCGTTTGCTCCTCCCAAGGTGCGCGCTGAGCGAGCCTTGTGGACCTCCGATTCGAGCTCCGCTTCCGAAGGTGCTCTGCGGGTCTTGCTGTCCGATCTAGATAGGCCAGCAACCGAGACTGCAGCAGTCCAAATGCTTCGAGGTTTAGAGAGCGAAGGACTTTGCGCGTTCATGCTATCTCCAGAATTATCAACGTTCATGCTTTCTCCATGGGATGGATGCAGGTTGCGCAGAGAACCTTTTCGAAACAGCGCTGCAAAGTTGGCAATTGACGAGCGTTGAGACCGCAAGGACGGTGCTGCGGTCGCTGCGCGCTTGTCCATAGAGGCCAAGTTGGACGTCTCTGCGGGAGACGAGAATGAGCAGTTGCATTCCTCAACATCTGACTGCCTTCGATGTCCAAGCTTACCTGCAGTGGCCGGACGCTTTTGCAGTTGACCTCCGAAGCTACCCAATCTCGCCTCTCGCGGCACCTCTTGGTTGCCAACACCGCTCTCCGAAAAGGCTGCAGCGCGTAGCTTGCGGTATTCTTCCTCTCCTAGCAGTCCATCTCCGTGCGCAATAGCGAGTTCGTTAAGCTGCTGCGCGAGCCTTGCAGTGGTATCGATGGGCTCAGACTGGCCAGATAATGCGCTCGAAGGAAGCGGGCTGATCATCGATGACGTGGCGGTGCGAAAGCTGCCCGGACTGAGTGGAGAGCGGATGCTGGCCATGTGAGAACTAGACCGCGCATGAAGTTTCTGTGAAGGAGACGGTTCTGCACTTCCATACGAGCCAATGGATCGTTGTCGTGAAGGTGATCGAGGAGACATGGAACTTTCGACAGGAGAGTGGGGTAGAGAGACTGATGCCGAAGGACGATGCGGAGGTGCTAGACCATTCCCGCCCAACGGGCCGTCTGCAAAAATTTGGGTCAAGGGAGGTGGTGGAGCTCGACGGCCGGTGTTTGCGCGCGCTGCAGTGTGAGTGTGAGTGCTACTCGAGGCACTGGATGAGCTGCTCGTCTTGGCCATATCAATGTGCGGCGGCGCGTATTGGTCCCATGGTCGGACTAGGCCACTCGTGGCCATACCGCGGCTCAGTCGTGGGTCCGGTGAGAGTATGGGTGAGTGGGGCGCAGAGGTATCGTTTCGCGAGGGGATGACAGAAGCCTTTGGAACTTTGTCGGAATCCGACATTACTTTCCCCATCACCACAATTGGCTCTCGATCCACAGATCGCCGTGTAGACCCTCGCCACGTCCGAGCCTCCTCGGCCAAAGCACGATCCGTACGCCATTGGGCTTCGGAAAGAGTGTCATCTAGTGGCTCTTTGGACTGGGCACCTGCGTGCAGTCGTGAGAGAGCGTGATGGGTCAGTGTGCTGGCAGATCGCAATTCTGGCACCTCATTGCACGAGCCGGGGTACGAATCCTCGGTACTCACCCTCCGCACCACCTTTGCCCATACCCGCGTCAGTATTCTTTCTGCCAAAGAGATCCATCCGTCTCCTCGTCTTTTCTCTTTTGCTTCCCAGTCCTAGCACCTTTGCCTTCCTAGTCTCACCCAACACCTGGGAGTTCGAGGCAGGACGCGCAGGGGGCGGCATGCCTCCGATGTGCGCTCCGCTAGACAAGCCATCGAAGCTGGATCTCAGACGACTGGATGCGAGGGATGCCCCATTCGAGTCCCTGGACGAGCCGATTCCCCGGGCTGCTATCGCTTGAGCATACGACAAGTCTTCTGGTTCGGCGTAGCCGCCTATGCGACCGCCGGCGACGTCGTGTCGCTGCTCAGAAGGACGACGAAAGAGGGCGCGCATGTTGTACCAGCTGTTACAGCACAGACCTGGTTGGTGGCTGCAGGTGTAAGAGCTGTGCCGGGAGAGGAGCGGTCCACGCTGTGTTCAAGGCTGATTTGCGATTTCCTAGTCGCGCTGACCCCTTAAGGCATTGGGAGAGGGGCGATCTGCACTTCGGGACGTGTCGCACTTATGATGGCAGAGAACGTGGTCCGGGAGTCATCATTGAAAGGCAGTGAGGCGAGATGGAGAGCAGCGAGGTCAGGAAGAAGAGCAGTACAGTAACTCCTCGAATGGGCCGTCGCGCTGATGTTGGGAGGAAGGGCTGAGCTCGGACGTCGAGGTTCACGAGCTTCGTGAATCACAATGTTGAGTGTACAATGCACAACTCAAGAGGTAAGATTGCTGGACTGTGAAATACGTTCGCGATCCCTGGCTTACCAGGTCAATCGCGAATAAGTAGATACACGCCGACGGCGGGTCAATTGCCATTTTGATTGCCATTTACTGATTCTGCTTCGTGATTCACACTCGCGACTCGGTCAAGCGTCGAGCATTAGGTACCGTACATTCAAAATACAGCGCTGCAATACGCAACGCAAGTTGACAGTCCAAGCGCGCTCGAGCCCTTCCCCACCCCGCGTCGTGCTGCAATTACAGCCACGCCTTATTCCGTGACGTGGGCGAACCTGCAGCCACTTCAGCGACTCCGGACTCGTGATTGCTGATGCGTCGTGGGCAGCGTGACTGACTGCTCACACTCCTAGCTATGCGCCCCGCACACCTACTGTATGCAGTCAAAACAGACCGCAAAGCTTGAATGCGCAACGTACAGCTCGCGGAGGCATTGCACACAAAACAAATAGAACTACGCTAAAACACGAATTGCGGGTCCTGGCCCCTCAATGACTCATC
This sequence comes from Ceraceosorus bombacis, assembly GCA_900000165.1. Taxonomy (NCBI): domain Eukaryota; kingdom Fungi; phylum Basidiomycota; class Exobasidiomycetes; order Ceraceosorales; family Ceraceosoraceae; genus Ceraceosorus; species Ceraceosorus bombacis. The sequence goes on along the minus strand of CCYA01000389.1, from coordinate 614,174 downwards.
AGAATCAAAGTCGTGATTGTAACGCATTCACGATTCCACAAATCGCTCACCGTCACACTCAAGAAATGCCAATTATTGATCGCAGTCCAACAAGTTGGGTGTGTTTAATACTTCACAGCATGGATCCTTGACATCAATTGACGAGGCGAGCACGCAGCGCATGGATGGATGGCTTCAAATTATCCTCCCTATCCAAACCACGTACCATTAATAACCCACGCACGCCGCTTATTCGTCCTTCTACCTCCGACCTTCATTTACAGTCTCATCAGTAGTACAGGTGTCAAATCACAAGTTCATTCATCAAGTCACCAATCCAAGCCTTTGACCAGTGCCCAGCCTGAGGCGCAATAAGGGACGAATCATGAATGTGCGGATGCAGGTCCGACGTATGAAAACGTCGCGGGCGGTCAAGAGTCCGGCGGCGCGCCGTGGG
>CCYA01000389.1:593763-613552 GCA_900000165.1 Ceraceosorus bombacis | reverse complement strand
ATATATATATATATATATATATATATATATGGGCAGCATGGGACGGCGTAGACAGCCGGCCAGGCCGGCAAGGCGCACTTGCACTGCACCTGTGTGAGAGTCAGAAGAGGCGTAGTCAGCAGAGTGTAGTCGATTGAGGTACCCGCGAATCAATGAATGGAATGAGGCGATCGAGGTCTTGCGCAGCAGAACCTTGCCGCTCAAAGTCACAATCAAGCAATCAAGCAATTTGACTCTCGTCAAGCGCGAGTGGAATCTTCGGCATGTTTGATGAGCAGATGCTAGGATTGCTTGCACCGCACTACTCTGTCGAATAGTAAAAGTGTATGAACCTACATTACCGTATCGGCTTGTCACAGCGAATCGGCTTTCATCCTTATTGACTCACATGACGCTCGTCGACCCGATTCGGACCAGAGACACTCGTGACCGCGACTATCTATCAGCATCGTCGCCATCAAGCTAGGGAATGGCGGGGCTTTTGCCGAGCTGCGACGGCTGGACAGGGGCTTGCCGACTCAGTTCTCGAGAACCTCGCGCAGCAAATACACAAGCCCACAAGCGGAGCGGCCCCGTCGGTGCCTGCTTTTGCGCTTCGTGGAACGCTCGCTCTCACGTTGATGACCTCCAGCCAGACGACCTTTGCCAGAGAAGCTGCACGTATGAATCTCATCGCTTCCAGCAGGGAACAAGTAGCCGATCATGCTGCACAATTTTGCGTCGGAAGCTACAATAATGACAGGTGCAAATCAAATCACAATGAAGCAGACTGGAGACATTTCGACCATTTACTTCTCAAGCTGGCCACTTTTGACTCAGCGCGTCGTACTGTTGTTGGTTCAGCTGGATGACAGAGCCATGTCGAAGGTTGGTCGGGAAGTTGGGTGCATCGTCTTGCGCCCATGGACCGGCGGTGACGCTCTTGGTAGAGTAGGGCAAATACCTTCCAGGTCCGCTAAAATCGTCGAGCCAGAGGTGAATGAGGCTGGCATCGTTATTGTCGTGGAATGCTGCAGGTCCTTCACGAGCAGCGTTCGTCACTGCTCCATGATCCTGCCAATCGGAGGAGAGCAGACTGGTGTCCGATGTCGTTTGCCACGTCACAACGCTGCTGCTCTCATTCTTCAAGAAGCGCGCCCACCCTCCATTGTCGAGCGGAAGGAATTCTTGATCGATGAAAGGCGTGGCATCCAGGTAGTTCTTGGGCGCACTGAACGTCTTGAAGTCCTTCGTGGTCGCATAGCGGATAGTGTCCTCGCGGACGACCGCACCTTTGTGGTCAGGGTCGTTCTCAGCATAGAAACGAGAGGACCAAAAGACGGTGTACTCTTGAGTCGCAGAGTTGTAGTGCGCGCTTGGTGCCCATACCATGCCTGCCGTAGCGTCTTCGACTGTACCGAGCGGATGTCAGGGGCACCGTCAGCATATTCCTCAAGGGCAGAGCAAGCTCTGATGAGCCTTCGACGCACCATCGACCAGCTCGCTTGGGGACCAGTCCACGAGGTTCGTGGAGGTCCAGACGTAGATCGCTCGGCTGCCGGTGCGCACAGCCTCTCCCCAAGTTGTCTTACCGATGTCCTGCAGAGCATCGTGTCCAGTCAGCTCCACGCCAGCAGCATCGATGAAGCATACCTCGACTTACCAAGTCTGTGGCGATCTGCCAGAACGTCTTACCATCAGGACTGGCCACGAGGTAAGGGTCTCTAGCACCACCTGTACCTTGCCCAGAAGCTGGCGTTAAGACGGGCTGACCACCGTTTAGCATCCTGAAGCTCAGGGCATCATTGCCACGAGACAAGGAAAAGTAGACGGATTGCACGTTGCCTCCCAAGAAGTTGCTGGCGAGGTAGCCTACTTTGGCTTCCGCCCTTGAAGATAGCGTGGAAGGTGACGAGGAGCTGGTGGGAGCGGCAGAGACGCTAGTGCTGGCTACCAGAGCCAAGCAGGCAGTGATGCTAGCAATAGAGAAATGCATCGCGGTTGCTGCTGCAGTGGACCAGATTAGTGAGTGAGATAGTGGGAAAGTAGAATGCTGAAACCGAATCAGAGTGGTGTTCCTGGATGTACGAGGAGCTGACGGCTTCGGAGGGGCTTCCATTTATAGGCATCGATGCGCATACTTCACAAGCGCTTCGTCCTCTGCACCCGTCTTCCCCTCAATCCATCCGTGAGGAGCATTTCGAATGTGGTAGCTGCAGCGACGGCGTCACGGTAGCATCAAGATGCTTTTGCGGTACGGTGCCCCCAAATGTAGGTTTCACGACATTTCGGGAATCTCGTAAACCCCTTTCAGCACCCCCAGACCCGCCGGCGAGGGTGCTGTATGCATCGTGTTTGGTAGTAGTGACATGTGGACACGGAGGGCTGGTAGGATTAGGCCCGCAATGCCGGCGAAGTCATGGAGCACTCGTGACTGTTGTACCGCGCCGCTACGCACCCTCGTCGGTCGCAGAAGCGTGTGAGTGCACACCCGCATCACAGTCGACTGGGATGCAGTAGAGACCTCTTACCTCTCTCACTCCCCCTCGTGGCAAAATGTAGGGCAGCAGCAATTCACGTTCGTGGTGCCTCAACTCTTCATGGCACTTACTCTACTCGTGACTGTCTTCAGAGATGCAATGCTAGGAGGTTGCGTCGCGTGCATGTGGTGCGTTGAAGGCGTCATGTCGGAGCGGATGCTCGGTGACGCACACTTACTGTGGGGCTCCGCGCTCAGTTCCGAGTCACGAGCGAAGGCTGCTTGCTGCTCTCGCGAGAAGTCCGAGCTGGAAGACCCGGCCTGTCGCTCATGTGAAGAAGCAGCCAAGCTTTTGATGCTTTCTCCCCTCGATGCTCCATGCACCCTTTTTAGTCAAGTGTGCCTCGTCTGGGGGAGGCCCATCCAGCATCGTCTCGTCTAGCGCAGCAAGCCAAGCTTTTCAAGTCTGATTACTTGCTTTCCCCACCACGGTCGCGAGATTTCCGATAAAATGTAATGCGCAGAGGGGCAAGGGAGCGATGCACGTGTCTCAGATCACCGAAAAGGTCGCAGCTAGAATACCCAAAGCAAAGCAGAAAAACAAGCATGGGGCTAGCGTGTATGCCATCCGGGGGACAGGCACGTCGCTCCACGTTCCGGTGTACGATCTCGCTCGTTGGCGGCTGAAGAGTGTACCTCTTGAGGGTAAGGATGTGTTCATCACGAATCACGAATGCGGGGCTCCACAGTCACAACAGCTAGTGATAGTGAGTGCATGACGGAGCGACTGACTACCTTGCAAGCTTGGCGCGCCATCACTTGCTTCACCGAACGTCGAGCACAGTCGGCGGGTGATCTTCGTGTCTTCTGGACGTGCTTGGTGTCTGGACGTGCTTGGCTAGATCATCGACGTCCGCGCGTTCACCGAGCTGGACAGATCTTGAACACACACGCAGCGAGCACCAGTACTTGTCTACCTCCCGCCCATCGCTTGCACGACAACAAAAACGCAAGCCAGCATGAGTGCACAAGGTATTCAATGCAGGAGCCAAGTCTGCGAGCCGGGCCTCTGGGTGTGGGAAAGGGTTACTACGTACATGGCATGCGCTTCTGCAGCGACAAGCTTGGCTGGGAAATGTCGGGGAGAGTGAGCGTGGGTCGACGATGAAGATGATGACGATAAGGTATGAGCGAGTGTTCGAGAGGAAGATTGCCTTGACAGCCGTGGGGTAGACGGCAATGCTCCGGATTCGAAAAGGTGCATGTACCCAACGAGTGGAAATTAAAACCTCTGGAGGCGACGAGGTATGAGAGGACATGATTCTGATCGACGAGTTTGGAAACGCCGCAGCCTATTGGCTTGTGTGAAGGAGGACAAAGGCATAAACAGTCACGTCGGGCCAGGCGAACCTATCGACGGCCCTGGACACGGCTTGCATCAGAAGTGAAACCGCCTTCGTCGGCAGTGACCGCGCCATCGACGCTGGCGCCGCTCGTGAAGGCCTCGTTTCCAGACTCGTTCTCAGTTTCTGTGCCGGTACCAGTGCCGGTGCCGGAGGATCCACCACCAATGCGTGGGATCTCACCCTTGGTGGAGCTGACACATACGAGGGGCAGAGCGCCCTCTTGACCATCGGCAGCCCGTCCCAGTGCCCAGCCGTCGTCATACAATCTGACGATGGTGATGCGCTGATCGGGCTCGAGGGTAAGCTCGTCGTTCAGAGAGGCATTGTATGGGTAGACGGCGATGACATCCTCTCCAGGGAAAATTTCTTGGCCAGTGTACTGATCTCTTGCGGAAGCGACCGTGGTACCGCGACCATCGGTACCGCTACTGGTAGTGACACCACTGATGGGTCGGTTGGGGTCTGCTGCATCATTTTCGCTCCTTGCGGCTGCGCCAGCAGCAGCAGCAGCGCCAGCGGCACCGAATCCTGCGCCAGCGGCCGCTCCTCCAAGCGATGGTCGGCCCGCTGGGCTCTTGTCGCCAGCTGAAGGACTGCCCGCAGCGTCGCGACTCAAACCATCTTCCGAGTGCCAAGGCTTCTCGCCGGCCGCACCAGGATAGACACCAGCAGCGCCGGACTCGTTGCGACGTTTGCGGCCCAGGAGGGCAAAGACAGCTAATCCGCCGAGGACTAAAGCACCGATGATAACGCCGACGATGAGACCAGCGAGGCCACCGCGACTCAGGCCCGTGCCTTCACTGCTGCTGCCTGCTTGATCCGTTCCAGCACTACCGGCACCGCTAGGATTAGATGATGGTGCTGACGAGGAGGACGATGCAGTGGGAGAAGCCATGGCGGTGCCGACGGAAGTTGTAGGGAGAATCGCAGCGGCACCTGGGTGACCATAAGACGCACATCCAGACAGGGCGGTGTTGTTGGCATAGCAGCACGCAGGAACGGTGCGATTGCCACTAGGATCGCAAGCAGCGCAGAGTTGATTGCTAATACCCGGGCCAAACCCGCAATTGCCTTCATTGGCGTCGCCTTCCACGCAGGTTTGGTTGTTGGTCGACACTAGCGAAGTCCAATCGGTGCATGTGACGTAGTCGCGCTGCAACGTGTTGTACCTGGTTGTATTGCGTGCGGTTGTGAGGTTTGCGTCCGGTGTGCAAATCGCCGGGTTCTGAACGATCTCGCTCTGTGCAGCAGAGTATGTCAGGCACGTGTCCTGGCACACCATGATGGGGTCCGCGCGGTTGGCGACGTTGCACTGGGCGCTGTAGGAGATCTGTGAAAACTGACCACAGAGTATCGTTCGCTCGTACTGCAGTGTGGTGTTCAGCGCTGCGGTCCGGTTGCACGCAAGTTGGCGCCCGAGCTTCTCAGCGAGGAAGCGGTTGGGGTCGGTGAAATACGCTGCAAACTGCTGGTCGAACGTCGTCACATTGGTAACGCTGGCGAACCAAGGCCAAGCTGACGAGAGATTTTGAGGATTGATGTCTGCGGAAAGCAAGCGATGGCAGCGTCAGCGATATGTAGCCACGGTCAGAGGAGATGGTCGTCGTCACAGTGCCCGAAGCCACGTCGCGATGAGCAAGTCTAACCATCCAACTTTACTCACATGCATCCTGGAAGCTTGGGCACTGGACACTGCCCTGCAGACTGACGCATTGTCCATCCAGAGCGCCTTGCGCCTTGGCGGAAATGGCCATCGATAGTCCCAATGCAAGAGCGATGCCGAACATTTTGTTCAACATATTTGGCCAAGAGACCACAAGGCGAAGACGTCTACCGAGAGGTGGTGAGAGGGATCGGCAAGTGTGCAGGCACTGGAGGTTGCACGTCTTTGCCGGATGGTTCCTCGGAAAGACGAAGACGCGCCCACGACAGAATGGCACAAGAGCCGAATGAGGAAGTAAGCACGCCGGGCGCAGACAGCGGCTTATGCAGTTTTGACCTCTGTGGAAGGGCGTCCAGAGTGCTAGGTGCTGAGAGCCGATTTAGGTGCTGGCCGAATAAAGAAAGTTAATTGGGGAAACAGCGCGTGGCTATGAGACGATGAAGGGAAAGGCGCGAAAGCTCCTTCTTTCGGAGTGTAGAAGGGGGGACGTCTGAAGGATGGGCGAGTAGATGGGGGTGTTGACGTCGCTACGAGTATTGTGAGGTGCGGAAGGACTGGGCAGAGGGAGATAGGATGAAGGAGTAAGATTCGTAGCTGGACGATTCCAGGATTGGTGCCAGATGACTGGAGGCTGGATGTAAATGAGGGGAAGCTATACAAGTCCTTCACAATTGTGAGTTGGCAGGGGGAGAGGAAGCGCAATCACCAATCCCGCCTTGTCCATCGTCGTGAGCGCGTGTGCAGCAAGCAGCACTCAAAATTGCAGGCAAGTTGGCCGGTACGGATGCCAAGGGGAAGGGGGCAAGCGCGTAAGGGACGCACGCACGCGCACATCATGGAAAGATCCCGCGCGCGCCAGAAAGTCTGTCGCGAGCATCATCGCAGCAGCAGCTGGCGAGTCACCATGCAACCCGCTGCGCTCGGATCCCGCGTCGCGCGAGTCATGATATCACACAGTCTTGATGCTCGACTCTTTCACGGCTACAAAGCCGTCACTGTGGGCGCCTGCCATGCAATTGCTGCTGCATCGCGACTCACCACTCGGACAGACTGCCGTGAGGCCATCATGCAGCCCCTGTTGGACTTTCCTATTTCACCACGCATGAAAGTGTGGTCTAATAAACGAATCGACGTGACCGGTGCCTGCAGAGCACACAGCTGGCACGCCACTTGCTCGCCATGCCTCTCGTAAGGATAAACACGATCGAGCTTTTGTGATCGCGGGCAGGGCTGCCGCTGATGGGGATGGCATCCATGCGCCATGCATCAGCAGCAGCGATCCGCCTCCGTGCATAGACGCTCGCAGCTCGTCTGCATCCGCGCAGCAATTGTTTGGCTTCAACAAGGCCTTTGCCTATCGCGCTTCGCAAGCTTATTCTAGCTGCCTCGATCATTCATAGTCAAGAATGGTACATAGCGAAGTATCTGCCAACGTTATGAGAAAAATCAGCCAATGATATTCATAACTAACACGTTAGCGAGCGCTCAATTGACTGAGACCTGCACAACAAATAGCCGCTATTACTAGCTGTTGCCGCACGGTGCTGCACACGATGATGCTTTCGCCTGCTGAGCAATCACACGAAACCTTGATCGCGACAAGGCTGCACAGCAGCCGCCGCCGCCTTGCTTTCAACAGCAAGCTAGGTGTCTATATGAAAATTGGCAACAAGCACACACAATCACAAACAAAGTGCACTTAAAAAGCGTGTCTTAGGCCGATATTATGACACATATGAGCAAGGGCAGGTCCGAGCTGCCACACGGTCACGATTTCAAACTCCGAAGTTGCTGCTGATGATGATGCCGCACACCCCCGCCCCCGCGCCCCCCAGTCTCGCTCCGCTGTGCCATCTGGCGCGCTTCATTTGGATGCAACAACCGCAATGCTGGACTCGACACCGAAGGCTCGCGGTTGTGTGAACCCCTGCGTGAATAATTAAGCTCCTCTGACGGCAGGAATTCCTTGACCGGCCTGAATTCATGGCTAGCTGTGGCAAAGTCGTCCTGACTTAAATGAATCGTCCCCTTGCGTCGCACGCGCCGCGCGGAGGGGCGGGGCGCGCCGAGCGCTGGTGCCGGTACGGCATGAATCGATCTTGAATGCTGCCGCGCGGATCTCAAATGGCTGTGATGAGTCTACATGAGGCCGCCCAAAGCAAGAGTCAAGCATGTCACAAGACCGGGTGAGATCAAAGGCGGGTCTTCGGTCGAGTCTTGGTGCGTGCTGTTGGATGATCTTCTGCATTGCTTCAAGTCCTTACTGCATCACGTGATTCACAAGACATCGTCGCGCCACGGAGTGCGCGAGAGAACCGCGCGACGCGACCCTTCATACCACAGCTCGTCAAAAGTTTCACTGCATGGCATTGAGTCACGGTGACTGCGAAACCAGTCATGCTGAGCGGAGAAGGTAGAAGGGGCCTCCATTGACACGACCATACGTATCACACACCTGATCCAGCACTCTTTGCTTTCCATCTCGTACACGAACACAGCTGCAAGTATCGAAGTCCGTCTCTGACCGGCCTTCGCAAACTCTTTGACACCTCCGACGCGCCCCCTTGTCGAGTATATGCATCACACCCGCAATCGCAATTTAAGACAGCACACTTCACAACGCTCTCACACACAGACATCGCGAGAATCTGGACAACATGGCGCAGTTTACAATGACCCCGCTCTCATCGATGGTGGCTCCTCAGATCACCAGCAGCCTTCGCTTCGACCACCTTCAGCCGAGGCACATCGAGGCGTACAGCAATTCAACAGAGTTGCTCAGCGTGCCGGCAGACGCCACGCAGCGAGACTTGCACTGCAAGATGATCGAGAGGATGACGAGCCTGCATTAAAGGGCTTTCATCCTGACTGCGATGACGACGAAGCCATCGCTCGGGCATTGGCCGAGGCGGATGACCACCATTCGAGATCGCCCGGCGATCAGGAAGCGACAGCCTCGGAGCTCGATTCTGAAGAGGCCGACTCGTGAGTCTTCGCACTCCAGCATGCTAGCGGCCCATCGTCAGTGCGCTCATAGACTAACTAGAACTTGTATGCGGCCCGTATCGACAGGTGTCCCTTGCTGCACCTTCCGCCTGAGCTGCTGGTCAGGATTCTCGCGTTCTTGGACCCAATCAGTCTGGCAACAGCTGCCCGCACGTGTCGTCTAATCGGTCAATGGACTCGAGACGATTCGACGTGGCGTTTGGCTTTCGCTCTCGCTTTCGGCCTAGAGAATAAAGACGTGGTGCCCAGTTTGCGGCGCATCGAGTCCGGAAGCTGGAAGCTGGAGTATTTTCGCCGCTCAGAGACTCTTCGCCGCTGGCGCAAATCGCGTGCACCCACTGTCATCCACGATCCGCACATCGCGACGCTCAGCGGATTTGCACTTAATCTGCAGCATTCGTTCCTTCTCTCGGTATCGCAGACCCACGGAGTCGCCGCTCGATCCAATCCATTTTCGGGCAAGGTTGCCCTTGGCTTCCTGGACGCCCGTGGAGGCATCGTCAATCATACCTCCCACGCGGACGCGCTCATTAGTGCAGTCGCTCTCGATGCCGATGCAGGGCGTGTCATTTGGGGATCGGTCACCGGTGGCGTCACTCAAACGACTTTGACGCGACAAGGCAACAAGCCGCACGCCCTCATTCGCAGTCATGCCTTTTCGGGTCGTGCAGCGCATGCTGGCAGTATTCTAGCAATTGCGCCAGCTCTTGATGGCAACAAACCAGGCTCCCAAGGAATCGGCAGAGCTCCTGAGCGTCTCCGACAGAAGCAGGAGGCCCTCGGAGATGCTGCACTGACTTTTGTCACCGCTGGTACTGACGCTACAGTCCGTCTGTGGTGCCCAAGCCGGCCTGTGCCCTTGTGGACAGGTCTGGTCAAAGCGCAGCAGCGCGACGACAGCGGCGCGATTCTACCGCCTTCGCGAGTTGCACCGCCGCCAGTGGTATGCGTCGACTACGATGCATCAGCGGGCGTCGTTGCTGCCGGCACGTCTGAAGGAGAAATCTGCATCTGGAAAAACCTCGATGTCAAAGCACTTCTCGCACTACCAGCTACTGCCCTTGAAGAGCCAGGAGCGATAGCAACACCGTCGCAGCGAGAGGCGAGGGAGCGCTATCGAGCCGTGCTCTCTGCCGTCACCCGGCACGAGCTGCCTAAACCTGCCAAATACGCCATGCACGATCCAGCAGTGGAGTCGGTAGTGCTCGAGCAAGCCCCGATCCAAATCTCAGCCTCGTGCTCAAGCAAACCAGTCAGCTTGCTAGCACGCTATGCGAGAGCGCCCTTCTTTTGCAAGCATACGCTTCATCCTTCAGGCGCCGGACAACAAGCGCGTGTTATCAGCAGAATGTTTAGCTCTCCAACAAGCACGGCAATCACGTCCGTCAGGCCTGATTTCGAGATGTATGCTCTGAAGGCTCGTCGCCATGCAACGTCCGCCCAGGGGCAAGTCGTCAAAGAGTCCGAAGCTACCCCTGTGCCGGTTCCTTCGAGCTCCCTCGTCCTCGGGCAACCTTCTACTCCGCTTGGCGAGGCAAGTTTTGCGGAGCGAACATGTGTATTTGCGGGCACGATGGACGGACACGTCTGCGCATGGGACTGGAGCGACGATGCTACCAGTGCATCTCTGTGCAGCCCAGTCCGATCGCTTGAGATCCGCGCGCACCATTGCGCCATCACGGCAATAGACGTGACAGCACACGCTGTGGTAGTCGGCGCTGCCGACGGGACCATCAAAGCCTTTTGCCCTCTTTCCGGGGCGCACATTCGGACATTTAACGATCGCACCGCTACACGCCATCCAGCCCGAGCGCTCATGGCCGGAGACATGTCAGTCGAAGAGGCATCAAAGTACGCGGTCAGCCAAATTGCAAGTGGACCTGACACGCTGGTGGCCGCCATCGGTCCACACGTCCTGGCGTGGCGAGCTGGTCCTCTGATCAAAGGCAAGCGCGCGTTAGGGTTGACAGGTGAGACAGGCTTGAACAGATCGTCGGGAAGACCGGCGCGCACCAAGGAGAGCAAATTCGTGGTTGGTAGAGATCTTCGCGACGACGTTCAAGAGACTGCCACACGGCTCCAAAACGAGCGAGACTCGGCGCAAGCCGAATGCCATCGTTTGCGCTTCGTAGCAGGCAGTGCAGAGAACGACCTTGACGAGCAGGACGCTCTGCAGCTGGCTTTGATGCTCAGTAGAGACGAAGCCGAAGCGGGTAAATTCCGCGCCGTCGATGAGCACGGAGTCGCCGATGGCCCCTCTTCGAGTCGCACACCAGCACGCGGTGAGACCCCTCCGCCAGACGATATTGAAGCGGTGTTGCAACAAATTGCGATAGCGGAGAGCCAATGGCAAGCAGAGCACGAGCGTGCTGAGCGCAGTACCTCCACCTCCGCTCAAGAATCAGAACACGATTTCACTGGTGTTGAGGACTTGTCCACGTCAGCTTCTCCATCTCCTTCGCCGTCCCCGCACTCATTACCGCTGACGTCCCCGTCGCGGGCTTGGGACATTATCGCCACGGCAGGCTCTTCCGCTAGTCCGTCTACGCGAGCTATGAGGAGGACGCCAAATGCCAAGGTTCAGACTGTGCAGGTCCCTGCAGCCGCTCGACGAGGCTCGCAAAGAAGTCTCGCAGGTGGTAGCCTAAGCGGGAGTTTGACTGGATCGGCGAATCTCAGCGCCACAAGCGGACCGTGGACTCCCGCGGGCGTTGGCGATCCCCCAGAGCTGAACTTGGACAGCTCTGATGCCTGGCCCCTCGCAACGAGCCCTTCGGGTCCTCATGCAACGATGAGCATCCCGTCTCTCTCGACATCAGAGGTAGCCAGCCCTTCGGCTCACGCATGGCGGAGAAGCTCGAGTTCCAGTGCTGGTCCGTCTCTTCCAAACTCGCATGCCCCTTCTTCTTCGAGCTCCAGCAAAGGCGGCAACCACAATGCCTGGGTTCGTGGCAGCATTTCGCACCAGGATTCGTTGTGACAAAGGGGACCTGAAGGGAGCTCTTACTGCTCGCCGTTAGAAATCACTCTCCATTCTTGATGCGAAGCACTCTTTCACATAGACTTTTCCGCACGGAGCCGAGCTCCAAATTCGAGCACATGCTCTCTTGCTACGCGAACCAATTAATTACACGTCTCGTCCTTAGACCTCTCCACGAAGAAATACGGATACAATGCATGTGAACTGTTACAATTGATCGGCGTCGAAGACTTTTGCTCGGAGAGCAGCGAGGAAGGATCCTCCTGGATGAAGCGTGGCATGGCCACGAATTATGAACAGCTCTCGAGACTACCATTTCACGCGTTTGTGAGCTTCCTTGACATCGTCATTCGAACGCTGAATCGGCGATCCCTCTTCGGCCTTGACACTGTCACTGTTCGATCGTTTGCCGAACGACCTTCCTCGCTTGTCTCCGCTGCCCAATGCAGGTGCAGTCCAAGCCACATCTCTAAGTGTCGCTTCTCCGCCGGGCTCCTTGCCAGCATTGTTATTCACTCGACTGCGCGCGCTTGCTCTCGCCGCTTTCGCTCTGCCCTCATTGGCCCAACAAAAGAAATCGCACCTGTACTGCCGGTCCACGTCCTTCTTGTCTCTTCCGGAGCGCTCATACCCATGTCCCACAGGTCGGGAGCAGAGGTAGAATTTGCGTCCGTGATTAGGTCCCGATTTGTTCACTGTCCATGCTGTGCAGACTTCGTCGTGCACCCGACAGAGCGGTGCGGGAGGCGGAGCAAAGATAGAACCCCATGCCAAAGAGGTCGAAACTCGCGTAGCCGCGTCATCTGCGGGTGCGTCTTTCGGTTGCGAGCCCGATGCTACTTCTGTGCCCTCTGCGATCTTGCCTTCGTCTGCGTCTGCTAATCCCGCATCGGCGCTGGAGATTTGCTGCGTGTCGACTCGGGAGACGTTCAACTGCTCGAGCTCATGTCTCGTGATGCTCGAAGACGTATCTACGCTAGACTGGGGCAACCGTGTGTATGGTGGATCTTCCTTCGTCATATCAATGTGATGCGTGGCAGGCTCCTTCGCCACGCGAGAGGGCTCTGATGTGTCGCCGGAGGCTGTGTAAAAAAAGCTCCTCAGTTTCAATTGTCCCTGATCCTTGTCGCGTCCATTCGCTTTGCTTTCCCTAGGATTGGAAGCAATGAGAAGCTTCGAAGAGCTGCGTCCCTTTGCAAAGATGTTTGTGTCCGATTTGCGTCCCTTTGCAAAGATGTTTGCGTCCGATTTGCGTCCCTTAGCTCTGCTAGCTGATGTCGTCGCCGAAGGTGATGCGGGGGATGCATCCACTCGTGAAGGAGAGTTGGGGTTGATAGGGCTCGCGGAGTTTCTGGCCACTGACGTTGATGTCGACAGTCCCAACTCATTATTGTGAGCGGCCCGACTTGTGTCAGGCTCGCCGAGTTGAAGCGAAGCCTGTCCAGAGGCTACGGGCGCAGGCGACGCGGCAGAGCCTCCGAAGAAGCTTTTAATACCCCTTTGGCTGAGTTCAGGCCAATTGCAGCTGGCGAGCGGTGGGGCCTTCCTAGCAGCATGCGCCTCGCCGCCACCCAGCACATCTCGCAGATGGTTCTTCTTGCCATTTCGATCTGTGATCTCGTCATGCAAGTCGATCCAAACTGGGCAATGGTCACTGCCGTAGACGTCCTGAGCCACGTCCGAGTCTTTGAACCAAGGTATCAAGCCTTCGTCAATTAGGATATAGTCGATGCGCGTGCCGTAATTCGCTGGTCGGGCATCTATCAGAGTATTCCACACCGTATACATGCCCTTTCGACCAGGATGCTTCATCCGCGTGACGTCGTGGAATCTCCCTCGTGGGGCCAAAAAGGAGTCCAACCAGGCACGCGCCGGGTGCGCGCTCAGAAAATCGGAAGCCGACTCGCGGCCAACAGAGTCACAGTGGTCGATAGGAAGATGTGCAACGTTGATGTCGCCAAGAACTGCAAAAGCATTATCGCGTCAGAAATCTGCCCTTCCCTTCGCTTGCCATGCCCGCTTAATGGACGGAAAGACTCACTGATGACGTGTCTGCCAGCATCCAGGAGGCGATGGGCGCGTTCTTGCAAAGCAGCATTGAACGCCATCTTGTATTCTCTTCTGCTCTCGTCCGTCTCGTTTGGGCAGTACAAGTTGAAGAGGACAAAGAGACCGCAATCGATCACGCAGGCTCTTCCTTCCGCATCGATCGACTCCCACACTGCTTCATCGCGCGGATCCGGGTAGCAACCGATACTTCTGGGCTGAGCTATGGTGCCGGTGATGCCGCGCTCAGCAGCACGTGGTCTGCAGCTGGAGTCCTTGACGTAGGTGACCACACCCGAGTAGCCCTTGGTAGGATGCAGATCAAAGTAGCTGGTGTATGCTTGTGGCAAGCACATGTCTCGATCATTCAACACCACCTTGCGCGTAGCTTTGACCTCTTGAAAACACACGATGTCGGCCTCGAGGTGGTCCAGACAATCTGACCAACTTGACAAATTGATCCATGGCCGATAATGCCGAATCGTCTTGAGCCCGTTCACGTTCCACGTGACGATTCGCATCCTTGTGCGGTGAGGAGGTCGCAGGAAGGAGGAGAGGTAACACGCGATACCGCAACACGGTCAAATAATCACACCGCCGAGTGATGAACGTCGAAGCATACTGCAAGGTCGCAAAGAAGTCGGCAGCACGTAGCGCAGAGGTGGAAAAGGTCGCGAATCGCAAAACAAGAGGCAAAAGGTGAGCGAAGGGCAATGTAGGTTGCGGGACAGCGGCGTGGAAGGCGTGGTTCGGCCCAAAAGAGCGTGTGTAGAGTGTCGCGGGAGCTGCACAGAATCGAACCCGAGTGTCAATTGCAGGCAAGCCAGGCATGCACGAGGGTTGAGAAGCTGGCTGGAATGAGCAATGAAGCTGCTGCATGGCGCTTGATGGAAGTGGGATGGATGCGACGAGGTGAGCCATCGCAGCCAAGACCGAATCCTGTCCAGCTGAGCATGCAGTCACAGTCGCGAGCGCGGGTGGAGGCACGCCGTGCTGCAAAAGTAGTATCACGTGACTGGCAGGCTCCACCTTCCATCAGCAAGCGCGCGGACCATCGACGCGCGTCCTCTGAACGCGGAGCGGAGGGGTTCATGAGGATGTGGGTGTGTGCCATGCCTTCATGTTTCCTCACGACTGCAGGTGTTCACGGCTTGCGTCCACGATCATTCCGCTCTCCACGGTCCCATCGAGTTCGACAGTCTTCGAAATAACGGCCAGGAAGCCTCGCAGAGCACATATAGTGAGAAATCTCCTCGACCGAGACAGCCACTCTGGTCCACGATGGCTCCCAAGGCAGATTGGGAAAAGTACAAGAAGCCAGATGTGGACAAGAAGGATGACGAGCCCATCGTAGCGCTAGACGAGGGAGATATTCAGCTCCTCAAGACGTATGGTCAAGGACCCTACGCTATTGCACTCAAGGCGATCGAGCAAGAGATCAAGGATGTTCAGTCTAGGATCAACGAGAAGCAGGGTGTCAAAGAGAGCGATACCGGTTTGGCACCTCCCAATCTTTGGGACGTGGCTGCTGACAGGCAGAGAATGGGAGAGGAACATCCGTTGCAAGTAGCCAGGTGCACGAAAATCATCAAGGCGGGCGAAGGTGCTGACAAGAGGGAGAACTCAGCTCCGGATGGCAATGCTGGCCCTGGCGGCGGAGACGCTGCCACTGCAACCAATACTGGTGCTGCTGCAGGCAATGCGGCCAGTGGCGGCAGACCAAGACCCACACTGGGCGGTCTGGGCGGATTGGGCGGCCTTGGAGGTCAAGGCGCTCCTAATGCAGAAGAGGAGGACAAGTATGTGATCAACGTCAAGCAGATCGCGAAATTCGTCGTTGGTCTGGGCGAGCGAGTAGCACCCACAGATATCGAGGAGGGCATGCGTGTCGGGTGAGTTTATCGCGCTTGCTCTAGCGAGGAGGGGAGCTGCGCGTTCCTCCATGGACGCATACACCAGAGCTGTGTGGATTCTAATCCCTATTCTCCCATTGCTCGACCCAGCGTTGATCGCAACAAGTACCAAATCCAGATCCCTTTGCCACCCAAGATTGACCCTAGCGTCACTATGATGCAGGTCGAGGAGAAGCCGGACGTCACATACGGAGACGTCGGAGGCTGCAAGGAGCAAATTGAGAAACTCAGAGAAGTCGTCGAGACGCCTTTGTTGAATGTGAGACGTCTGCGGCTCGGTCAAGCAATGTGACGAGTGGATGCTGACTCATTCATCTTGGCTCCTTCGCCTACGTGATATTCGACAGCCCGAACGCTTTGTCAATCTCGGTATCGACCCTCCAAAGGGAGTTTTGCTATTCGGCCCCCCTGGAACTGGCAAAACTCTTTGCGCGCGTGCAGTAGCCAACAGGACAGATGCCACCTTCATCCGTGTCATCGGATCCGAGCTGGTGCAGAAGTACGTTGGAGAGGGAGCTCGAATGGTTCGAGAGCTGTTCGAGATGGCGAGAAGCAAAAAAGCCTGCATCATTTTCTTTGACGAGGTGGATGCTATTGGTGGAGCTAGATTCGACGATGGAGCTGGAGGTGACAACGAGGTTCAGCGAACCATGTTGGAATTGATCAATCAGCTGGATGGCTTCGATGCTAGAGGCAACATCAAAGTACTCATGGCGACGAACAGGTGAGTTCAACAAATAGACGTGTGCGAGCAAGCTTCGTTCAGCTGCTGATGCACAGTGTTCCCACCGCACTCAGACCGGACACGCTCGACCCAGCATTGCTGAGACCCGGGCGTCTGGACCGACGAGTGGAATTTGGCTTGCCGGACAATGAAGGCAGAGCACACATTCTTCGTATTCACGCTCGAAGCATGTCGGTCGAGCGAGACATTCGATTTGACCTGATTGCCCGTCTATGTCCCAACACGACCGGTGCTGAGCTTAGAAGCGTCGCAACCGAAGTGAGTGCCTCGACCTCGTCACCAGCCGCCTCCGCGCGTGATGGTCTGGCTGACGCATTACCCTTCCTTGTCTTGCAGGCCGGCATGTTTGCCATTAGAGCGAGGAGAAAGATGGCCACAGAGAGGGACTTCTTGGACGCTGTGGAAAAGGTTGTCAGGCAAGGCTCCAAATTCTCCAGCACGAGCCTGTACGCGCAGTACAATTGATCGTAGACACCCCGCAGCACGTCTGCCCCTAGCAATCAGTACCGGTTTTGCCTTACGGTCATCACAGCCAGGACGCCGTGTGACGTTCTGAATATTGCAGACGGGCTTCGCTGCTGTATGAGAGTCTGTCGGGAGCGTGTTTGATTGCAAAGGCAAAGCAATTGTGCAGGCAGAGCAAACAATGGTCTACAGATGACTATGTGAGCGAGCATGAGAAGCGGCGATCCGGCAAGATGTCTAAGATCCGAAGACGGGCACGGAAGAGGCGGCGCGGAAACCGGTGAGCAAGGAGTTGCTCAACGGGCGCCGTGTCAAGAACAGAACAAAATGTACAGGTGGGGGGCTTGAAGGAGCAGAAGAAAACATCTCGCGACACAAATCCTGATGAATCGGCCGGGCGAGCGAGCGAGCGAGCGAGCGCAAGTCAATTTTGTTGCCTAGGAAGAGTTTCTCTGGCTTGGAACATCAAAGCTCGACCAGCTGCTGACTCCAAGACGGCTGTTGCGCTGTGTCCAGTGTTGTGCACAGCAGCGATTCGATGATTGACGCTAACTCCTCTGAATTGGCCAAGGTGAGCAGCAGATGATGTAGGAATCCGACCTCCATTATTGCTCTTGCCTGGTTCCAAAGCTGGGAAATCACCAAAAAGACTTCTTATGGAGGCGTTGCTGTTGCCGCTAAGCAGGTTGAGGTACTTCCAATAGGCCCAGCTTCGATTGTGACGAATCGGACCGCCAGCTGCTCGGCCTCCGCAGAGCTGGTCGCCCTCGACCGAGGAGTCGTCGTCGCTGGCTACGAGGTATCGCACGTCCCGCGAGGCGTATCTCTTGAAGAGGAAAGCAGCGCTTCCGGGCAGACGGTAAGGGCTGCGGTAGTTTGCGAGACCGTAACGAAAGTCGTCGAACCAGTTGCAACTTCTAGTGTCCACTTCGACAGGGCGGTCTCGAGTGAAATAGAGCATGGAGGAAGGGTTGGCAACGACGTAGCGGACGCTAATACGTCCAGGAGCGGGGTTGTCTCGGCCCAGGACTGCGTATCGCTGCACCACTTGAGCTCCACCGCCATGGCCCAAAAAGGTGATCGTCCTCATGCGCGGGTAGTTGCGGCTATCGCTGTACTTTTCCAAAAAGAAGTCGTACACAGAGAACAAACTCAGGTTGGATCCCGCTGGGTTGGTGCTTCCGTCACCACCTGTCCATGTGTTCGAGTCGCCCCATGCCAGCGTGCTTGCGTTGATAGCTCTGCTGTCCCTGAGCGTGCTGAAGAAGAGGGGTGCAATCCTCAGAGAGTTGGGCCGCGCAGATCCGACACCAGCATCCCTCGCGTGGGCCCACGCGTTGTTCAGAATGCGAAAGTAGGTGTTTGCATTGCGGTTCACGCCGTGCAAGTTGATAAAGACAGATTCGGCGTCCCGCTCGTTGTGCGGCGTCTTGCTCTGCCATGCAAACAGACGTCCGGATCCGATTTGAAACGTGGTGGCAAAAGCTCCTGCGGGACGCTCGCCCGTAGATGTTAGACGTTTGTCGTCGGCAAGCCCACGGTTGTCGGTAAAGGCGTCCCTCTCTTCGAGCGGGTGCAGCAAATCAAAAGCAGCACTTCCGTTGACATCTTGAGCGCGGGCATCAAAGAGGGTATTTCTAGCCTCGAGTGCAAGTGGTGTAGCAGCTCCATGAGCAAGCTCGGCGATGAATGGGAACGCAAGTGCGACGCTGGCCAAGAGGAAAAGCCGCATTGTGAACAAGGTGAAATGTCCAAGTGTGTGGATTGCGTTGCGAGAAAGGCTTGCAGGGGGGTTGATGAGACCGTGCGTCTTATAGGTGCCCACGACGTGAGTGAGTAGGTGCACGAGTTGGCCGAAAGAGCAGACCAAAGGGCTGCAGAGCAATCTTGAAAGAGTGCGTGATCCGAGAGTGTACCTTGCCTTCCAGCTTGATGTGAAGGCTATGGGCAGATCGTGAGCGAGGAGCGCGGAGAAAATCAGGTTAAGGTGGTCAGTGGCTTGAAAGTTGGACGGAAGAGGCAAAGTAAAGAGCGGAAAGGACTGTGCTTGTTGATGAACTCAAAGAGTGTGGGAGATTGTCAAGAGCGAGAAGATGTGTGGCTGGAGCACAGCCTCGAGGTGATGAGACAGGATTCTCGGTGCCAAGATGATGACGATGATGATGAGAGACAGAAAGAGCGCATTTATAATCGTCTGGGTTCCAAAAGATATCGGTCAGTCAAACGCACACCACTACGAAGCAGGCGCGCATGATCGCAAATCGGTGGAAGTGGCCCGGCGAGTGCTGTTGCAGTCGCAATCGCACACCACTACGAAGCAGGTGCGCATGATCGCAAATCGGTGGAAGTGGCCCGGCGAGTGCTGTTGCAGTCGGATCGACAGCCGCATACTTTACCTCTCGGTCAGCCCTCATTCCCCACGGCCTGCTTCCTTGCAGACGGCAAGTCTGCCGAAGATCGCGGGCAAAGTCTCTGTACTGTTATCATTGCGGGATGGGGCATCAGCGAAGCAGGCGAAGTTGACAGTCGTAGGCCATGCTGTAGTCAAGAGTGTACCGATCTGCCACATCATCGACCAGCGGTTCCGGTGGCTCAGGACGGTGCAGGGCGGTTTGCAGACCGAAGGGCTTGGACCGTCTCGTCGTCCGGTGTTTCGGCGACACGCCCTCGTTGAGCTTGGCAACACAAGCGCCGCTCGAGCACCGTTGACTCTAGCTTGCCCGTTGCCGCGCCTCTAAAGAGTAGACGAGCTTTTTGTGGGCATCAGACCGCGGCGATGGCGGGCGGTGGGGTTTCCATAAGGTGGAAGAAGGCCTGCGGTCCGAGTAGCCGGGCCAATCTGACCGACTTTCCTGTCTCGTCTTGGCTGTCCTTCACCCTGAACTGTGACTGTACCGGTACCTGTACCACGACATCAAACCCACTCGTGGCTATGTGCGACGTGCGAGTTCTGTTTGCTTATGGCGAGCTACTTGCCGATCAAGCGGGTCAAAGATGTCGCGGCGAAGCAGCAGCAGAAGGGAGCAACCACCTTTTGATCTGCTTGCTTACATTTGACTTTTGGCGACTGCGGTCAGCTGGTAGAGCGGGCCAACTCACCACCATAT
>CCYA01000389.1:541069-584387 GCA_900000165.1 Ceraceosorus bombacis | reverse complement strand
TCGTCGTCGTCGTCGTCGTCGTCGTCGTCGTCGCCGTCTGACGCGCAATCCTCATCGTCGTCGTCGTCCGCCTCCTCCTCATCGTCGTCCGATGAACATTCATCGTTCTCCCCGCTGAATGCCTTGATCATGAAATCTGCTCCAGCCTGTTGCGTCCACTGACTCGTTGGGTAGGTCATGTGGCCCGCACCCAACCGGCGCATCATTCCGCCACCACCGCCGCCCATGCCACTACAAATGTTATCGCCTGCAGCGCAGATGTCCAGGACCTTGCCGGCATCGTCCCAGTACTTCGGTATCCCTCCCATCATGGCCTGTACTCCTGTGCTGCCACTCTGGCGACCATTGTCATCAACGTCCCCCTCCAGACCAGGAACGCGACTTGGATTCCCGACCACGATGATGGCTTTGACAGCTTCGAATTCGTCGCTATCTTCTGGCATCTGCTGTACCGCTGCGGTGGTCTGCGCCGCGCCTTGGCTATAACCTAGCAAGGCAAACATGTGGTCTGGGCACTCGCTCAAGGTAGATGTCACCTTCCTCAGAATGTCTTCCGTTCCTGCTGTTCCCATCTGCGATGCGTCCGCTGGATATACAGTGTCGTATTCCTCCCCACCTTCAACGGTAGACAGAGTTGTCTGAATCATGCCGCCGAAACCAGAAGATGGCCCTTGCATCTCTCCGGTGCCTCTGGTCGATATGATAGCTGGGATAGTGATGGACGTGGTCGCGTCAGTGAGGCCATCTCCCAGCTGAGCGAGATCCTTGGATTCGTCGTCTCAGCACTTCTGGCCCCAAAAGCGCGCTAGGCATGGCTAGAACGAAGACGCGGGGCAAGGGCCAACACGGAAACTCTCTCGAAATCGTAACTCACTGTACTTGCCACAACCATCGCGAGAGGAAATTTCAGATGTTTGGCGCGCTGACTGAGCGGAGACCATGCCGAGTGCGCCCGCCAAAGCAAGCGTCAGAGCGTACGACGACAATGGTCTCATGGTCTTTGACTCTCGCAAACGTGGCAGAGAGTGGATGCGCGTTTTGTGTAGCGCCTGGGGAGGAAAAGTGTTGGCAGTTGGTTGCGAGGAAACAAGGATTGCGTTCTTTGAGCGAGAAAGGGTGGCAAGACCTGGGTCTTGTGAGGGGATAGAGTGTGGCGTGACATTGGTCAGACTTACCCCAGCGACGGAGATCCTTCGCGCTGCATCCCTCGCGCTGCCTTGGGGTACACACAGCTACCCGGCAGGGATGGCACCGTCTACTGGGCCTGTGGTAATCTCGCATCAGAAAGCGCAGGGGTACTTCCTTCCTTCATTCGCATTGTTGTGGAGGGTGACGGGATATTGGGACAATTTTGCGCGTGAGCGGCGGACCGGTAGCCCCTGAGTAAGCTATCTTGAGCGCGTGCCCACCACCACCCGTGAGAGGAGGCTGACCGTTGCAGGTTCATTTGGAAGTCGGTCATCGGGAACTCGCCGGGGACTGTCTACAGTAGGGATGAGCGCCGGCGGATGCACAGGAAGGGAAGACGTGCTTTGTCAGCGGAAAGTAGCGAACACATTTCCGCGACTCCGGCTCTTGCGGGGAGACTGCCGCTCCTCCGCTGTCGTAGTGTAGCGCACCCCGGGAAAGGCAACCTTTCGAGCGCTGACCTTGCACGTGTGAAGCTTGAAGCAACCAAAGAGGACTGTAGAGTGAAATTAATATCGCAATTCAGGTCCTGGACGAGGTAGCAACCAGCTTCACAGCTCCACACATCCCCCGTCCGCGGTTGCAAGGTCGACTACGACTGCTACGGGAAGTCAAAGGGTTGAACAGCTTGGAGCTCGCTTGGCCTGGGAAAGGAAAGGTGTGACCGATCGTCGTCGAGAACTAGTGCTGCATCGACTTGGTGCTAGGCGTTCGGGCTCAGCTCATGTAGAGGCCCGCAGCGGCTCAGCAGGTAGGTGCAACAGAGCTTTGCTCTTTGTACGAGGCAAGACGGGTGAGGGAGGAGCAGCCCACGCGACGCTTGCGGTGCTGATTGCGTGGTGGGGCCCTTGCAGCACCTGCAACGGCGTTGCCCGACGACGGCTTCGGTGATTGTCAGGGATGGGAAAGTCGAAGAGTATCTGGCGCGCTCCGAATACGGCTCGAACCTTCGGTTTGTAGGTGCATCATCGGTGCCGCGATACTACTCCGCAGCAGGCACAAGCACAAGCCAAGCAACTCACGGACGAGCTCGCCAGTCGTCCACATTGCGCAAGGAGATGAGATGGATGCCGAAAGCAGATGAGATGGATGCTGAAAGCAGATGAGATGGATGCTGAAAGCAGATGAGATGGATGCCGAAAGCAGATGAGATGGATGCTGAGAGCAGATGAGATGGATGCTGAAAGCAGATGAGATGGATCCTGAACGGAATGTAGCACAGCGAGGCCATGACCGACCGCACGACTTGATGCGGTCGATGAGGGTGCATGTTATGAATTGCTGACCGCACAAGGGACACATCGAGCTCGGCTTTGCGAGCCCCGAAACAAGTGAACGAGGGCACGATAAAGAAAGTGACGTGAACGAAACACAAGGCAATCCTCCAGTGAGACGAAAGAACGAAGTGGCTGAGTGATTCTCAGGAGCGACGGCGCGAAGTTGACGGCGAGCCCCTGATGAACCGCAATCCTGGTCCTAGGACTGGACCGGATTCGCGACATATTTGCCCGATACAGTGGACCGCGCCACGCTATCAAATCGGAGAGCGGATGGCGCAATGGTTGAGTCGCTGACTACGTTGACGCCTAGTGCGGAGACGGTGCGACCAATCACTTTCCATCTCACTTGAACGCCGCTGGGCGAGGTGGGCGCATCCACCTGAAATCGCGCAAGTACCTTGCCAGCACTCGCGGTCTCCGTGTGATCGAGCTTCCAGAACATCCTCTTATGCTCTGCTGACCAAGTCCCGACAGGCTTGCTCATGTGTCCGGCCACGTTCGAGGGCTGAATCGTGGCGACGAAGCTGACATCCTGCAGCGTAGATGCGATAACCTCACCTGGCAGGCCATCGATACCAGAAGCAAGCAGCTTGTTGGTTGTATTTGGCGTGTAGTTGCAAAGCAGAGATGTTTGGTGTTGCTCACAGCGCCACTGTGCAACCACATCCAAAGGAACGTAGTCCCTCTTCCTGCTTTCCGACACATGCAGCTGATACTTGAGCAGCACGCCGGCTCCGCCTTTGCTCACAAGACTAGCCACGTCCAACCTGTATTCTCCAGGTCGATCGGGTATTGACTGTACAAATGCTGGATTCGGTGCCGCCTTCTCGAGCTCTTCGAATGCGTCGAGCCGAAGATGCAAGGGCTCAGTTGTCCCAATGTCTTTGAGAGTGACGCTCAGCTCTCCGACAATCATGATGCGCTGTATGTCCCTGCCATCGAAGATGACGTTGACAGTCTCTGTCACAGCTGCGCGAAGGCCGGGAGCTGATGCTGCCGCTGCGCCTCCCACACCAGCGCTGGCGGCTTCGAAAGGGCTGCCAGCAGCACCCGACATCGAGGTCATCGAGACGATGCTTTGAGTACGGTCTGGGTCAAAGCGGCTTGCTGTAGTCGATGCCGCGATCGGGCTCGCGACTGGTCCCCCAATCGTGGCGGTCGATGTGCCCGCATCAAGGTTGAGATTGGGATTGTAGGTCGTGTTGCGCACGTCCCTGCGGTCTCTCCGGGTGGTATTCCGGCGTGATGGGGCAGTCGGTGGAGTCCGCGCTGTGAGCAAGGTGCTGCGCACACGTTCGAGGGCGGCCTGGTCCTGTGCAGAGTCTTCGGGCTTAGGCGTGACCGCTTTACTTGAGATGTTCATGCCAGACACGCGAGGACTGTGACGCATTTGCAGGATAGGGGATGAGCGATGTCAGTCAGAGCACCCAGGCGAGGGCGAGCTTGTGACTCACAGGTCTGAAATTTCTTCTGATGCGTCCTCGTCCATGAGCGAAGCCCCAGCGGTTGGCTCCCAAGGCTTGCGGTCTGGCGGTGGAATAGAGTAGCCCTCGGCGTCCACCTGAGGTGCGGCCGGAGATGCTTCGGTACTTGTCTGTTTGGCATGGAAACTCAATTTAGTAATCAGACCGGTTGTCGAAGGTCACTAAGTATCGCCACTCACCCCTCTAGTGGCCGGCACGAGGGGTGCCATGCCGATCGGAGGAAGACCTTCCCGGGCGTCGTTGCCACTTAGCGACAAACGGGGAGCGCGCTGAGAGACACTTGACGAGATAGCAGGTACTTGAGGAGGTCCCATACTGTCGGGCTGCTCAGGGAGTGAGCCGTACGAAGTCAACATCTCGTTTGCGCCTTTGCCGGAACGACCCCTGCCAATGCGCGTCAAGGCAGACTTGAGAGTGCTACCCCTTCCTGTTGGCTGTTGCTGAGCCACACTCGCAGAGTCTGGGGCCCCGGCACCGGTTGAATGTACCGACGCAGCGCTACTGCCCACGCCTCCAAATTCCGCAAGGCCGGGCGCGGCTCCATTGCGACCATTGCTAGGGGCCGGTGCACCTGGAGCAGGTCCACGAGCACTTGCACTTGTGACCGGGGAGGCACCTTGTTGCGCTCTTATAGTTGCATCAGGGCGTCCCTGTACAGACGGCAAGCCTTTGCTGGTGCCTTGCTTAAGGATGAACTCCGTCATCTCTGCTTGTGTGTCGAAGCTTAGAGAGGCCTGCATCGTCTTTTCGGCTGTCGACATAAGCCTTGTCGCAGCATCACTTTGAACAGTCTCCCATTTGGTGATGGTCTCTTTCAACAGATCTAAGCGTGCCTTATCAATCCTTTGATACGCCTCAAAAGCAAAAGGCGCTTCAGTCTCCCACGCATCGTTAGCCTGTGCTAAATGCGCAGCCGTTTCGCTAGCTTTGTTTTGGGCTGCAGCAACCTTCTTCGACGAAGCGCTCTCCGCTTTCTTCTGATCCTTTGCGAGTTGAGACTCTAAGCTTGCAATTTCCCTGAGGGCAGCAGATACGCTCTCATCGTGCTGGTGAAGTGAGCAATGTCGAGGAGAAAATTTTAGCCTCAAGGCGCAACTTGGACATCATTCATCGCCATACCCACTCACCTCCTTGACTCTCGACCACTCTCCACGCGTGGATGCTGTACGAAGCACCGCTTCTGCCTCTTCCAGTCGTCCTTCGAGCTCTCCATGAACGGAAGCGAGCTCGCCTAGCTCCAGCGCAAGTCTCTCATACACTGGTGCAAATCCGCCGAGGACAGTAGGATCAGAGATGAAAGGACGCTTGGCGATGCGCGAGAGAGCTTTGAGGTACGCTGCCTCTACCTCTCGACGCGCGGCAAAGTAATCGGCTCTGCGCGAGGTGCGAGGTGCGAGGTGCGAGATGTGAGAGCGAGGTAGGTCGTGAGTGCCAACGAACAATACCGCACGTCAGATCAAGCCCACAAGAACACTCACAGGTCATCATTCAGATGTCTGGCTTTGCCCAGCCGAGCCTGCACTCGGCTCACGCCTTCTCTGGCTTGACCTCGAACAAAAGCATCGGCGTACGCATTGCCTGGCAAGGTAGCCGATGCACTTCCAAGGTCCGCCATTTTCAGCTGGATGCAGGTCAAATTTGAGGGAATCCTTTCTGCCTTCACGCGACTCCTGCGCTAGATCCGGAAAAAGTCGATAGCAGGTGTGTCTCCTGAGGTCAGCAAAGCTGGTGCCGAAACGGAGCGAGCGGAGCGAGCTGTCCAGGCTGGAAAGAATGTAGTCAGACGAGGGGCCTCTGCTTTTGCGGAGAAGCGATCCAGTGTGGAGACGAAAGGGTTTGCGGCGAGGCTCTCATCAAGTTTTTGTGGAGGCAAACACAATCACAGTGCGGACGGACGCTGCATGCGCGATGTAGATCGACAACTTCCTCCAATCACGAATAGCGACCGGCAGCACGCGCGGGCACGAACACGTGGCAGGTTTGGTGGGGTGCTCACATACTGACATGCACCAGCAGAGAAAGACGCTGCTCTTGCTGTTAATCTTGATTTTTTGATTCAAATTGCTAAATTCAAGTCCTTGATTATGGCGGGACTTGGAAGCGTAATCTTCTGTTCAAGGACTCCATTTACCTCGAATCGTGAAGAATGTGAGTTGTTCTGCAACCTTGAATCCATGAAATTTATAACTCAGGGCATCAACTTACATACAACAACAGACTCTGACTCGAGTGGTCCGACTCTTGACTCGGACCTTACAGTGTCATTGCATTCTCAAGTCCGACTAGACAAGGCATATGCACCCGTCTGGTAGTCTATCGTCAACTGATCATTGCCGTCATTGTTGGAAGCTCGAGTCATAAATGTATGTCTACAGGAGTTGAGTGTAAAATGCTAAATGCAAAGTGAGCCAAGTTCGAAAGGGAGCCAAGAATGTACTGGAAGTGTTGGTGACAACTTCAAGTCAAAAGAAAAGGTTCAAATGACGTTGTTGCCGGCCGCGAGCATCCTCACTGCATCGACGACGGGCGGAATCGCCGTTGCGATGAGCATGATGGCACCGAAGAGGATGAAGCACAGGCTGGCAAGAGCAAGTTGGCGCGGTTTTGAAATAAGGCTGGATGCACCGATGGCACCAGCCGTTGAGCCCATGGCAACACCAACGGTCATGTCATCCTTGACATTGGTCCATTTGAAGACGTACTCCTTGACGATGGCGTAGATGATACCAGTCACGCAAACCAGTACGATGGTGATGCTTTCGTCTGCGCCTATGTTGTTCGCCAGCTCGATGGCGAGAGGAGTAGACATGAAGCGCGCTGAGAACGCGAGTGCGTGAACCTCGTTCATACCCATCAAGTAGGCGATGTAGGGCCACAAGAACAGCGAGAGGGCCGCGCATGGCGTCAAGGCGATGAGCATCCGCCAAAAGTTCTGCTTCAGGTCCTTGCGATAGCGGTACATTGGAATGGCAAGGGAGACCTGTTGAAGGTATACAAGGTGTGAGCAAGCTGGAATGATCGAGAGAGCCGTAATACTTGAAGACTTACGATTCCTGCGTCGAGAACACTAAAGAGGATGTCACCAGCTCCCGGCACAGGGCCTTGGTAGCCGGCGGGGTCCCAGAGGACGGTGTATTTAGCGCCATTGCTGTACAGTGCAAGAGCCTGCTTGATGCTCAAGCCCTTCATGGCTCCAAGCGCCCAAATCAACAGCACGGTCACGATGCTTGTACTGAGAATGGGATGCAGGAATCTTCGGATCTTAGGCGGCACGATCGTGATGGCGCCAATGAAGGCTAGCAGATTGATGCCAAGATACAGAGGCAGCGCGAAATTGAGGACGAAGAAGAGAGGCAGACCTATGATGATCAAGGTGAAGTAGATGATCGGAGTGATCAAGTCACTGATCCACGACGCTAGGCGCTCGATCGCATCTGGTCCGTATTCGGAAGGCTGATCTTCTGGCGCAGGAGCGGAGGCGCTGGGAGCGACGGCAGCTTGATCTGCGCGGTCTTTTGCGGAAGCTTGACTGGAAGCTGATGTAGCAACCGGGGTGGGGCCGCTAGTGGCGGACTCTCTCCTCGACATGCTCAAGGGGGCAATGAAGTTGCCAAGTAGCGAAGGTCTGCGCGATGAGCTGGCAGAAGACGTCGCTGCTACTTTCGCGGGCTCCGGTTCCCGTACACCTACAACGGCTGGAGCATTAGATTTGGCTCTCGCTCCATTCTCAGCAGCACGGAGAGAAGCAGCTGTTGGCAAATCTTGGTCGAATGCAATGGTGGTTTGCACCGGCGACAATTGAGTGCTCGGGAAGCGATAGGCATCTGAAGGAGCTGGGCTTGCGACTGGGAGAGCGCCCACCGCGGTAGCAGAGCGCTGTACGGTGGCGACTGACGGCGGACCGTACTCGACCGAACCCCCTCCACTGGGCACGCGAGGCGAGACGGTCAAGCTTCTCGCTGTAGCTGGTCTAGATTGACTGCGAGCACCGTCGCGACTTCGGGATCTGTTGCGACGCTGCTCCGCCGAGGTGGCGTGATGGTGGTGACGCGGTCTACCTTCGCGATCGACTGGCATTCGAGCATGGCTAAAGTAGCTCACGTCGGAGTGCGGCACGAAGCTACCAAAGGATAACGGTGCTAGATTAGGTGAAGTGACTGCAGGGTCACCTTGTTGACGTGCTTGCTCGATGGCAACGGCGTTGTAGTACGCTTGCTCGTCATCCTCCAACGTCATGTCAATGTGAGCTACCGGTGCTGTGATTGTGGCGGTGACTCCGGCAAGTCCGCTTGCAATGGTGCCAAGGCGTTGCTGACCAGAGTAAGCGTAGCCTTTTTCGAATTCGAGACCTGCTATCGTAGCAGTACTGCCGCGGCGGCTCCTGTGATCGAGAGAACCGCTTTGACTCATCGTGCTGCCTCTACGGCTGCGTCGACCATTGACCGTGCTGGACCGGCGCAGGTCTGTCAGAGGCGACTGAGCCTTCTCGCGACGTTCTCGAAGCTGTTTGGGAATTGTGAAGGCCCAGTTGATGCCCTTGTTGAGATAGATTGGGAAAAGGAAAGCAAGCACTTGAGTCGCAGCGAACCATCCAATGATTCGACCAATCTCACCGCCCGAGATGACCTCACGGGCAGGGATCAGGATGAAAGACCTGCAATAAAGATATGCGCGTCAGAAAGGTTGGGGTGCGGTGGACGACGTGCATGTGCTCACGGAGTGAAGAGGACGCTCATGATACGCAAGCAAAAGTCGCACGGTGGCGCCAAGAGCATGAGCACAGGGTCGATGAACCGTTTGCGTCTCTTCTGTGGTCGGTCCGACTTCTCGTACATTGCTTCTGCATCTCGTTGCCTCCTACCAGGAAACACTGATGAGAGCCAATCGAGGAGCAAAAGTAACAGGAAGATGCCAAAGGCGGCCAAGACTGCAGCCGGAAATCTGAAGGGTGCTACATCGATGGCAAGCTTCAGGCCCCAGACGACAACAAGAAGGAATGTAACACCTAAGGGAACGTGAATCCAAGAGGTGAACAGATGTTTGCGTTGCTGGTGCCATGACTGTTGCGGGAAGGGCGGAAGGGGTCAAACTCAGGAGCAGATGCCGACGCGGATGACGGACCACTCACCAGACTACAAGCCTCAACGACATCTCTCCAACCATGAATTTTGTCTTCACCGCACGACTCGCAAACTGAAGGTGAGGTTTCGGAAGCAACAAGCGCGGTCGAGTGTCGCCGTGACGCCGCAGAGCCTCTCCTGGAGTGTCTGCGGGGCTGAGCGCTCAAGTCCGAGTTGACTATCTTGAGGTCCTTGTCGGACGAGTCTGACTTCACCGGCCGAGCGGGAGACAGTTCTTCGACAGGTTCATCATGATCTTTCTCTGGTGAGCGTGTGTCGATGGGATCAATCATTCCAGGATGGCTTTGATCGCTTTTCGGCTGTGACATGGCGTGCCCGTTCGTTGGGAGCTGAGTTGTGATCGAAGACTGGCCAGGATCACAATCACGAATGTGACATCCAACGATTGCAAGTGTCTCCAAAGTGTGGCGAGCTCACGTTGCTGCGCACGAGGAAGGACGGGTAAGGGTTAGTGATTGGTAGGTAATGCGAGGAGGGAAACAAGGAGTGTCGGGTCGGGTTTTGTTGGGCTTATCAGTGCAGGGCGTCGAAGGGGCAAATCTCCGAGGCTCTTCATTCAAGGAAGGCTACTGCAAGCTCGTGTGACTGTGGGTGGACCATAATCGTACCACGTCGTGCACGCTTCTACAAGCAGCAGACAAGACGAGCAGCCAAGTATTCAAACTTCGCGTTTGGAACAGCCTCGGTACCAGGAACTTTGCTGCAAGTTACCAAGTGGGGGGTGCCTGCGTCATTTGACACCGACACCGACAAAGTGCGAAGCAATCCAAAGCACCTGCAAGTTGACTTTGAAAGTCGTAGCATCAGCGACTCGTAGCCTCTGTTGTGCATAAAGTGAATCTTCGGCGGCTTCTTGCAAGATGAGCTAAAGGGTTTGGTTGCCTTTCCCTTCAACATCGCCCTAGCGCGTGCTATGGCCAAGAAACGGTTAGGGTGCTACCGACATACCGCGGTGATTCTTGGCTCACGCTACAGGAGTCACCAGACGTTCCGGATCCGTAGCTCGAGTGCAGGGTACAACGGGTGCAAGCGTTGCTGCCGCATCTTTCGTGCGGTCATGAGGTGATGTGTCATATGCGTATTGCTGACCCAGACATGCGGTGCAACAACAGGCTGCGATAGTGGGCGCTGATGGCACTCCTCTATCCATGCGCACTGCTCGTCACCGTTCGCTTGCCGGACAGGGGAGCAAGGCTTGGTCTGCATTGCGGTGTCATCTGCCGACGGTGAGGCGAATCCTCGTCGCAGGACACCGAAACGAAGCGGCGGCATCCGTGCTCTGGCGACGTCAGCGATAAGGTGTCATTCCCCAAAGCCGGATCGTGACGGCCAGTCAAGAGAGGCACACAGCGAGTCCCAGTCGTGAACTGTGGATGTTTCGGACTGGAGCGTCCCCGACTGGACGAGCGCAGGGCGCGGAAGCGAAGCATGCAGATGCGATGTCAGAGAGGGTTGTATTGTCGATCGTGACTCTGACTCTGTGACTGTACAATCGTGAAAGGTTCGCTGACGTTGCTCATTTCGCCTCCGCTCTACCTGAAAGTCTTGGCAGTCACCGCATTTGGGCACATTTATGCGCGCGTCCGTGCTGCCAGCAGCGGCCGCGCATACCATGCAGTGCGTCATGCAGACAGTTTTGGGAGGAGATACGCTAGGGAGACGAGCAGCCATGCAGCAGCAGCAGCAGCAGCAGCAGCGGCGGCGGCGGCGACACGTGTGCAATCTAAGGGCCGACGTCTGAATGGACCCATACTCAAACTCAAGGGTCAGACGCCTATAGCAACATGCTTCACACGACTCCCTCTTTGCATGCAGAATGTCACGCAGGTCGAGATCGACTCACAGCGAGGTTTGACCAGAAGCTGATGTTGTTTCGGAAGCCTGTTTGCCCATACCCCTTGCAATGAGCGCTCAACAAACGCCAAGAAAGCACTCTACTTCTCCTTTACATGCTGAATAACCCCCACGTTCATCTCGCAAGCGCACTAAGCAGGAGGTAGTTGGTTCACGCTCTGAGCGCAAATCGCGTGGACGGTCTGATGGATCGCGGCGGCATCCTGCCCCCTCGCCCGGTCATTGAGGCTTCAGCCGGCAAGCTCCGTCTCGGGCCTACATTTTGAGTACGAATCGTAGCGCTATCATTCTTGATTACATCTTGAACGCGTGGATGGAGATGTGTACTCTCGGCTGTGTAGCTGATTCACGACTGACATTCGAGTACGATGCACAACTGCTTTGAAGAATCAAACCCCGCAGTCGAGGTGAATAACAAATTCGAGCACAGCCCGGAACGTGTTGGCATAAGACGAGCTTACACAGTCGTGAGTCATGTGTGAGCATGAGTGTGCAGCAGCAGCTCCTTTCACAAAACGCCAAGGATTAGCAAGCGCTCGGTCCCAGATCTGGAGATGAAATCTGCAGCAAGCAGCTGGTGCACCGCCCGCTTGCTCGATATAACAGGCACATCACAAGTCACGGGTGATGACACTCGTCATCACTCGTGACCCTTTGACTGCGTGATGAAGTACGGTACACATCATCGATCAGGAAGCCGATGCGGTCCTCGCGCGCGCGTAACGCGGCTTAGTCGCATGCATGCTGGCTGCACGCATTCTGCATTCTGCATGTGGCTTGCGGCTAGCGCCTCTCGGCGCAGTCAGAGTTTGGCGCTAGTCGAGACTTGGCACTTTTTGACATCCAGAATTGAATGGCCGATACGGTCATTGAGTCACGGCGATGCTCATTTCAATCATTCGGTTCGTGACTCATGACTTTGCCTTGCACTGAGTGACTCTTATCTATTATGTGACTGCCTTTGAATCACAATCTGAATCTTGAATCAGGGAAATGCCCTGCGGCGAGGTACGAATCTCCATGCATTGAAAAGGTACAGCACCACGGCAATCTGCGGTCCTAAGTCACGAGTCTTGCATTCTGAATCGCGGCCGGGCGTGGTTGCAAATGGAATTTGAATGGGTTTCCTGTGTGTATGACGGGCTTAGAGACGCAGCTGGGTGATCACCGCTGCTCTGGCCCACTCATACAAAGTCCGGTGACCACTCACGCTAGGATAAAGGGGGACGGGGCTGTCGTTGCATTCAACACTACGACGTTGCATAAGCTTTTAGTGTCGACCCGATATTTCTTGGCTGCATATCAGAGGAGTGGCTCAATACAAGCAGTCTTGCAAGAGTCATGAGTGTGGGTAGCTGAGTGTTAAGCTCCTTGAGCTTTTCGACGAGACCTGCCGGTCCCGCGCCAATTGAAGGCGTCTGTGGAGTTTGGGGCCCCAGCTAGCGAGACCCGAATGATTGGTGGATAAAGCGGCTCTCTCTCTCTCCATCTACCACTCGTATTGTATTTGCGCTTTTCGCCTTCATGAGGCGGAGGCGCGCAGCATTTACCGAGCGGCACCCATCGGGGACGTCATCTCCTTCGAAGGCCCGTAGCGCGAGGGCTACAAGCCACGCAGACTGATCGCCTCACCGGGCATATGGACGCCAAGCCGGCAAAGGGACTTGTGTTACAGCCGCTTCAGCGCCACGATACCGGTGCCGCTTTCTCATAGCGCAAACAGGAAAGATGGTCGATCATCCATCCCAAGGATCCTTCGCGCGAGCCAAGAGGAAACACCACCAAGAGACTTGCCTGAACCTCGCCATGAGGATCTCGAACGAAAAGCCTTAGGGGACGCAGATGGCTGCACGGGTAGCCAAGCCGCCGAGCGCTGAACCTGAGGTCTGACTTGATGGGAGCGCAAGCCAGAAGCCAGCACTACTGAGAAAACGTGACACAGGAGACATGCGTCTGGCGGCCTACATCGTGTCCCAGAAGAGTGCTGCTGGGCAAGCGACGCTGGCAGATTGTTCAGCGCGATGCGGCAGCTTTGAAAACTCACTCAACATGGCCCATGGCCCATGAGAGGCCTGACAGCCTGTGCGCGGCGGTGAATATTGCGTCTCGCCATTTCCCTGCACATCGACTAGCCTAGGCGTCAAAGAAGCAATTGGCTCAACTGTGCCCATCAGATGTACTCGTCAGCACTAATTTGGCGAAGGCAAGAGGCTGGGTCCACGTTGTGGTCACGCTGCGCCGAGCCTGCGCATGTGGTCTACAGAACAAAGAGCTCCCTCCTTCCGCGGCCAAAGCATTTGCATTTCGCTTCGAAAATACGATGTGAATTCTGATTTGGACACTCGTGAATCACTGCCCCCTTTAGAAGCCCTTGCCATAGTTGCCAGCACTGCGAGTTGAAGAAGACCACAAGAGGTTCGCGTCGAAGTACGTAGCTGGTCAGCGGCCATTCACCGCCGCCAGTCCAACTCTGGCGCGACTCACACGTAGAAGTCTTGCAGCTGCTTGACAATGAGTTCCAGAGCATCTAGCCATCGCCTTAACTCCTGGTCGACGTGCTCGGGCGGGGAGCCAAGCTTGGCGTAGAAATCGGTTCTGTAGGGGCACGCCTTCATTGCGAGCTAAAGGCGAAAGGAATTTATGACCCGTCTTGAGCGCAATCTCTACATGAGAACATTACTCTGTGATGGACTCTGACTCACGCTGAAAGCCCCTTTGACTACAAAGTTGTGGTGCTGCCTAAGGCTGTTCTCGTACGCTTTCGTAAAGCTCACGGACAATTCTTCGCCCTTGTTGTTCACCGAGCGACGCAATGCTTGAGCTGTGAAGTCCAGTCCTCTGCTCTCGCACAAAAGTCAAGAAGTGGAGGTTGAGCGCGACTATCGCGGGCGCGACATGTACATGCAGCCTTCCAGCCAGAGTGGCACGAGCTGCGGGGCATCCACATCGTACTCTCTTCCTTGGCTGGAGCAGCTCCTCACTCTCTTCCTTGGCGGCAGCACAACTCACTCACCGAAGCAGCCACATCAGCCCTTGAGTAGCAGTCCTGTTCTTGTCTCCTGGCGCTCCCTCATTCTTGACCAGGAGTTGAAGCGAGTGAGAGTTTCCAGGCGAGCTGAGGAGACGATCCCTGATTTTCTACAGTGGGCGCAGTGGCAAGGGACGAATTTAAACAATATCGGTGAGGTCTTCTCGCCGCTCGCGCTGCATTTATCACTACGCACTCCGACATTGCCTTTCATGTCACTCTGAACAATGGCGAAAGCTGAAGAGCCCAGAAGGTCGAACAGCTTGACCAGCCCATCCGTCGCTTCCAGGAACGTCGAAGTGTCCACTCCCTCCTCTGTGATGGGAACGTCGGCGTAGGACTGCGAGAGGATCCAAAAAGTGTCAGTCTACCTTGCTGAGCGCTGTGCAATGGGTGCGACCACTCACCTTTTTTACTGTATCAAAGTAGGTCGGCATTGTGACAGAGGGCGGTACGGTAGGTATGGCCTTTTTGACGAGCGCCACGCAAGAGGTTCGCCCTTATCGGTGGAGTGCTTCCGGTCGCTTTCGTACTGCGATGACACTTCCGAAGACTGCTG
Organism: Ceraceosorus bombacis; assembly: GCA_900000165.1. Classification (NCBI taxonomy): domain Eukaryota; kingdom Fungi; phylum Basidiomycota; class Exobasidiomycetes; order Ceraceosorales; family Ceraceosoraceae; genus Ceraceosorus; species Ceraceosorus bombacis. The sequence goes on along the minus strand of CCYA01000389.1, from coordinate 569,853 downwards.
CGTTGTCGAGGCTGTGCGAACACTCAAACTTAAGTCAAAGTGCCTACTCGAAGATGATGAGATGGAATCACTTGATCAAATCGTGAATGGGAATGTGCTATGCCCCGTAAGGGCGGACGCGACCACTCATCACACTCACACTACTCTAGCTCAAGGCTGCAGGTGGAACTTGACTCCTATGACTGAAGTCCGCCGGCTTGTCGCGAGTCTTGAGTGCTGTCCGTGCACGGCATGCGCTGTGGGCCAGACACGTGAGTAGGATTGCGCACAGGTACCCTCGTGCACGAATCATCTCGACAACAAAATTTGGTCCCCGCGGCGCGAGGTCGCGCGCTGCGAAAGTCTCGAGTTTTGAGTCACGAGTCTGCATTGCATGATGCTGAGTCTGATGAGTCTTCGAGTTGTCGTCGCCATCATCTTCCACGCTCTGCAGTCGTGAGTCCCCAGCAATCGCTCAAGTGCGTCAGGCACACCGACTTTTCCTGACCTCGCCACCTCATTAGCGTTTCATCTCAACAACAAGCAATCGACCATTGCCGCCCAACCAGCGCTGAACGCATTCGCATACACGATGGCTCCAGTAGCTGACCCGTAAGTGTCCCCAATGCTCAGCGTCGAGATACCAACCTTTTGGCTGAGGCGACAGAATCATCTGCTTTTCAACGCAGCGCACCCAAGCCCATCGACTGGGCTGATGATGGAGACATTGATGACGATGCCAGTGAGTGCGGAATGCGATTCACGATGGGCTGATAAAGACGATGCGGCGCTGATCAACGTGCTGTCCCGTCCGGTTTTGATCGACCTCAAGTCCCACCCGTGACACCTGGTCTGCCACCCAGGGAGGAACGAGATGAGGGCAATGGCGTCAAGGTCATTGTGGAATACAAGTTCAATCCAGAAGGCAAGAAAGTCAAGATCACTCGACGCATCAGGCGCACCCTTGTCACCACAAAGGTCAATGCTGCTGAGGCTGAGCGAAAGACGTGGGCCAAGTTTGGTCAAGAGAAGGGAAGAAAGGCGGGTCCACACTCTAGCACCACCACAGTGGGTGAGAACGTAGCTTTAAAGTTTAGCGCTGGCTCCACAAAGAAGGTGAGCGGCCTCGTCTTTCCTCGGCGCCCACCGTTTCGAACTTTAGTACTTGCGTGCTCACCACACCTGGTGTGTGTCACTGCAGGACGAGCCAGAAGTGGATGAGCAGGCAGCGCTGCGAAAGCAGCTGCAATCCAAGAAGATCACCTGTCGTCTCTGCAAGGGAGACCATTTCACCTCCAAGTGTCCCTACCGCGATACCCTCGAAGCCATTCCTGGAGCAGCCGACACTGGCGCCGAGCCAGAAGTGTCGGATGCTATCGCCGACCCCACAAACCCTGCTGTGGCTGCAGGCACTTCTGGCGCTGGTGGCAAGTACATTCCTCCTTCTATGCGTCAAGGGGCGAACCGTGGTGCAGGGGAGCGTATGGGCGGACCTATGAACAGGGAGGACATGCCTACACTGCGTGTCACGAATCTCAGCGAAGATGCAGACGAGGAGGATTTGCGCGAGATTTTTTCCAGATACGGAAGAGTCATCCGTGTCTACATCGGCGTGAGTAGCTGCGCTGTGTCGCATATCTCTACCCTTGGCCACAGAATGCCAAAGTATGGTGCTGATTCGCTTTCAAACTCCCTCCTCACAGCGAGACCGCGAAACTGGCGAGTGCAAAGGCTACGCCTTCGTCAGCTTCGAAAGCAGAGATGATGCCGACAAAGCCAGACAAAAGGTGGACGGCAAAGGGTGCGTAGCTAAGGCACCTCCGGGTCTCCATCATATCACGCGCAGCTCTTTTGACCTACCTCATTCTCATCTTTTACCCCAAAACAGGTATAGCAATCTCATCCTGTCGGTCAATTGGTCCCAGCCTCGTGGGGAGCGACCAGGCGGTGCTTAGCGCTTCGCGTCTTTCTCCAGGTGTACCTCGTATCTCGCGTCTCGCTCGTCTGTACCTTGCCAAAAGCATGTCGCGTCTCTGCAGCGCACATCACCTCTACTTGACGACTGCAATGCCGACACGCGAAATTTTTCTGCGACATCCAATTGGGCCACTCTGAGCTACGGCACAGACGTGACTGCGTACCGTGGCCATTCGTGATCTCTCAAAATTCTTTGATATGATTACGCAGGCGTATAGATATCGTATAGGGTCGTCAAAGGGGGAAATGGGTGTGAATCTGCGCCTGTGCTTGTCTATATCCCGCGCGAGTTTAAGCCAGTCGGCTATCCGAGGATCGCTTGGGCGTGTCGAGTTGTCTAGCGTAGCAGTTCGCGAATCGCGCCCATGGCAGCTCTGAAACGGCTCTTGCGGGGAGCGGCTGCATCCGCAGACTGGTTCGCACCGCTGGCGCTCGATGAGGTGCCTTTAGCTTGCGCGTTGTAGTCTGAGCCTGTGAACAATTCTCCACTCAGGTCGACAGATGATTTCCTCAAAGAATGTGGAGGAGCAAGGGTTAGAATCCGAAAACACACATCGCGAGCAGAGATGGTTGGGAGTTGTCCAGTGGATGCACTCACTTTGCGTGTCCTCCCTGCTTGCCGAGCGATTCTTGTGCCCTCTCTTGCCTCAATTCGAGTTGACCAACATCAGAGACAGGTGTGAGTGCGGGCGAGGCTTCGACCGAAAGATCAGCGCTTGCTGTCGCTCCAGAGCCCTCTCCATTTAGCTGCGAGTACACGTTGGCTGCTCCGCCGATGCCAGCACCAAACGCCCCGCTGGTGGCTGCGACGGGTACGGGCATTGCGGGCGAGGAGGGTGCCTCGTCGGCTGCCGTGGTGACATCGATGCTGGGTGCCGAGGAGGAAGGCGCCTCCAGAGCGACGGGGGCTGTGGAACTCTCCGCTGCTAGATCTGCCGTGCGTGCCGCTGGTGGGCTCACTGCAGCATTTGCCGTGGCGGCCGCAGTGATCGCAGCGCTGACAGAAGGCGAAAGGCTAGACCCCCCGTCTCGCTCCGCGGTCGCCTTGATAGGAGGAGCTACAATCGTGATTGGTTCCGCTGCCGTCGCCAGCACAGCTCTGTCTTCATCTCGAGCTGTGGATGCCTCTTCGGCCTGGGCATCATCAGCAGCATGCGTAGGCTCGGCACTTTGCTCTGCGACCTGAGAAGCGACCTCTGCGTGTGACGCAGAGTTCAGAGTGGCCGCAGCAGCTACTCCTTGTTGCGATGAAGGGACAATGTCTCCCGTTGGCAGGTCCTGTCCTCCTGAGAGTCTTCGCTGATTGCCTCGAGCCTGTCCAGAAGCCGCAATGACTGGAGCCTCTGCCTCACTCGCGTTCTCAAGCTCGGTAGACTGCGATTCTGCGTGTTCTGCCAATGAAGAGGCAGCCTGCGTAGCACCAACGGCGCCAAGGGAGAGAGCTGCGACCTTGGCAGCTGTGACACCGACATCGTCCGATTGAGGCTTGTGTGCTTCCTGTGAGCTGATGGCGGCGTCGTTGGATGTATCAGCAGTGACCGAAGCAATTGCTTCTTCTCGCGCCGGTTGCAAGGCGTCCTGAGCCGAATCTGCGACTTCAGAAGCGTTTTCCGCAGCCACTTTGGACTCAGGAACTTCCTGTGCGCTCTCAGCTACCTCGGCAGCTGTCTCCGCAGCCACTTGTGGCTCTGGCGCTTCATCTGCAGCCTCAGCAACCTCGGCAGCTGTGTCCGCAGCCACTTGTGGCTCTGGCGCTTCATCTGCAGCCTCAGCGACCTCAGCAGCTGTCTCCGCAGCCACTTGCGGCTCTGGCGCTTCATCTGCAGCCTCGGCAACCTGCGCGACAGTCTCAGCTGCAACTTTGCCCTGAGGCGCTGCTTCGACAGTCTCAGCCACCTCGGCCGCAGTGTCCACGGCAATACCAGATTTTGGTGCGTCTCCGACTGCCTCAGCGTCCTCAGAGGCCGTCTGTGTGGTTGCAGCTGCCTCGGCTGGGTCTTCGACGTCCTGCGCAAGTCCTTGCGAGATGTGCTGTGGCTCGGCTTCGGTCGACGCAGCGCTTGCGTCACCTAGCTCCAGGGTAGCAAGTTTTTCAGACACTTCATTCGCTTGAGATTCGGTGGTTTGGGTGGGGCCAGCGTCTTCTGATTGTGAAGCTTGATCCTGCTGCGCTACGTGCAAAGCGGTCTGAGGACCCTTTGCCTCTGCTGCCTCTTCTATGGTCTCGGCCTGGTCTTGAGCTTCCGGCTCGGCAACAGCTACGAGCGCTGGAACTTGCGGATCTGCAGCACTTGACGAGGGCTCGGCTTCCGGTTTCTGAACGTCCTGAACTGTTGCTGTGCTTTCAGGCTGCGTTGCGTCAGTGATTGGCTCGAAAGCGGCGGTGGACTGCTCAGCCTCTCCGCCTTTTGGCTGCTCGGGCGATTCAGAAGTTTCTTCTTCTGCGGGGCGTACCAGATTGTCGACCGCTCGGGCGATACCTGTTCCAGCCACGGCAGCGGTTGCAGCAGGTGCGGCGACGGCAGCCGCAGCGGCCTTGGCGGGATCGTTGGTGATGCTGGGGACCTTGCTCTGCAGTAAACGTTACGACCGTGTCAGGCATGGCTGGGCAGGCGCGCAGTAGCACTTTGCGTCTGCTCACCGTATCTTGATCTGCTGTGGGCACGCCGGCTGCCACTGCCCCTGTCTCTTCTTCCTCAGTTTCGCCGCTCTCCTCGTCGCTAGCCTCATCTTCGGAGTCGTCGATCTCGCCTTCGGGATCACTGCGAATCATAGCATGCAGATGGAAATGTAAGCTAGTACACCGGCATGTAGCCATCCTGCTCACCCACTTACAGATCATCTAAATCATCGAGGCCATTCAGATGCCCGTGCTCCTCCAGAGCTGATTTGATGGCCTCGATGCAGTCGTCCTCTTCGTCAGCAAAGTTGCCGTTGATTTCGAGCTCGGTGAGGTTTGAAAGTTGGAGGGTGATAGCCTTTGCCAGCGCGCTAAGGGCTTTGCTGTCCAGCTCGCAGAATCCCAACTGAAGCTTCTTGAGCTCTGTGTTGTGACCCTTGGCAAGGGCATTGGCGACCAAAACACCGCCTCGGGGACGCAACAGGCAGTCGGTCAGGTCAAGGGTTTGCAATTTTGGCCAGCTTGGCAGGCTGGTAGCGATGGCTATTGATCCCTTCAGGGTGGCGGTGTTATCACAGAGATCCAGCCATTCCAAGTCTTTGCATTCTCGCAGTCCAGCTACGATGGCCTGGATGCCTTCCATGCGGATACCGTTCTGGTACATGCGCACCACTCTGAGCGTCTTGTGAGCAGCAAAGGCCTCCGCCCATTGCGGCGCCGACCCATTCTCTAAGCGGTTTCTTCCGCAAATGACAGTGTGCAACTGTGATTGTGTGCCAGAGTCTGCGAGCTTCTTGGCTGCAACCGTCAAAGCGCCCGATACGATACAACCTCCATCGATGCCCAGGCCATTGTTGTTCAGCTTGAGTACTTTGATGGAGTGGTTATTGCTGAGCAGCTCTACCATTGGCTCTGCGCTTCTGCCACCAAACGCGTTGTCGGACAAGTCAAGCTCGTCCAGATGTTCGTGGTGAAGCAGCGCATTGCACAGAGCTCGAAGTGCGTCGGGAATCTCGTCGATCAATCGACCTGTGAAGATGTCGGCGAAGTCCGCGACCTGCAGGGGCGACGGCGCTCATCAGCAGGTGTGCAGATCTCATGTTCCAGTATGAAACACCACGTCGCGCCTCGATGCTCACCCTCAGCGTCGTCTTCTTCTTCAAGGCCTCTGCGAAAGCCACGCAAGCTGCAGTGCCGAGCGAGTTGCCTCCGAAATGAACTTCTTGCAGATCGTCGATGGCCTCGATCTGAGCAACGTAAGGGGCAGCATCCTCGGCAGTGCTCAGCTTTAGCTGCGTCTCTCCCTTCAGCCTAAAGATTTTCGACTCGTCCGCAACGGCCTCTGACATGGCTTGGAGGGGCGAGGCAGACGTGTTGGGATGCAGCGAGGTACGAGTGCTTATAAGACGCTTCTCGGATCGAATGAAAAGAGTCGGTAGCTGGCTGGCAAAGTTTGAGATCAAGTATTTGAGATGCCAGTTGAGCGAGTTCGAAGTGAGTCAAAACACATCAGCGGATGCTGTGAGAGTCAAGAGTCGTGAGCATAGCGAGGCCTCTTACTTGGTCCTGTCTCCTCTTCGCTTGGCAGCCCGGCCTCTCTCACTTTTCCATGCACACGTCTCTTGTCTGCTGTCTGCACCGCGGTCGATGACTGCACGTACAACAGTCGTGAGTTAGACGTTTGACATGCAACCCAGCAGCAGCATGCAGCACGCAGCAGCAGCTATAGGATGCTTGGTCGTGTGGACTGCGCAGTCTCAAGGGCGACGCGCGCGGGCGTGTTTTTCTCTTCCCTCTGGCCTGCTGCTGCTGCTTCTCGCCTTCTCCCCCCAAATCTGCCGCTGCTGATGTTGGTTCCTAAACGTATACCGCGGGCCGCCCGCCGCGTCGCATGCAGGTCACGTGACCGCGCGGTAACCCCGGCGCGCGACAAGAGCAACACCGCACGCGCGCGCTGCTTGAAGAACGAGCACTGCACAATCAAAATGCGCGGCAGCTGCAGAAGCACGGCCGGGCGTTTGATATCTTACAGCACGGCACACAGCAATCAAGACTCGTCAAACCACTCATGACTGTGACTTCAAGCTCGCTCGAGCCCTGCCTCCATGGCCTGCTGAACCAAAAGCGTTGCATAAATGAGAAGCAAACCAGATCGGATGGAGAATGTGAATGAACGCCGTGGAAGTACGCTTGACCCCAATCAGGAGACTCGGCATAGACGCGACGTGCTGCTGTGAGCTCGAGCATTCAAACGTAGCAGCATTATGCGAAGTGTGAGGCCTCGAGCACAGGTAGCAAGATGATCGGGCCGAGTCGCCGAGGCAGGAAATGGAGAAATGATGTTCGTGCGGTGCTCAAAGCTTCGATTGATTCGACACCAGCGACACGACCACCTTGCCACCGCTCCTCTTGTCAGCGTCAGCCAGCAGAGGCTGAAGCATAGGTGATGCCATGGAGGGATCTAGTCAGCAAAAAGGGGGGCAGTAGGTTGCTGAATCAAGCCCTGACTCACAAAGCCTTTCTTAGCTTCATCCAAGCCTTGCAGAACCGTGTCAACGATGGGCACAATTTTGTGGTTCTCGACGAAACTGAGCATATCGCGGAACTCTGCTGCGCTTCCCATCGTCGAACCTGTTTGGTTTGCAGGGCGAAGCATACCCAGCTCAGCATGCAGACGCTCCGAGGCCTTTCTGGCAAACTCACCCAGGACGTCGACGTTCCTCAGCACTTCACGCATCGTGAACGTCATCTTAGGGACCGCCGTCATTCCAAAACACACAATCTTCCCTCCATTTTTGATGCCAGATTTAGCCGCCTGGGCCGGTATCTCACCACCCGCACTGTCCAGCACCACGTCCAAATAGGGTCTGTCCTTGCTGTGCTCCGCCAGCAATTTCCGGATCTGCTCCGGCCACTTGGCATCCTTGTAAATCGCGCCGCCTTTGGCGCCGAGCTCCTTTGCTCGAGCAATTTTTGCATCGCTTCCACCCGTCACATACACGTTGGCACCAGCAGCGACGGCGAGCTGCAAAGCCAGTAGAGCCACGCCTCCACCGATTCCCGTGACCAGCAGATTCTGACCGCTTTGCAGCTGACCTTTGCTGAAGAGGGCTCTGATGGGAGGCAAGGCGCCAGCAGAGGTCATGAAATCGCACATCAGGACATCAGGACATCAGGACTGCTTCCGATCCCCCGCCCATGCCCTACAAACGCGCTCCTCTCCACTCACCTGTATGCAGTCACTCCACCGCAGGGCAAGCATGCCGCCTGCACCGCATCGAGATGGCGGGGTGCATCTGCAACCTGATCTTTACCAACCTGAATGTACTCCGCAAACGTTCCTGCTCCCGAAGTCGGTTTGGTAGCGCCAAGCAAGCCAAAGCCTTTGCCTCCCAGGTCGTTCACCTCTTTGCTCGCTGTGCTGTTCGGCAACTCAGCCTCCGGACCAGCTCTATCGGAGGCCCAGCCACGAGTGGGTACTAGCAGCACAAGACCTCGAGGATGGGTGGGCTTCGAAGCTGCATCTCCCCGGACGATGACTCCCGCTCCATCGCACCCCAAGGTAGAGTCCTTGTAGGTCAAGCCAGGATAAGCGCCCAGCATCGCCCACTCGTCTCTCCTGTTGAAGCCAGCAGCGTGAATCTGGACCAGTACCTGCCCATCCTTGGCATCTGGCACTGGCGCTTCACGCACAGCCGCGAGGTTCCTTTGTCCCTTTTGCTGACCATTAGGCTTCTCTAGGCGCAATACCTTTTGTGAGGTGCTGTGGTGGCAGGCCAATACGAATCAACAACAAAGCGCATTCGCGAGCCCCTGTGGCACTTTGATGCCCTCGTGACTTACGGAATAGACATGGCGAAGCACGGGTGATGAGGAGTGCAAGGAGGCAAAAAGGGGACCTTGTCGTTTCAGTGTGAGTGTTGCATGAAGCCTCTTTGACGTGCGCGGATGGTGAGTGATATAGGTGATTGCGATTGGGCGTCGCCGTCAGTCACAGTCGTGGGTGGGAGGATGAGCAGCCAATGCGAATGTCCAGGAGCTGGGTACCCCACCAATGATGCGCACTCAGACCGCAGGCGGACCGTTTCATGTCCGATTTGCCGGCCGGCGGAGGATTCAGGGATTGGTGGGACACTTGATTTGAAACTGCGGGCCCGCACACCGCACACCGCACACCGCACACCGCACACCGCACACCATGCACGCGTCACGCCTCACTCACAGGCTGCCCACAACAGCATGTGGAGGGGTCCTGGCTGCGACCACACGGCTCCATCGCCCCACCGCCTCCACACCGCTTGCGCCGATCAAGGCTCACCTACAGCATCGTGGACACTTTGACTCACGACTGTTTGCAATTCACAGTCACTCGCCGCGTCACACCAGTATGTGAGTCTTCGCAGAGTCGGGCCTGGTGGTCGCGAAAAGGATTCAATCACAAATGTCACTCTGGCTATCGAGACGAGGCTGGCTCAATGCTGGCAGATTGCAAATCGGATGGTGGATGTGCAATCTACGATCCCTGAGGGAAAAGAGGCCGCTACATACGAGACGAAGCAAGAACGCCCATAGGGAAGTGGGCTCCGAGATGGTGTACGGGCAGAGATGCAGCGTGCGGATGAGTGTATGACGGAGAAGGCTAAGCAGAGCAGCGCTTCGGGATTGCTGCTGCCCATCAGCAATCCAGCTCGACGGTCCTCAAGTTGATGGAGCGAAAGGGGCAGTCGATGTGTATGGTAGCAGTCGTCGATGTGTAGATTCGCAATCGATATGTATGATAGCAGTCGATATGTATAGTAGCAGTCGATATGTATAGTATGCCACGCACAAGAGCAGCCGCTATCTCTCGGCATCGTCATTGCGGGCCTGCCAAGGACTTAAAGGCCTCATGCGCCACTTGCTCCTGGTAGAGGTGTTGCCTGCTTCGCTGGAGCTCGCGCTTCGTGTAGAGCCATACTGAGCGCCGTCCTGTGCGTTCGCGTTCAGACTTTCGACACTCTTGCGCTTGGCGGCCAGAGCCGCTGCTCGAGAGGCTGGGGTGTGAGGCCTGGCAGGCAGCGAGGGCAAGGAGTGCGATCTTCGAAGTCGCACGAGAGCCACAAATACAAAAGCGACGGTGAAGACGCCTTGTGCGAGGAGCGATGTTTGGCATGTGTGAGTCCACAGCGGAACAGCGCTGCTAGAAGTCAAGCAAGCTTCCTTTCACTCACCCATAGCCAACACGAACATGGCTTCCGGATACGTATTGGTCGTCCTCTCGTATACGCTGATGAAGACAGTCGGACCAACGACGGTGGTGGCAATCGCACTCAGCACTGCCCACGCTGCGAAGAGCTTGCCGGAATCCGTCTCCCGCTCGAGCAGTGCGAGCGCTAGAGAGCTCATCGCAGCGGGAGCCGCGCCACCAAGACTGGTGACTGCGTTGCTGATGAGGAATGGGATCGGGCCTTGGCCAGCTGTAAAGACGATTCCGACGTACCCAGCAAGATACAAGCAGATGCTGAAGAGTGCGAGCCGACGATCGAAGCGCGAGTCGTGCAGCAGGCGAATGTGCTTGGCACGCAAAAGCCAAAGGTCTTCCACTGAGTGGGATGCGCCAGATCCAGTTGCGCCCGCGCCGTGAGCACCGAGCTGAGGTTCTGCGGTGCCCATCCCCGTAGCCTCGGCAAAGTTGGCCGGCAAGTCGGCGTAGCGATCTTCGGCTGCTGCATCATCGCCAACAGCGCGGTCACTGTCCCTCTCATCTTGCACATCCACAATGCGGCCTTCAGCGTCTAGCACTTGGACCGCATTGATGTGATCGTGGGGCAGGGCGATGGAGCGCTTAGGGCGATGCACCAACTTGATTAACAGAGGAATGATGGCGATGAGAGCAACGACGCGGCAAATGGCTCCAAAGCTGATGTATGCGCCGAGCTGGGCAGGTCCCCAATCAAATCGATACTGCGCGTACGAAATCTTTGGGCTCAGAATGCCGATGACGCTCGCCTCCAAGAAGTAGCCCGCGGAAAGCAAGGTGAGGTTCCAATCTCTTTTGCTTTGGCGTATCCTCGAGACCGAAATGTGCGACGCGGAAGCTTCCGGATGAAGACGAGACTCGCGTGGGGTCCATTCCGTGCGCGGAGGCTCGTCGAGGACGAAGCGCATCTTGGGCGCCAGGAGTGCCAGTGGCTGGAATGGCATCAAGAAGATCGGTATTGCTGTTGCAACGACGCGGTTCAGGCGGCGGCGCGCACCTCCCAGCGGACCGCACGCTCGTGTCGTCTGATTCGCGACGTATCGATCATCGGCGCCTGCCCGGCCTTCGTCTGCCTCAGCTTGTTCGACAAGTCTGCGGAACTCCTTCTGAGCAAGCTCCATCCGCGCCTTGCTCACACTTTCTGGCAGCACAGCAAAGGCGAGAAGAGCGTACAGGACGTGGGCGCAGAGAGCGACGTAGAAAGGCAGCACGAGGTTATTGGAGTGCGTGCTGATATTGCCACCCAGCAGTGGGCCAAGGCCGAAGCCGAGGAACATCAGCCCACCAAACACGCTCAGAGCGCGACTCTTGGAGCCGGATGGCGTAGTGTCGGCAATGTAGGCCTGGCAAGCAGCAGCTAGCGTCGCAAATCCGCCAAAGATTCCAAACACCAATGCACCGACGACCAAAAAGTTGCTGCCCAGCGGTACTTGCTCCAACGGTAATCGTGCCACCGAAATGAAGCAGAGGTCGCTGGCGAGGAAACCAAGGACGCCAAGGCGCAAGACAAGTGTTCTGCCGAATCGATCTGATAGCGAGCCCCAAAAGCCAGTGGTGATGACTGCTGCGATGCCCATCGCAAGATCCATCCTTAGCTGCAACGCAGAGAGGCCCGACTGCACTGCTGGAATTGTTCTGCAGTGAGCAGGGCTGTTGAGGGGTGCGGTACTGACAAGTTCCACGAGCGAGAGATGCTGCAAGACATTAGGCGAGGGACTCATGTCACCTCTGCCATCCAGACCGAGCTCGTGGCACACCAATTGCGTCAAAATCTCTTGCTTCGGTGCCATGCACAGTCCACCAGCAGTGGCGAGGATGAGCACGACGGGCAGCAACCAAGCTGCAGCTGGTCGTCTGTACCACGGAATGCCGGCCAACCAAGCCAGATGATCATCTATAACCGGTGCTCTCGATTGAGGCTCAGATGGTCCATACGACGGATCTGGCGCTTCTGTCCCGTCATTGGTGTCTGACAGCAAAGGCTGCCTCTCCCCTCGTTGGGGCTGAATCGGATCTGACTGCGGCATGGCGCTGGGTTGAGAGTGGGCCCTGGAAGTCGCTGCAGAGTGGCCACTCAAGATTACGGAGCAGTGCTTGGTTGGTGGGGCGAAGAAGGATTCGCGCAACCATCTCATGAAGGATGGGGCCACCTAGAAAGGTAGGCGAGGCCGACTGGAAGCCAGCAAGCAGCTGCACGTACAGGCCCTCACCAGTAACCATCCACCGCTACTCTCCCACTACTGCACATATCACAGGGTCCTCGTTTCCAAGCTGCTTTTGAGAAGGGGCGGTCGAACGCTGTTATCTCCGTGTTCTTGCTGCAGATACAGTACGTGAGCGCGTCGTACGCGCCTCGCATTACTCATCAGCAGCCCTGTTGGCCGTACAGTCAGAGTCGTGGATGTCAGCAACCTTTCCGCGGCTTGCCGCTCCACCAATTGCTGCCCACAGATTGTGGGTCACATAAACAACATCGATGGGTCACGAGTTTAGGGTAGCGCGATCACGCGAATGCTTCGAGAGGCGCTCGCAATTGATGGAGTCAGAGTCGTGCTGCTGGTGGTGTACGTACGACTCACGACTGGTGACTTTTTGAGCACCCTACTCGACAGTGGTCCCAGAGTCACCATTCGTGATTTGATTCGAGGTCACTCAGACGGAACTCAAAGCAGCAGACCTTCAGCTTCGAACTTCGTCCATGCACCACACAATTTCCTAAAGCGGGACTCTAGCTGGCAAAAGTCGGGTCATGGTCGACCATCGTCCTGCCTCGCACTGTGACCGGTCATCGATAGGTGGCACAACGACGGGAGAGGCCCACCTGCGCATTCTATTGCCACTGACACACGTCGAAGAGCAAGAGCTGATTTGATCGGTATTGCAATTAATTCGTATGGGTACATGACCGCGAAGGCCAGCGGAGTGAGACGGGAAATCAAAGTTTATGCACACAAGGCGAAGGATAAATGGGGTCAAGTAGCTCGTAGATCAAGCATTCTCGAAAGGAGAATCTTCTTCGGATCGCATCTACTTGCGCGAAATGCGGTACGTGTTTCTGACATTCTCAGCAACTCCTCATCATAAAGTGAACAGCTCAAAGTGCAGAAGTGTGGTGAATTTTCGGTTCGTGTCGATGTGATGTCTGTGCAAAGTGGGCGTCGGAAGGGAACCAAACTCTGCAATGCGAGTGCTGGGCTGTGCAGGAGCGACCAAAGTATTCTCTGTGTCACCACCTGCAGGGGTATCGGGACGTGGCCGAGGCTCTGCGATCCGCTTTTGAGCAAGCTCTGGTCGGAAACTTGCTGATCGTCGCGATGAGACTCAGTAGTCTAGTACTTGTTGCGTCCGAAGCAGCAAGAGAGGATCAAGGGCACGATGGCAAGTGCAAGAGAGCCAAACGCTGCCCATAGCATCCAAAGAGCGTTGTTGAGGGTGAGCTCTGCTCCGCCAAGGTTCTCGATCGAGTCGCGCGCCTTGACAAGGATGGCGGTGTAGATGGCAGCGCCTGCACCGATGCACGCCGCTCCAGCCAGAGCTGTAAGCGCCGCGCAAAGGAACGCGAAGCGGTGCGCCAGAAAGACGACCAAGAAGGTCACGCCTGCTAGCACGGTGCCGACAAACACGAGGTAGAAGGCCGCGTGTGAGAAACGTCCAAGGTAGCTGCTGTCCGCAAATGTGCCTTGGCTGACGGTCTGGTTGAAAAGGCTTTGGTACTCGGTGGGCAGGTCGGCGTAACTGTGATGGAGGGGCGTGGAACGTCACGTCAAAGCTTGCCTCGTGATATGCCCCAAGCACAAGGTCATCTACACTGACATAGTCTCTGCTGGCTGGAAGCGTCCCGATCCGAAACTGCTGTCCACACAGGCTCGGTTCTGGTCCTCGTTCTGGCCTCCGCAGTAGTTGTAAAGACCCCACTGATAGGTGTTGCGCAGACCCTGGCTCTGGCCAAGAGGAGACGATTGATCGCTCGCGTACACGCCAGAGACACCTCCAGCAGAACCCGCCTGGGCTCGGAGAGTAGCTTCGAAGTTTGTGAGGTCAAGCTCGGCGTAGTAGATGTTGCGAGAGACGATGTTCTGAGAGATTTGTCCAATGTTGACACTGCGCAGTGCAAGCAGAAGGGCCAGCGTTTAAGTGATATGTGGCATTCGCGCAAGTGGAACGATCTCATGTGACTCACAGGATGGTCAAGACCAGAGCAGCGAATGCCAGGATTTCGCCTGCACCCCATGAAGTGATCATCAAAGCGTCAGAGAGCATGATCGAGCACACATCGGCCACGAGCCCCGAAGTATGATGCGCCCGCCTAGCAGGCGGAGAGAGGGAAAGCACGAGCGAGACAGGGGATGCCATGGCTACCTTTCAGTAGAGTATACTGGACAGAGTACTGCGCATGGCTGAAAGGAATCCATCTACTATGCGTAAAGTGGTGGATGCTAGCCAAACATGGCTACGCCCCCTCTTTGTCCTGTCGTGATGCTGATGCGAGATGCGCAGGCGACGTGCGCAGACCAAGCGAGCAGGCGCGACCAACGCCCCGCTCCTGCTCCCCCTGCGACATGAACGTACCGAGGCGCGTGGCTTACTCGGCGCGACTACTCACCGATACCGACGCAGAAACCACGACCAGCCATTTTGTGCGCGGGCTCAAAAGTAGAAAGCAAAAGGTGGGTCAGAGATTGCTCTCAGTAGAGAGAGAGGGAGGGAGAAGAGTTGTGGTATTGGCGTGGAGGCGGGAGTACGGCGCGACGAGGTGCAAGGCTAAGGGAGAGAGAAAGAGGAGAGTGCGCGTGAGGGTGCTACCTTGGCTTTATACAAGAAGAGCCGAGAGCGTGGACCTTTCTCCGCCTAGCTGAGGCAGTCCGAGTGCAGCGGGGGACTCCGACATCGTCATTGTGATGCATGAGTCAGAGTCAAAGTGTAGGCCCGCTGTAGCTCAGAGTTGGCAAACGAAGGGCTCAAGCGACAAGCAGGCAGCAGCTGGGCAGCAGGAAGGCAAGAGGCTATCGAGGCTAGAGACGCAGCAACAGCACAGCCCGGCTGCTGTCTCGACGCTTTCCCTGCTGTCTCGCCGATGCTGTGCCGCCCGCTTAATTGTGCATCGCCTCGCGCCTCTTGCCGGCCGCATCCGCACGCGATGCTGCTCAGCAAGCGGGGTCTCATTCACATTCGTGATTCGTAATTTGATTCACTCCACTGATTCTGATCGCAGCAATGATCCATTTTCCGCGATGACTTCACCGCGCTGCCCTTCGCTCTTCACACTCGGTTGATGCGCATCGACGCTCGGCTCAATGTCCGAACGCATCCGTGGGCTCACCATCCGCAGTCCCCAAGCGAGTATCAGCAAGTCTCTTGCACATGCCTAGCTGTTCTGACTGAGTGCGAGCAAGGCCATTCAGGATTCAATTAGCGAAGCATTCAAGCGGTGTTGCCGGGCGTCACGCCTCCGCTTATACTGCGCCGGGCAGGCCAAGGGCCAAGGGCCAAGCCAAAGCATAGGCGAGCGCAGCTGCCACAGCTCTCAACGTGTGGCTTTCAGAGTTGCCTAGCGATCGCTCGCCTCGCCGCCTACTGCCTACTCACCGACTCTGGGATCGGGGTGTGATCGATTTATGCGGTTTTACGGTACTGTACACGCAAATCACGACGCACCCATGCATGCAGCTGCTGTGACTCCGTCGAAGCAGCAACAGCCATCTGGATGTTGCTCTCGCTAGCTCAACGGCCCGCAGGTCTGAAAAGGAAAAGCCATGAGTGACGCAGGCGGCTTCGATGCTCGGAAAAAATCGCTAGCGTAATAATGTGAAGCCAGAGATGAGCTCGAGGACAGTCTGTGCTGAGTCGGGCGCGGCTTCTGTTGGGCAACGCAAACGGATTTTAGCGCGAAAGTCTGCAAGGTGCTGCAGGAGAAGGGGTCCGGTGCAGACAACTGCGACAAGACCACCGCCTGGCTACTTACGACTGCATGCAGCCTCGCATCTACAGGATTCCTACACAGACGCCGTGACGTCAGCGTGCTCTGCCTTGTTGATGCTCGCAGAGCGGTGTGTCTGCGCAGACGCCTGGTCGCTTTCAAATGACCGGTCGACACGCTGCGAATCACTGTGACTGACTGATGAAGGTCGTGGGCCGCCGAAATCGTGGATATCACGAATCGCAAAGCACCTCCACTCATGGCCTCGCGATGACAACTTTGTGCCGATTTTCTCGTCTTGGCACGAACGCAATAAGCGGATCCGATGTGAGCCGAGCTTTTCCTACAGTCTGTCCAGAATACAATCGTCACTCGTGATCGGGCACGTGTCGACCACCTTGACCGAACTCTTATCAGCCTTTGATGAGTGCGTTGGTCATGTAACCTCGCGCGCACAAGAGGGCCAAAGCCTGCCATCACCACGCTCTGGTCGTACGTCCGCAAGAACATTCTCGTCATGTATGAAGCATGAAAACAATTCGAGCAAGTCAAAGCGGCATTCGTTGTGGGTCGGATCAGGAAGAGATGCAGATGGTGCTCGCGACCATCGGGAAGCCTACCTACTACCCGTTGTTGCATCTCGCGCAATTGCATCTAGAAAACAGCGCATGATTCAGTGCTCAAATCTTGGTCATTGCAGCACGGATTTGTTGTCCGAATGCACTGGTCGCAGCAATGATGGTTCGATCGCGTTTGGCTTCACCCAGTGGCCGCGAGCACGCGCTGAGTCTCGCGACCTGCCTCGTTCCTTCGACCAGCTCGAGAGCCGCCCAGCTTTGCGGCGATATGATCCCCAACTGTGATTGGGTCATACAGCGGTGCTTGGCCTTCAGCAATGGTGCTGGGAATGGTGGTAATGAGCGCTTCGGCGTTTCCATCGTGAAAGTAGGCCGCGCTTCGTCTACGCTCGACGGTGCCATTTTCCAAAATGGGTGGTTTGACACGATGCAAAGTGCTGGTCCATCGCTCGTTTGTCCATCGTGCCGTAAGATCGCCCAAATTGATAAGCAGGGCACCTTCCATGGGCGACACGTCGTGCCAGCTGCCTTGGGCATCTAGGACTTGCAGACCGCGTACTTGGTCCGCCCACAAGACGGTGACTATGCCGAAATCGGTGTGTGCTCCCATGCCCATCAGGTCATCTTTGCCGTCGAGGCGCACCTCAGTGCCTTTGGGCAAGGCATGATGTTCATGCGCAGCACGTCTATGGAATGGTCGGTGTGCGCTTCAAAAAAGTCTGGTGGAAGGCTGAGTGCGTCGGCAAAGGTGCGTGTCATTGTACGGGCGACGCGACCTGCCTCTACGAAGTAGGACTGGACGCGGTGCTTGAACGTTGGCGCATGCTCAGTGGACGGCCATACATTCTCCGGGTAATGTTTCGAATCGACAGGGAGATTTGGAAAGTCGCTCTTGGCAAGGCCGACATTGAAAGCTTCAAAAAAGTCCTTCATACGACTTGAAGACTCGTAGCCTAGCGAGAGCGAGAGCGATTCGGACTTTGGAGCCGTGTAGCCACGGTTGACTTCGGGAGGTGTGCGATATGCCTTTTTGACTTCCAGATCCAGGCGAAAGAACTCGTCGATGGCCTCGGCCAGACCATTGGTCAGCGCAGTGGGCACACCGTGGCCGATGACTTGGATGAACCCAAAAGTTCGGCACGCTTCGTCGATTGCAGCCGCAACGATGGCTCGCTGTTCCGGCGTACCGTCTTGCTGCACGTACGGCCCAATGTCAACGACGGGGACTGCAAATGGCATGATGGTTAGTGAGTATGAAGCTCAACGCAAACGGAAGATGATGCGTAGAGATTAAAGCTGTGGCCAAAGCTGTGCAAATTTTGCACGAGGCAGAGCCAGAGATAAGGAGCGCCCAGAGGTGTTTTTGTCGCTTTGCAGCATCGCGTTGCCTCAAAGAGTCTCGGCTCATCCAGACATGGGTCGATTCAGGCGCCTTGTCGCTTGAGTGTCATGGCGTTGCTGATCCCATGGCATTCTAGAGAAGACGAGAGTCGAGTGGCAGATAGACAGATGGCGGCTAGAGGAATCAACGGCGTCGCTAGGTTGAAGTCGTCAGACGTTAATTGCACGCGTGGACCTGATGTCCTCTTGCGTGTCTCTAATTCGAGGAATTTGAATTTGAATCAGAATCAAAATCGAACAAGTCGTGAGTCTAGAGTCAAAAGTGTTGGATGAGCGTCACGTGATAGTCGATCGCTATGCTGTGTCGTCATCTCGAGGGCCCAGCAGGCTGCACGTAGCCCCGCCCCGCATCGATCGCTCAGCCGTCAGGGCGTTTGTGCACAGGCTGTATCAGCTGAAAGCGACTCACAACTTCCTTGGCATGGTGCTGCAATCGTGAATGAGCGCATGCACCGCCTCATGCATTGACCACCCACCGCACCGCAATTCGTGGTGTTGTACAGTGTGAGTATACCACGGGCGAGAAATTGCCGTTTATAGGTTCACGATCGGGTTGTCATCGGAGAATTGCAGGGCAGATTGTAACTGATGCTTTACGTGGTTTTACGCGGATCAAGGCAGACCTCGCTCATCGATCCAAATTGCGATCTTTGCATGACCGCGGCAGATCGCTTCTTCGAAAATAGATGCTGCCATGGGCCGCGCTTGTAGGGTCCCGCGTTGCCATGCAGAAGGATGTGGTGACCAGTCAGTCACGCGTTGCGCGGGTGTGTGTATGACTGTGTGATGCGAGCCAGAGGTGGCGGTGGCGGTGGCGGTAAAGCATCATCAGAATTAAGGAACAATTCGTGATTGCGAATCGCTCACTGACGACTGCATGGAACGGGTGTCTCTCAATCACGAATCACGAATGACAAGCAGAGGCGCACCGAGTCTTCCTACGTTTGCTCCTCTCTTCCATTGTCACCCGAGATAGCAGCGTTCTTCAGCTCATCTGCTTCCACCCTCAAAGATCGCTGACACCATGTCAAAAGCAGCTGCATCGCAATCCGGCCTAGCAGGAGGTGCCTCAAGCAGCAACGATCAAGGTACCCGGGGCGTCTGCTTATTGGAACTGCCCGGCGTCAGCGCAGAGCAAAGATTCGAGAAGGAAGTGGTTCCGCTTGCCACTGGTGAGGCAGATGTTGCGCGGAGTCAGGCCAGCCAGATGGGTGCTCATCCCCTCAAATGTGGTGCGTGGGCCCATTCGCCCATCTACTCTTCACAGGTACGCTGCAGCTTCTTGTCCTTACTCTCAACATCGACAACCCGTACGGTGCTCCTCCGGGTAGCGAGAAGTCTTTGCAAGAGTGAGTGACTGACATGTGCGGAAAGAGGGGTTGCGGTCATCTAGCTGCTCACACTGCGAACACGAAATCTTATACCACAGCACCGATATTTGGCTTGTGCTCTCCATCGGTAATGACTTCTCGCTGCCCATCCCATCAACGCAGCGAGTTTTTCCCGACCGCAGCTCGGCATCTTACAACTTTCCCCAACCGGATACTGGAGCCTCCATTCGCATCTACCTCTCTTCGCACGATGCCGCCTCTCAAGGGCTCAGAGACGCTTTTGAGGATGTGCTGGCCCAATACTGCGCATTCGCGTCGGATGACAGGTCCGATGCGGGCCAGATCGAATTGCTAGACGAGCATGGGCAAGTGATGGGCACTCTCGCGGGCTCATACAACTTCAAGGAGGACTCCAGCCTTTCGGCTGTGGGAGCTGAGAAGCAGCCAGTCCTTGTCGATCTCGAAGACCTCTCATCGGCCGCAAATGGCACGGGTCACAAGAAGGACGTGGACGTCCGACCTGCTCCAACATTTCAAGACGATTGGCTGCTAAAGGGGGCCAACTACATCTCGAGAGGTATCGTGAACGGATCTACTTTTCTTGGTGGTAAATTGCAAGGCGCGGCGTCTTCTTACGGTGAGTGGAAGGAGAGGGCAAATCGCCATCTCGTCGACATGCAGTGGATCTGACTCTCAATGGATCATTTGCGCCGTATCTTGATGGTCAGTGGAACGCACGGCAAAGCCTTCTGCAGATCTCCCACCACCGCATACAGGTGCCCAGCTTTCAGCGGATGGCACGCATTTCGAATCCCTTCCTGGCCAGCCTGTTCCTGGCCTTGAGCGATCCGGAACCACCGCTTCGACGAGCGGCAACTACACCACTTCGGGAAAGGTTCCTTTGACTTTCAACTCTCACACGCACGCGGCTGCGAAAGGCGCACACAATTGGACGGGCAAAGTGGTCAACGTCTCGAGCGCTACCAGTGAGTCAAGGGAGCCAGACACTGTATTGCAGCGTTGTTTCAGTGTGGTCGTCAGAGATACTAACACCCAGTATTCCGGTGACACAGCTAATGCGATCTTGAACAAGGCAGGAGCTGTGGGCTCCAGCATTGGCAAACGCACAGGTATCCAGTCCAAGCCAGGTGGTCCACCTCCTACCGGCTGGAGGGGAGCCATCAACAGAAGCCTGATAGCGGCAAACATGGTGATCGATGGGCTCGAGCAAGGAGCCGAGCGATTGATTACAGATACCGGAGAGGCTACGGGAAAGGTGATTGAGCACAGGTATGGGTCGGAAGCCAAAATTATCGGCGGTCAAGCCGGCAGCATTGGCAAGGGTTGTTTTGCGGTCTACAAAGATATTTCGTGAGTGATCTTGTTCACACGTAGAGTGCGCCTGGATGCTAATCCGACATGCTTTCGTGTGCTTTGATGCGAACAGTGGCGTGCGTCGCAAATGTCTGCTTCGAGTGGCTGGAGGAACCTTCAAAGCGCGGATGGATGATGGTAGAGAGATCGTAATGGCTGTCGAGCCTGCGGGTGCCCCCGGCAGCACCAGTGGCGCCAGCACTCACAATACAGCCCGCGGAAGTTCGAGCTCGAGCGCACCTCCCTTACCCAGCAAAGAGAATCTCCACGCCCCACCTGCCTACTCAGCTCCAGCGCGTGGATCCTACGCTGGTGAAAAGGATGTCGAGAAGTAATGCTGGTTGGCACGCATCTCGACAATCCTGGCGCGTGATTGGTGTTCACCTGCAGAAATTTTGACAACATGTTCAGAGCGCAAACGATTGTGATGCTGGCGCCTGCAGCCGAAGAGAAGGGAGTCTCCTCCACCTGATGCATCTGCACGTCTGCAAGTGTTGCTATATGTACGAGCCGATCGCCGGGGGTTCGACGCCTGACGGTGGCAAGCGGACGCGCGGACCACTTTCAGACTGAACGCTCGGATGACGGGGATTGCTTTTGTACTCTTGAACTGACACCGGCTGACATAACCACCCATGTGATGTGCGAGCGCATCACCTTGATTTTTGGCTCCATCATTGCGTGATTGATGTTGACTGCAGATCCATCAGACAAGTGCGTTTCACTCTTCGTTTCATTCTCCAGCATCTTGTCCAAATGCAAGATCCTCAACGCTCCATTTGCCCCTCGGCGATGGCGAAAGATCCCATGTCCTGTTGTCCCAGTCGAGCAAAGCGGCATGGGCTATCATGGCTGCATTATCAGTGCAGAGGGATACGCTGAAGCGAGGAAGGACGAGGCGTGACGCCGGTCGATTGGGCCATAGCGCTCATGTGAGCATGTCGAACGACGAGCACGTGCAGACTAAGGCACACTCACGGAGGAAAATATAAGCTGACGTCTTGCCTGCCTATGTCGGCGAGCGAAGAGTGAAGAGCCCGTCTAAGCTCCGCATTGGAAGCCACACCACCCGCGACTATGAGATGTTTGATTTGGTCGGGCTGAAGCCCAAAGGGAAGCTCTATGCGAGTGTCGATCAGCTTTGAGCCCGGAAGACGCGTGTGGTACGACTTGCCGGATTTGCGCGGCTCCGGTGAGAATGCGACCACAGATGGGTGCGATGCCTCCATTCGAGCTTGAGACTCGGCATTGTGGCGCACGTGTTGCTCTTGGACGGCTGAGGAAGCGTTGGCGGCGACACGTGGAGCCAGCGTCATCCGAACCTTGTCTGTCAATTGAGCAAACGCTGCTGTTTGGAAAGCCCTCGCCAGACCAATCCGCGTGGGCAGAGGGATGCGCGAAGCAAGCGGAAAGCCGGTGTCATCCGAAAGTGAGGAGTTCTCGGAAATTTTGGCGTGCTCGGCTGCAATAAGCTGATCTAGCCGAGTATGTAGTCCTGAGCTGAGGAGTACGAGCAAACGAGATGCTGAATGAGCAATCGGGCTCAAAATGTTGCAATATGGGCTTGACTTACTAGCTGAACATGGGCTCGCCTCGGCACGAGACGGCCACGTCATAGTGCGGTATCTCTTTTGCCATGGCTGGATCGTTGCCCAACTCCGCAAGCATCTCGAGCCTTTTGCCTGGGGCTAAATCGCCTGTGACCTTGTCGTCGTCACTGACGTGCAAATCGACAAGTTGTCGGCTGATCTTGTCTGTGCAGCGACCGATCGCTTCATCCGTCGTGGTTGCCAGAATTTGAAATTGCTTGGGACCACTACAAAGAACCACCTGGGTGTGACCTCCTGAAAGCAATAAGACGAGGTAAGGAAAGCTGATAGGCCTGCGGTCGATCCTTGCGCTCGAGTTGAAGTCCTGAGCACCCTGGCCGTCGATGGCTGTGCGTTGAGGCTGAGTAAGGTCATCTGAGGCCAGCAGAGGGCTCAGCGCGTGCGCCACCATGTGATGAGTGTAAACGATCGGTATGCCCCAGAGGGAGCTCAGCACTTTTGCAGCGCCCAAGCCTACTGTCAGACAGCCTGGCATGCCGGGCCCTTGAGTGACGGCAATCGCATCCACTTCAGCGGGCGACCCAACTACGAGACGGCTTTTGCGCGCTTCGTCTGCTGCATGGATGCGCGAGCTGCTATCCGTGTGCGTCGAATGGCCGGGCTTCTCACTGTAGATCTGAGAGAGCACTTTGTTTGACACGCCTTCTTCAAGACACAGGCTGATTGCTCGAGGTAAATTTTTGGAGTGTAGATGCGCAGCAGGCAGAGGACTGACTCCTCGCGTCTTGTTGTGCTCCGATTGCTTCAGCACTATAGAAGAAATAATGCGAGCTCTGGGCCGTTCTTGGTTGAGCTTGCCATCGATTTGAGGCGTGGATACTTGGGACGCAAACAGGTGGGCTGCCGTAATGTAGGATGGTGGAGCGCTCACCAAGGAGACGCATGAGTCGTCACATGATCTGTTTGGCACGATGTGGGGTGAGTGGCAGACGGAGCGCGTTATCCCTCATGAGCTTGGTGGTGGCGCAGACGCAAAAGAACGAGCGCACACGCAGGTTGACTCACGTCTCGATGCCCAGCACCAAATACTGGCCGTCTTGCGTGAGGTTTCGCTTGGACGAGGTGCTGAATGTGCGCGCTGGTGATTGCTTCGCGCTTCTCACGAGGCTTGCGAGCGGCTTGGCACGAGGTGTATGCATCTTTGTGTCGCATTGATTGTGCGACTGCTTCCCTTGATTGAGGTCGTAGTGAAGGCGGCTGCGTTGTCTACCTTTCGCGGCCCCTAAAAGATCTTCCGAGAGCTTCCATCTCGTGCTTGCTCCCTTCCGACCGTGCGCTACGCTGCAAGTGAACCCTCCATCCCGCCACTTGGGGATCGCTCGCTACAGTCACGCCAGTCCTAAGGAGTCTAGAGTCTGAGTATAGCAGGAGGTATCGAGAGGCTCGTTTTCAAGTCGCCCAGCAACCTCTGACAATTGTGAATGATTTGACCTTCGGGCCTTGGAAATCAAATCCACGAATGGCCGCGCAATTTGGCAGCAAATTTGAAATCACGATCTTCGAAGCGCTGGCAGCTCTTTGACACGTGACCGGTAAGCCTGGCGCGTGAGAGCAGATTCATTTGATTGCAGCACAACCCCGCATATACGCTTGAATCTGATGAATGTGAGTTTGAGTGCGGTGTATAGGCGCAGCCCCGGCCGATCAGGACGAACCCGAAGCCGGTCCACACCGTTATACCTACCGCAGCGAGGTGGCGTAGCGTACACATGCGACACACTGCTCACTGTCACACGACGCTTCTCTGGCTCTCCCTCCGTTACAAGGTTGTCACGATAGAGTCACAGTACCTCGCTGCCTAATCGGCCAGCCATAGTCGAAACATTCTGCAGCGCCGAAGTCAAGCGAGCCACACGACAGCGTCCCACGATGGATTTATTGCAGTCAGTAGACCCCACCTCGGGTCAGCAAGGCGATCCCTTCCGGCCCTCCTTCTTCGAATTGATAGCTCAAGATCAGCTCAGGGATCTACTCAAACCAGCTCTCAGGTATGTCCTGGCAGTCCTTGCGCAGAGAAATCCCAGGTACTTGATAAGGGTCGCCAACCGCTTCGATGAGGTGTATGCGCTCGCCATGTTCGCTGTGGAACGGCATTACCTGACCACGTGGGGTGAGTTGAGAAAGTAATCGGCGATGGATGGCTGTGTCGTCCAGTGTCAGTACATCGCTAACCGCTGCTGACCCCTCCTCTCCTCTGTCAGGCTCTTCGTTCGCCGAAAACTTCTACGGCTTGCGCAGAAGGAGGAGACCAGGTCTGTCATCTTCTCGCAGCAAAGCTTTCAGCACAGGTAGTACGCGCACTTCCCTGGCACGCTACGAAAAGCTCAGGTCGAGGGAGATCAATCTGAGTCTGTTCTTGCTAGTGGGCGCACCGTGGATCAAATCAAAGCTGCATGACTACTGGGAAAGTATCGGAGGTGGCGCTCCCGAAGGCGGGCTGTTCGATGATGAGGATGAGCAAGGAGAAAGCGGTGGCGCCGCCAGACGGTTTGCTGGATTAGTGAGTCGAATACATGCGCCTCTCGATGCAGCGCGCGGCAGTCCATGCCCGCGTTCCTTTCCTGATACTTTCACTTCGCCCAAAACGCTCAGGCACAAACGAGCCGTACAGAACAATTGAGAGAATTGTTTCGCAAGTGCTTCAGAAGTGGCTATCCTTACGTCGGAGCAGGGTATCAGCTTTGGCTCTTATCGTACAACGTGGCCTACCTGTTCGACAGGACACCATACTGGAGGCCCTGGTTGCAAGCGATGCGTGTTGACGTCCGGAGAGTCAGCGCAGAGGACTATGTGAGCTCGATGTGCTGTTTGAGCCTGTGCCGCCCGTTGGGCTTGCTGACGTTGCTTATCATCTTCACGTTCCATCCACCTGGCGCAGCCTGCTTCCCCACCCCTGCTACCGCCGGATATGCCAAACCCGCTACGATCACCCATCTCATTCGCTTTAGCCTTGTTGCGCGCGTCACCTTTCATCTTTTTTGAAGCGCTCAAGTATGCTCTCCCCGCTTCCATCTTCTTCTTCAAATTCCTCGAGTGGTGGTACTCGGCGGACAATCCACGTCGGAGACGAGGCGGCTCGCGAGGAGGAGGAGGAGGAGCCGCCAATGGGGGGCCAGCGGGAGCAGATGGAGACTTACCGTTGTTCCCTGGCCCGAAGCCTCTCTTGCCACACCCTCAAGGCTGTCTGTACAAACGCGACCCAGCGTTCAAGCAGCCCCTTATCTCCACCACCCGAGCGGCACCTACACGCAAGGTCGACAAGGACGGTCGGGCGGTTCTCAAAGAGACCAAGGATGTCCTGCTGCACAACGCCTGCCCTCTTTGTGGAAGCACGCCCATCAACAATCCCTGCGTGCTGCCCACCGGCTACGCCCTCTGCTACACCTGCGCTCATGGCTATGTCGATGAGCACTCAAGATGTCCCGTCACTCTCGTCGAGATTTCTGGCGGCACGGCTGATCTCAGGAGGGTCCTCGGCTGAATGCAAAAATCATTACAGCTTCTAAGGGCAGCACGACCACAATACCCAATGCGAACCAAGTTTGCGCCTGAACCACTGGGACTGACCCTCGAGATGTACATTGCGCGTATTGATGAGGTAAGTGACGGGATTCGTAGAGCGCGTCAGGTTGTATGATACAGGTGTGCGAGAGGGCTTGCATTTTGATCCAGACTATCTACAGAGAAAGATCAAAGCGAATCAATCTTCCGTGGCCGTGCGCGTGGAACGGGCGCGGATGCGAGGTCAGTAGCGGACAAAGAGCAGACCTCCGAATGAGAGAAGTATGCTGAGTCCGCCCAGAATGGAGAAGACGATCTGCACGCTCCATGCCAGCATCCACTGTCTCAAGAAGAGCGGAAAAGCAGCGCCGAGCAGCGATCTGGAGAAGGTGGCTGCCGCCATGGCCGAAGCGGCGACTGGAGCATACGCGTCGCCCAAGTAGGATAACCACGAGTTGAAGACAACTTGCATGCCGAAAGCGAAGATGACCAACGCGATGCAAGGGACGGCCCAGTGGATGTCAAGGTTGCCGACCAGCTTGTCGTAGGGTGCCGTCCAGCCAAAGACGAAAAGACCGACTGGCACGCAAAAGCTGGCCCAAGTTGCAGGTCCGATTCGCGACTCTGGCGTCACCTCTCCCGCATCGTATTGGCGTTTGTAAGACTTGTCTTGTAGCCAGCATCCGATCAGGCCGGCGCCAAGGCAGAAACCGCCGAGCACTGAAGATTTTGGATCGCCCAACGGTGGTCAGAATGGGTATGGATAGGCTGACCGTCGCATTGGTACTCACGTGTGAGGAAAACGGTAGATGCATACTCTGGGCTTCTACCTCTAATATCTTGCCAGACGAGAGGGAAAGCTGCGATAATGCCGTAGAGTAATCCGTACAGCAGGCTATAAAGAACGCGAACTTCAAGTCAGTCCAAGGGACAAATCATCGTGTTTGTCGAATCACTCACGCAGTGTAGATGCACACGATGCCAACGATGGGCTCGGTGAAGAGCAACACGAAAGGCATCGACAGAGCCGTCTTGTAGCGCTGCATCAGCGAAGGGCCGCCTAGCTCTCTCTTGCTCCTGTCACCGGTAGATCGAGTCATTTTGCCCTCCTCGCAAAGTTTCTCTACCTCCTTTTCGTGCTCCTTTTGTCGTTGTTCGAGCTGCTTGCGGGCGATGGTGACTCGATGCGATTCGGGCACGGTGGCAGCGTATAGCACCAGAGTGGTGAAGGAAAAGAAGGGTAGCACGGCGAGGTTCCATCGCCAAGACGCTTGGTTGAGGAAGGTCCCAACGAGCGGACCAAGAGTTGGACCGCCGAAAGAGACAATGCCTGACAGGTGACACGGTGTGGGGGGGCGAAGATCAGTGAATGCATGGCAAGATGCTGGCGTCGCGTCTCCGACACTCACGGTACATGGTCAAGTATCTCAAACGGTCGCGCACTCGTACCATATCGGAAATGGATGCTGCGACATTGTTGAGAGCCGACGAGCCCATGCAGCCGCCGATGAAGCGCATAGCGAGCAAGACTTCGATGTCAGGTGCGACGCACGCAACGATGTTGGCGATGGTGAGGAGAGCGAAAGAGACGAGGTAGACTGGACGACGACCGACGACTTCGCTTGTGGGACCAAAAAGCAAGGGACCGACTGCGAAGCCGAGCACCCACAGGGATGTGCCGGAGGTGGCCAGCGGCCTCGACAAGCCCCACTCCCGCTCGACGGTGATGGCGGATGCCGCGTATGACGATGAACCGTACGTCGTCGACAAGATCATCAGGCAGTATACGGCGGTGGCCCAGCATTTGAATCTCAGGCTCCACTTCAAAGGATCCGTACCTTCTGCTAGCTCGGTCACCAACGGCGTTCGGGACGGTGTGATGGGATCGGAGTTGAGTGATGAGGAACCAGCACCGTAGGCTCCCAGAGTATCGTTGTAGTTGTTGGATTGGTTGCACGCCGCCATGCGCTCGCCGACCGATCCAACGCTCAGCATCGTCGCCGCCGATCCCCTCCTCGCACCGGAAGTCGAATTTTTGAAAGCGAGCAACGTCCCGTCGGCTTTCTTGAGCTCGTCTTCATCCAGGCCTGCTCCTTTTTTCAAGTCCTTGGAAGTGGGGCTTGCTGTTGCGGTCACTGTCAAACTCTCCTTGTCATCTGGAGATGGTTGACGTGTGATGGGCAAAGGAGCGAAGGAGACAGAAGATGATTGGTTGGACGGCTTTCGGCTTCGGTCATCTGGAGAAGTGAGAAGACCACCGCTTTCGCTACTTGCGGTGCTCGCGTTCGGCTGTGATGGCCTCCGCTCATCTCGATAGGAGGCGGATCTGCTTGCGTCGTCGAGTTGGCTGAGTGGCGCAAGACCGTGGGGCAGCTTCATGCGTGGTGGTGCAGAGGTGTTGCGGAGTCTAGCTGGGTTTGGCGTTGCTGGAGGCGAAGCAGAGTCAGACGCCTCGTGGTATGTGGGATCCATGGTGAGCAAGCTGCGCAGCGATTTGTGCACGACGATACTAGAGTGTGCTTTGTCGTCGTCGTCGTCGTCGTCGAAATTTTGGATGTGCTCACCGACCAACTTGGACAAATTCACGATCGCTTTCGTGTGAGTGGCAGAGTGTAATGAGTTGGAGGAGTTGGAGACCGTTACCGCTCCAGCTGACGTGTAAGGGGTGGGCTAGGCAGTCTGGCATCGTTTCAGCATGTGTATATGTATACATGTCTGGTTACGTCCTGTTCGACTCAGCGCAATCATGTATCTTGACCTGGCTGTGCTCTTGGCCGAAACTCTGCTTGACCGGCGGCATTGGCTTGGGCGCCTTCATTCAGTCGGGTGACAAAGTCACGAGTGGCAGGCAAAAGTGCTCAGGCAGAGCCATTCACCACTCGTACATCCGTACACGTTCGACACCACATCATTAACCTTTGCCAAGAGGCAATGAGGGACGGAGGAATCAGTGGAGCGACCTTGCCTCAAATTCGCTACCGCCAAGTCGACGCTACCGCAATCTAAATTCAATTTGGGCCTTTGGGAGGGGGCGCGTGCAGGTGAAGGGGAGAGCTTTTGTGCCTCGCGGTGCGAAACTAGGATGGTCAGTCACCATTTGGTGGCTTATCGTGAATGACCTCAGCGATGCCAATGAACCAAAAGCGCTGCTGCCGGTGTTTGGAAACCGCGACTCACTGTCACTGCTTTTGCAAGGCTGTGAGGAGCGCTTAGATTGACCTCTGGGCAGCAGATTAGGCCCAGTGACGTGCATTTTG
>CCYA01000389.1:518092-540858 GCA_900000165.1 Ceraceosorus bombacis | reverse complement strand
GCTGCACCTTGCGAACTCACGACTGCATGTGTACCGTACCTAAACGCCGGTGACGCAAGAGAAGCCACATGCAGCAGCAGCAGCAGCAGCAGGAAGAAGCTGCAAGTCGTCAGCAGCAAGAGGTGCGGTGCGGTGCGACCTTGCGCTTGCAGCAGCAGGTGAGGTTCCGACAATTTTCTTGTTCCAGACTCGCAACTTTGCTCGCTGGTGTGGCGGGCATCTTATCTCTTCGATTCGCCGAAACATCGCAAAGTCGATTCAGGAAGCTGATGAGATCGTCCTGATAACATGCGTGAATCTTTGTTCTTTGGCGCGGCTTGCGCGGCTTGCGGAAGTGGAGATCACAGAGGCGACCTTTTTGGGTGCGTCGCTATGCTGCTCGCAAGTCATGGCTATCACGTTCACCTCGTCACGAGCGGGGCCCGACGGATGATGATGCATCTGGTGTCGCAAGCTAAAAGGACACGCTCGACGCTGAACACGGCCTCGCAGACATGTTGCTCACCCCCTTCCGCCAACGCGGCAAAATGGACTGCTTAGCGCTGACTCGGCAACGAGCTACTGTAAATTGGCACGACCCTCACATCGGCACTTTTCTGGGCTTGAGGATGCAATACACGGTATGCGACCTGCAAAGTCTTTGAGTGGCTCCTGCACCCGGGTACCTGCTTACGGATTGCACGAAAGTAGCGCGCAGTGCACGCTTGGTCTTCGGAGCTGAGAGACTCACTCACGACTGCTACTCACGACCGTGGCAAACCGTAAATGACTGTGGCGCAAATTCATTCCTATACAGACCATCCTCTGGCACGTACGCCCCCATGTTGCTCAGCTGACTCTGACTGCGTGTCGGAGACGCCCAACCCAATCCTGATTCTCACTCGTGACTGCGATCCCTCATGGCGGCGCAAAAGCATAGATAGCATCGTTGCTCTTTCAACAGCAGAATAGCAACACCTCCAACCCGCGGCACAGCGGCTGGTGCGGCCGGCTGATGCTGAGCTGATGATCCCTTTGAGACACCCATCAACAAAAAGGCCGGTGGGTGCGATGTTCGGTGCCCGCATTTGGGCGATATGAAAGCTGATCGAGGTCTTGGCGGCGAGCTTGCAGCTAGCAGCTAGCACACGCCACACACACATCTTGACCGTGCGCCCTGCTCCCCAATATCTTCCCTGCATATATCCTCGACTCGTGACTGCTGAGGGGTCGTCCGCGGTTAGGGACTCGAAGAGGGCGCACAGCTGCAGCGAAGTCGCCTGGCGCAGCAGCAGTCAAATTTTAAAGTCGGATGAGAGATTCCATCATGCTTGCTTGCTTGCTTGGCGTGCGTCTTGGCGCTTCTTGCTTTAGCGCGACAGCACCGCTCCCAAGCCACAACTTTAGCCCGCCCTCGTGCTTTCTGCTGCTGCAGTTTTCGAACCTCGCTTACGCACACGGGTGACAAAGTGAGCTAGCCTCGCATCATCTCGGTCTGATCTCGCTGCATGTGTCGCAGCATTGACACCTTGCTCCATTGCTGCTTGCTTGCTTGCTTGCTTGCTTGCTTGCAGCCCTGTCCCGTGCTGCTTGCTGTTGGCCACGGCTGCGACTGGCGCGGGTCTCTACTCATGCAGCAGCAGCTAGCTGAGCAAGCGGTGTTCACAGCACAGACAGCATCCGTTGCTATACAGGGTCCCCACAACTTTGATTGCACAGCATCAAGTAGTACCGCCAAGGCTCAATCTGATCACGGAGAAAGCATAGAGGATAGCTTCCGAAATGACTTCGCCTCGATCTCGATCGACCCAACACCCGCACTTTTCGGCGCATCCACCTCGTGCTGCTGTTGCCATGGCTGCTCCAACATCGATGAGAATGGGAAAGACTGCCAGCGGAGAGTGGTAAGATAGCACGCACGGAACATTATTTGCCATAGATGTCGCTAGGTTCGTTCGTGATGCGAATGCGCTCTTGCATTGCTCTTAGAAATGCCGAGGACTTGCCTGTACAGTCTCTGCGCATCTCGTACCGCTCAAAGCGAATCTGCCTCGCAGGCAGCTCACCCGGCCTTTCCATTCTGAGCCAAGGCGGCAGCTCGCGCTAGCTGCTCGTTTTAGTCTTAGCATTTTTTGGACTCGACGCTTCGTGGCCAGGGCTCCCTAGCACCCGCTTGAGGAAGGGCCTTGCTGAATGTGCATGATGGAGGAAATGCGCGTCCGGTCGAGATTGGTGCGAGCGAGACTCCATCCAGCTGCTCGCAACGGCGTGATCCGCGCACCTGACATGGCACGGCGAACCTTATGCAGTGAACCGCACTTAGCGCCCTGAAGATTCCCGAACTAGCGTTCTTGACGTGCACACCTAGAATAGTCTCCACCACAAAAACACCTGCGACAATCCTTGTCGAGCGTCACGATTGCAGGTATTGGATTGCATGGGCAGGTTCGCTGCAGTAAGCTCCAGCGATGACGAGTGACCCCAAACTCCAACGGCTGCGTGACGCCGCGTCGGCCACGGGGAAAGTCTTTCAGGCGCTCGCAGTGTCAGATATTTCCAGCAAGAAGCGGTCCAATTTGTGTGCTTGAGCCTGCGCTAGCTACGACCGGAATCGCACATCCGCTCTTGGTTCAAGAAGCGCAGGGGTAGTATCACATGCGCAATCCTATAGCGACGGGCTGTCGAGTCGATTCAAGCGACGAACTGATCGTCTTCGGGACCCGCCGGTGGCGCGAGCATGCTTCGCCTGCGTAGCCCAGGCAGCGACGAGCAGAGCAGACCGACAAATCACTCCTTTTCCGGTTCGTCACCTTTTCGCGCTTCATCCTTGACTTCCAGAGCCTTCAACTCCTGCCTCAGCCTTTCGATTCCATCCACTTTCGCGCGTTGTTCTGTCGACAGCTTCTCTCGCCCCGCTTGCTGTTTGTTCTGAAGGGCTTCGGCCGCTCGAAGCTTCTTGGCCACTGCTCGCGCCCTTCGAGAGTCTTCTGAAAGCGCCGAGGCACTAGTTGCAGCACTGAACCGCGTGTCCTTATTTGGTGCACCAGACATCGTCTTCGCTGCTGGCCGATCATCGTCGTCGTCCCAAGCATCAGGTGTCTGAGACGCGCTCGTCTTTCGCGTGCTTCTCCACGATGTGGATTCGTCCGCTTTGCTGGCCGCTTGCGCTCGCGTTGCAGCGCCAGGAGCAGTAGAGCTGGAACCTGCCCCGCTCCTGGCGCTCCTTGCCGCTGACAGCCCGAAACTTTGCCCAGCTGCTCCGGTGGCAGCATTCAGACTGCCAGGAACGGAGCCAGGTGGTGGCCGGCGTGAGAGCGCCTCTGCTGCTTGCTGCCTGCTAGACCTAAATCGGCCCACGTCTTCTGCAGGGGTAAAGCCTGGTCTCACTTTGCGTTCTTTCCGCTGGCTACGGATCATGAGACACGCAGCGGCGAGAATCAGCTGCCGTCATCCTCTTGGATGCGCCTCCTTGAGAAGCTCTCAGGTATCCCAGAGAAGGCACACGCATCGATCTATCGACTCACCTGCCATCTGCCCTTACGCTACCAGGAATCACCCGCTCTTGCCCACTCTCTACAATCCCGCTCGCCGTGGTGGCTTGACCCGGTAGCGCTGGCTTTGACATGAGGTGCACAAAGAGAACTTGCAGGGAATCGAGATAGCAAATGTGTCGAGAGCTGTGTAATCGTGTGCCTGCTGAATGGTGTCGCAACGTGATGAAAGCCGTTTGCCTTGAAGCTCGGCAGCGGACAACCTGTCTGATCGAGATGTTCGCAGATAATCGAGAATTTGAAGAATTGGATTTCAGCCCGTAGCCGTGCGAGGGTTGAAGCGTGAAGCAGGCCCAAGAAGTACGGTCGGATTGCGGAACAAGGAGCGACACAGTAGAGCGGATGTCTGTACAACCAAGCCTTCAGCTGGGCTTTGAGCTTGGGGCATTGAATCAAGAATCAAGAATCACGAATGCCTGCATTCGTGATTAGGGCTGGGGCACATCCACGATCGTCAATCAAGAATCTGACTCGAAATCACGAATCACGTGAAGGCACCCGCCCGCATCATCGCACCTTCTCTCGGCCGACAAATGGACCCGGCTGGTCGGGAACAGCAAGCGTGACGATCCTCACGCGACACACCGAGCATTTGGAACCACACGAAGACATGTATAGTGACATAGACACGATCATCAGCCATGCGTGGCCAAATCCAAGCGCTACACTGGCAAGCCTTGAGGCGAGTGCGCAGACGCTGGTGAATAGACGGCATACCTTTAGCAAGTCAGAGAGTCATTCAAGATTTGCGCACCTTCATCGACGATTCTGTGGGACATCGATTTAGGATTACCGCATGTCGATGCTCCGTAACTCTCCCATCTTGACCACAGCGTAGGCAGCCAAAGTCGATTGGCAAATGGCAATGAAGCTGTAGGCTCAAATGATAGTCCAACGCACCACGCTTTTGAGCTGATCCGGCAAGAGCATGACGTCAAGACTTTGGAAAGTGCGGCATCGGCATGACTTTCCCTTGGCTTTGTCACGCAATGCCACAGGAATGTCATTGCTATACAGAGGTCTCTGCACAGGAGTCGGCCCCCGGTGCCAAGGTTGGCACGGGGGCGTCGAGTTGTCGCCCGCTCTCAGAGTCGACCTGATTAGAGGAGCGATGCGCCTCTCTGTTGCGTCTGTGAGAATCTCTCGCAGCTGCAGTGAGCTCGGAAAACTGAGCATTGTGGTGACCCTGCAGCCGTAGACAGCCCATAATCAACAAGAGTTCGCAATTCTTCGCATCAGCAGTCGCACTTGCATGTCTCACTCACCGCCCAATCCTTGGCTCGCTTCTCCGAGATGGCACCGCCTCGCGCTTTCTGTCGCTCCGCATCGTCCTGTCCCTTGTCCCACTCCTCCATCTCCCTCCTCAACTGTGCTACAGTCCTTCTATTCCTTTCGGAAGCGTCCAAATTGGCGTTGTAAATATTGACCCAATGCCGATGTCTCTCTATCCTTCTTTCCTTGCTTCCCGCAATGCTTAGCCTGTGTTCCATCAGCAACTCCCGGATCTGCTTTTCCCTGAGGGAGACGTAGGGAGGGCGGACGAGCTTGGCTCCCTTGGGAATGCTGGCGCCATTGCCCTGTGCCTTGGCAGTGAACCAGCCCGTGCTCATCGTGCTTCTTGGCGTTGCAAGACCACTTTCAGCTGCAACAGGAGGCGGATCGTCTGGCGAGCAAGGTACTCCTCGATCCAAGTGACGATTCAGGGCAGCGAGCGTGAAAGTGTGAGTGCACAAAGGACACTGCACCCTCTCACTGGCGTCAGCTTCAGGAGGGGCTTTAGCCGGGGACTTCTGCGAAGAACTGCCACGCTTGCTGGGTGATGCGTGATTCGAGGGCACATAAGACACGTCCCCGTCATCGTCATCGGAGACGACGACGTACTCTGGCTTGGAGGATGGACCAGCAGGATTCGTCTCTTGCCTTCGTGATGATGATCTCGTCTGACGCAGGGAGCTGTTGGGTGGTGAGAGAGCGGTCGGAGAACTCGAGGTAGACGTATTCGGCTCTTCGCTCGCTTTGCGTTTGAGGCCGCGAGGCGGAGCAGGTCCTGACTTGGCTTCTTCTGCAGCGGCTTTGCGTGCGGTCTGCAAGTCGTAAAGCCGCGCCCTAGTATGAGGGGAGAGTCAGATGCACGTCGCTGATCCACCAATCGTGCCCAATCAGCAAAGCTTACCTAGCATCCCTCCAAGCTTCGGCCGCCGTCTCGAGGGCAATCTGTGGTGTCAGATGAGAGTCCTGCGCCTTTGCTCTGCACTTTGGGCATTCCTGTCCTCCTGCGCCACCTTGATTGATGGCGTTGCGCACGCATGTCGAGCAAAACGTGTGGCCGCAGCGCAACGAGACGGGAGCTCTGAAAACATCCTGCGCACAGCGAGCGAGGCGTTCGTGGGTCAGCATACGTGCCAGAGCATTGTTCCCAGCCGCAAGGTACACCGCCACCTGTCGCGATTGTGCGAAACGAATGGACTCCGTCCCGACGCGGAGCTCGTCAAGAGACGTGAGCACTCGTGAAAGTGCTCACAAAGCAAAGCTCGCACCGCAAAGCGGCATCCAGAGGCTTGAGATAGGAAAAGTCATCCTCCCAATCTGCTGGATCGTCGGCAGCGTTGAGATCCCATCTCGGCGCGGCAGAGGTGGAGGCGGAGGCGGAGGCAAAGTTGAGAGGCATCGAGTGAGGGCACAGGAGGCGGGTTCCGACGCTGTCGTACACGTCTTGTGCGCTTCGTAGCCGTAGCCGAGGATGCTCGCTGGAGCGAAATGAGAGACCTGATTTGTAGCAAATGGATGCCGATTGGTGGTTGTCGTTGTACAGAGACAGGAAGTGTGGACAAAGACGTAACAATCAGAATCTTGAATGCTGCGCGCCATGCGATGTTCACGCTACTCGCACTGATTGATGACAAAAATGCGGCGGCGGCTGTGAAATTGGATGAGCACGCGTCGCGCTTCATCGCGTGCTGCTGCTGCTGCTGCTGCTGCACAATTCACTATTCTGATTCAATTACTTATTCACGATTTTGCTTACCAGCATCCGATCGGCCCTTGTGCACATACGGGTACACATACACAGTCACAGTCACAGTCACAGTCACAGTCACAGTCACAGTCACAGTCACAGTCACAGTCACCGTCACAGTGGTGAGTAGCTGTGCTGATTCGTGAATGCTTACGTTGAATGCTGTGTGTGCTGCTTGTGTGTATTCAGTTGCTTGTCCCCATCCACCTCAGCGATTTTCTTCTCGAGTACGGCCTCTTATTCAATTCGAGCTCAGCATTTGTTCACCATCCACCACACCTTGCAGTCCAAGCGCACCGTACCCGTCGTCATCGCGCCCACGCCCCTCATTCGGCTCGTATTGGGGAAATGTGCGCTCGAGTGATGAAAAGGCAACGCAGAGAGGAGGACTTTAATCCCAGCTCTTCTGCAACTTCCTCCGCTGGCAAGCCCAAGCACCTGGGAGGCAAGGCGAGCTCTGCATTCTGGGAAGATGATGAAGATGAAGATGCGGAATTGCGAGAGAACAATGATGATGCTCATTGGGAAGGGCGTGGAGGAGAGTTCGGTCATCAAGCTTTGCCAGTGGGTGACCTCTCTGCAGATTTTGACGGCGTGCCCACGGACGGCGAGCAGTACTTGGCCGTGGTCAGGCGAGAAGCCGAACAGCACGGAAGAGCAGGCGGTAAGCGCCAGAATGAGTTCAGCAAGCAAGTCGCAGGGCCTGCACCTCCGAAAGAGCTCTTGTCTTCACCACAAGATCTGGACGTCAGGGTCCAGACGTCTGAAATCACGTCGAATCCTGCTATTCCCTCGACGCGATGGCGTGCAACTTACATAGATCGCTTCAAAGCGCTACGAGAAGTGAGTGTCTAGGCTGCTTTCAAAGGTCAAGCGTCTCACCATGTCCGCTTTGTGCTCTATGCTGAGTCTGCACCTTCCGTCCGCCGCTTTCCGCCAAAAGGCGGTCTCGACCACGCCGACGCGACCCATCACCAATCCCAATTTTGGCAAGTTGCCGCAGAAGGGCCGGGTGGATCAATGGTACGAATTTGTGCACCGACGAGCGATACCCAATGGCGTGCGCATAGAGGTGGACGGGGATGATTGGGAAGCTAGCAATTATGCCACGCACGAGAGTCAAAGGCAGAGAGAGCAAGCGCAGACCCGACTGGACCCCACCAGGAGATACTCAAATGGAATCGACGACGTCGGAGGGCACATCCTGCCCAGAGAACCTAGCGCTTCATTAATGAAGCGACTTCAGTCGGTGAGCTCACTTTGTCACTCGGGAAAACATTTTGTCGCGCCATTTACGCCCATTGCTTTGACTCGTCGTGTGCGACAACGCAGTATCACATTCTGCAACTGTTGACCATTTTCCCATACTGGTTCAATTTACCTCTCACCGCCAACGCATCGAACGAAGACGTTTCCAGCGTGAACGCGCCTCAAGCACTTCATCAGCTCTATGCCAAATGGATCTTCTCTCTTCTGGCATTCCTCGACCACAGGCTCACTTCGGACGAGATCAGCATTCTGCGAACGTTGGCAAGGGCTTGTATCGCAGCTGTTGCTCTTCATCGAGCTAAGCGCGCAGCAAAAGCCAAGCGGCAAAAATCAGCATCACTCGCAGTCGCAGGCACAAGGGAAGAAGAGCAGCAGCGGATGGAAGGGGAAGAGGGTGCTTGGTGCGTCGTGGCGGCAGTGGTGGGTGTTTGGGGACAACAAGATCTCTGGGATGATGCGCTGGCCATTTTGAAAGATGCCAGTGCTGGTGATGGCGGCGGAGACGATGTGGGTATGGAGCTGGATTACAACAACGAGGTAGACTCGCTCAGTTGATGAGCAACTTGCAAGAGCCACTGCTTCCACCTAGGATTCGGCAGACCGCTCACGCAATAACATTCCTGGTAGACTTTGACATCGTGCCCCTATAGTGACCTCTGAGTGCTGGGCCGATGCATCTTGGCACGCAAAATGCGTGCGTGATTCGCTGATGAGATGCGGAGTCAATTACATTTAATGTGATGTTGAAATAGCGAGGGAGTTCGAATACTGTACATTGTGTAGTGAAAGTTGGAATCGGAACAAGACATTTGCACACTGGAGCCCAAGCGGCTTGCTTCCTGCCGACTCAATCTTCTTCGCCTGTGGATCGCATCGATAAGGGCTGGATTGTCAGCCTTCACACGGGCGTCGCAACCAAGTCGCACATACTAACCCTCAAGAGCGTCGGGTAAGCGAATACGACCGTCACGATGCCACCATCTCCACAGTCCGAACCCCATCCCAGTCAGAACACAGCCCACCATGATGACGGTAAGCACGATCCAGCCCCCTGTCGTGGTGCAAAAGTTGCTCCGCAGCGTGAGACAAGGAAGTTCGAGGGACCAGGCCGAGCAAATGTTCACTTACAACTGTAGAACCACCCAGGCTCGTAAGGTTGCAGTACAGCGTCGAGAGTGAGGACTCCGCCAATGCTGCGAGAGTTCCATGCCTCCTGTCCATCGATGGGCGTAGGCAGACGGCTTCGTCCTCTTCTCTTGCTCAACAAGCCCTTGCCCCTATCATTTTCTTGAGCCGAATCAGCATCCGCTCTGGTGGATGACAAGGACTCTCTGCCAAAGCTGAGGACATTGGCAGAATGCTGTCTATGGTCATTGCCGCGCGAGCCTTGCACACCCACGACCCAACCTAGACCCTTGTTCAGATCCGGAGCACCGCCATCATCATTCTTCTCTGCGTGCTTTTCCTTCCTGAAGCCTAGCTTGCCGTACCTGCTAGCTCCACCGAGACTCCGATCGAGCAAAGACGTAAAGCCAAAGTCGTTGCTTAGCGCGATTGGTAGTCGGTCTGATGTTCCTCCTGGCAGCATGACGTCCGCAGGAGAGGGGATGATGTGCAGTTGCACAAGCTCCCTCAAGGCTTCGCGGTCTTCCAAGTAGTAGGTCAAATTGACTCTGGCAAATGCTGCGTCAGTCGGGACAAGCACCACATAAGATTGGCCACCATCAGCGAAGAGGTTGTGTCGCTTGCGATGACGCTTGCGTTCTCCTTTCTTGCCCCCATTTCCTTGCACAGCAGCAGAGTTGCGTTCGAGTTCTGCAGCTGCTTCAGGGCTTGTCGGGGCTGTGCCGTTGAGTATCCAGCCGTAGCCGGCTTCTTCAATGAGACTCATCATCGTCTGCGCTTTGGCACCTGTCATCAGCTTGCGAATCGTCAGGTCTAGCGTGGGAGGTAGCTCGACTTGGTCGATCTCGTGCAAGACGCCAGTGCTTGTGAGAAGGTCACCCTGCAGCACCCTCGCATCGCGACCTTCCGTCCCTCGTCGAAGCTCAATGGTGCCATTCTCCGACTGTCCGGCCCAGATAGGGCTACCTTCAAGCGTGGGATACTTCTTTGCCCCTTTCACGAAATCCTGCACGTAGACGACTCGGTCCACAGCGTGATATTCGACCACCGAGCGCAATTCTGCGCGAGGTCCCTCACGCGGAAGCAAGAGGTAGTTCATGGCCAAGCCGAGGGCAGAAAAGGCGTCGTTGTGAGGCACAAAATAAGTGATCCCTGGAGCTCTCTTGATGGGCTTGTCCAACTCGGCGCTGAATACGGTTGCGACGAATGTCGACAGAGTCAAGGATGAGACGGCCGTTTGAATCGGATTGAGCGGAACTTGGAGCAGCTGCGAGATGAGGTAGATGATACTGCCTCCTACCTCGACCGGCTTCGCAATGACATTCGCGTCGCCAAACGCCACATCACCGTTGCCTTGACGATCCTTCTCTTGACGCGGATCTTCGGCTACTTCGACAGCGACGCGTTGTCTTCCGAACTTGAGCTTCCAATCTCGAAGCTCGGTTCCGATGAGCATTCCGTCTTGCAAAGATTTCGGCGTCAGTCGTCCAGGGGCGATATGGTAACGCAACAGTTCTTCCAGCTTCGTCCCGTTGATCCCGGCTTGTAGTACATGGTCTTCGTCGAGATGCAATGTAGCCAAGTGGCTGGGCACTCCCCACCGCTGCTCAGCGTACTCAGCGTCCACCGCGCCACTGCTGCCGTCGGTCGGGGCACCGCGCTCGATCCACTCATCCAGCACATCGTCGCGAGGAGCCATGAATGTCCAGGTGGCATTCGTGCCCTCTCCATCTGGATCGCGGATGTCATTGTCGATGTATGCCGACAGACCTGCATTGTGGACGAGGCTGACAAAGCGAGTGCAATTGAGAGCCAGCAGTGTGCGTTCGATATTCATGCCAAATGTTCCTCCTGGCAGCAGCAGATCATCCACGATGTGCACGACACCTGGCGTCCGAAGCGGTGTCAGGCAGTGGAGCAGGCTGGATAACATCGTCGCCATCTGCGGAAGTCACGCATTGGAACTCACCATTCTCGATTAGGATGTCTTCTTCGACTAGTGTTGCATTTCCGACCGTGACGGTTCCATTGCTCGCCGTGCTGACGGGTACTTGCCCGCCTAGGATGGTCGTGACTGAAGTACGAAGTACTGACGCACATTAGAATTGACTGGGCACTGGCGCTACAGATGACTGTTTTCGCATCACTCACTGTTCGTCCCGGACTTCCTAAGTCGTTCAGCGTACCCAATCCGACCTTCGCCCACACCTATGCCGCTCATGTGCCAGCCGATCAGCTTGACCCGGTCCTGCGCTGCAAGATCAGTAGCGCCAGTCAGAAAGGTGCGCTCCAGCTCCGAGAGCTTGCCGAAAGCTGCAGCAT
Source organism: Ceraceosorus bombacis (assembly GCA_900000165.1). NCBI lineage: Eukaryota > Fungi > Basidiomycota > Exobasidiomycetes > Ceraceosorales > Ceraceosoraceae > Ceraceosorus > Ceraceosorus bombacis. The sequence goes on along the minus strand of CCYA01000389.1, from coordinate 529,596 downwards.
TGGGTAAGAAAAAGGTGGTGTGAGGTGCTTCGGAAAGAGTGCTGAGCAGCGCAGCACTGCTGAGATTCGTGAGGTGCTGAAGCGCAGGATGCGCGGACAGTAGTGTCTCTGATTCGAAAGTAAACTGAAAGTCAGATGTTTCGGTGCGGTGCAGTTGATCAAGAGCAGTGCTCACCGAAATCTGGCGGAAGCTCGAGGACACCATCAATGGAGAATATGACACCAGCGGAGCTATTGCGATTTGTATTGAACACTTTCGCACCGCTCTCCTTTCCAGTAACGTCGGTGCCCACCCACAATGAGTCCTGCTCTCCCTTTTCGGCCCGCTTAGCCATCCTCAACCGCTGACCCTCGCCGCCCAGCAGCCAACCGTTGTCCTCTGAGCCGGGGCTGGAAGGCGGGTGGGGCACTGTACCAGGTCGAGTGTGTAGTGTGGTGCTTGAGGGGCGATGAAGTGTCTCCAGCATTTGTGCTGCACCCTTGTTGTCCTCGAATGTGGCAGCATCCCGTGCCACTACAACCCCCTCGGACACATCGAGAGGCAACGTATAGTTGATCATGTGGTAGAGAAGCTGAGCACGCAGTGCAGCTTCAATGTTGTCGACCTTCAACCATGCTTGGCCCGTGCCCGAAAAGCCAGTGACGGGTAAATGCAGCTCGGCTCCGCTCATGGCTGGGTGCGGTGGTGAGAGCCCCTCTTGCTCCGAGTCGTGCGTCGCCAGATCGACAGCCCACTCCCAAACACTCTTTGCAGAGCGTGGATATGCCCAAGCAGGACTGAGCAGCTCTACACCATCCTCGTCCTCGTACATCTGCTCTGGCGCTTGGAAATGGAGACTGTGCGCAGATGCCAATCGTTTGGCTTGCTCAGCATCCCGCTTGCGTTCGATAGCCTCGTCAGTCGGTGCAAAGATCGTCAGCCCTCGGCCATCGTCGAACTCCATCAGACGGTTGAGCGTAGGAAGAAGCCTGGTTCGCTGCAGCATGCGCAGTAGCAGCGTGTGCTCGGTGGAGTCTGCCAAGACGTCGATCAAGTTGTAGCTTGTGCTGCTGCTCGACGCGTCATGCTCTGAGGTAGGACTGGCTACGAGGGCGGCACAGCCAAGTATGCTGGACACGACGCATAGCAGGAGAGAGATCACGACGGTGAACGACGCATTTGGAAACCGTCGGCGTTGCTTGACGACCAGCAACGTCATGACAGACCGGCGAGTTGGGGGAAGGTGAAGTGAGGTGAGGTGAGGTGTGTGGCTGAGGTCGGATTCAGAGTTGCGACGCCGGTGGAGATCGCAAACGATGACCTTTGGTGAGAAAAGTGACGCTCGTCTCGGGTGCGAGCATCAAGGATGAGGGATGGATGCGCTGATGTCTTTCTAGGGAAGCGGTGGACAGGTCGAAGTCACGATTGTCAAGCCCCGCTGGCTGATCATGCGTCATCGATCAGGAATCGTGGTTGTGATTGCTGCGCAGCTCATGTGAATGTGGCTGCATGTACGGTATGCATGTGTAGGCACGGCTGGCGCATCGCAGGCCACACCGCTGTGCACCTGCTGCACACCGCATGTGCGGCCATATATATATATACATAGAGGCACTCTGACTTTACAAATTAAAGGGACAGTTACGAGTTGGCAGGCAGCTATTAAAATCGTTGACAAAGAATCACGAATACGTCTGCACGTTTGAGTGTAGCGGATGCGCGGCCGGCCGGCCGTCTGCGCTCGTGCTGCTGTGCACCTCGATCCGCTGCTGTTGCCTCCACACTGGTGACTGTTGTGAGTGGGAGTCGTTGGTTGAGTGACCGTCCTCGTAAAGACTCGTGACGGTGACTGTGACTCTTCGAGTACAGAAGACTCGCACCTCTACATGCCTTCGCAACCTCGCCTCTCATCCTCTCTCGCTTCGCATGTGGTAGCGCGGGTCGCTGTTGTCAAATTGTCGGCACGCAATGCTGGCAACACCATCCCGCCTCGCTCGCCGGAACGGCTTCTCTGCTGAGGTCGCGGCGATGCGTCAAGGTCCGGCTTTGAACCTGCCTCTCGCGAGGATCGGGCCGCGCGGGTACTCTATTGGCGCCGCTTTGGGACTCTCCATCATCTCGGCAGGCCCTTTGAGATCTGTGCTCTCGACTCGCACTGCGACACCTGCGAGAGGCCTGGCCAGTTCTTCCTCGCCGTCAGTCGGAGCGGACGGCACAGTCACACTGCCCTCTGCCCTGATCGAGCAAACGTCCTCCTATCCTCTGGTGCCTCTAGATCTCAAGCTCGAACCCGACGAGCGGCTGGGCTTCTTGTACTTTGATACCATGTTCCCAATCGAACTCAACGTCACGGACCCACGGCGATATTTGGTCAGCGTCCAAGGAGAGGCGCTACTACAAAGACTGCAGAACAGTCTGCCTGCTTCTGAGGAAGTGGGCTACGCCTTCAGCATTGTCGGCGTCGAGTCTAGGTGAGCTGGGAGGATGTATCGAGAGCTTGTACTCAAGATTTTGCTGGATTATAGATTGACACTCCTTTCCCGCCTGGACCGGTCTATGAAGAGCAAAAGATGGAGGAGCTTTTCTCAGCTTCAAGTACAAGGCGTCTGGCGAAGATGAGGCAAAAGTGCTGAACATCATAGAGACGCGACTCAAGCAGGGAGTCAAGTCAGTGTACGCTCCCAGCATGCTACTCGTGGCTTCTTGGGCGCGGCCACCTTCCGTCCATGTGGTACGAGGTCAGCCTTGGAGGGAGGATCTCGCTCGATTTCCGGCGCGTCAGATCCGCATCGAGTTTGAAGGCGGGCCGGCCCCCGACGAGCAGACACTCTGGGAGACGTTGAGACCCTACGGAAGGCTGCTCAGCCTCAAAGTCGACAAGAAAGAGGGATCCGCCATTGCTGGCTTCTCGACCATGAGAGGAGCAACGAGCGCTAGGAATTGCGCACATGGAGCAACTTTGAGCAGCGGGGCGAAGCTGATCATCAATTATCAGCCCGCATTCCGCGCTCACAAGGCGTGGGAATGGATTTCTAGTCATCCGCGTATCGTGCTACCTTTCCTCGCGCTTACACTTGGCACGATCACGTACTCCGTCTTCAACCCTGTCAGGGAATTTTTCGTTGAGCGGGAACTGGACGGGTCGTTCCGATTGGAAGACTATCGGCTATACACGTGGTTGAAGACCAATACTCTCGAGCTATTCAATCGCTGCGAAGGTGCGGAAGGTGGTAACGCGTGGTGGGAACGTGGCAAGTCGGTCGAAGAGATCAGAGGCTGGCTGCGAGAGACTCCTTCGACATTTATCACTATCGCAGGTCCTCGAGGGTCGGGCAAGCATCAATTGCTGGACGGTGTGCTTACGAAGGAGGTATCGCACTTGCGGATCAACTGCGAAGCTATTGCCAGGGCGGCAAAGACGGACTCGGCCCTGATAGGGGCTCTAGCAAACGAGCTGGGCTATTGGCCAGTCTTCAGCTGGATCAGCTCCGTAAACAACCTGATCGATATCGGAGCACAGGGTCTCATAGGCAGCAAGGAACCCATCTTTGCCACGCCTGTGGATGCACAGCTGAGGCAGGTCTTGGAGACGGCTACAGCAGCTTTGATGCACACCAACTCGAACAAACAAAAAGCTAAAGCAAAGGAAGAGAAACGTCGATTGGCCAAGAAAGTGTCACCGGACGAGCAGAGCAAAGTGCAGCAGACCGCATCCTCGGACGGCGAGTTTGATGCTCCTGTAGTGAGTGGCTGCCGAATGTCTCCGCAGATAGACACCACTGCTGACTGTCCGAGCTCTGCATCGCTAGATCGTTCTTGACGGCTTCTGCCACAAGGGACTCAAGAACGAGATGGTGTGGGATGTGCTTGCTGCTTGGAGCGCGGAGTTGACGCAGGTACGTCACGTCAATCCTTCGGTGCTCGAAAGACTTCTTTTGCGCTCGATCATTGACTCGTGCATGCCTTGCGTCCCAGTCCCACATTGCTCACGTCATCTTCGTCAGCGACAACCCCGTCGCGCAAGGCAAGACATTGGGGCGCGCCTTGCCGAATGTCCCATTCCAATCTGTGGTTTTGGCGGATGCAGACCAAGAAAGAGCGCAAGAGTACGTTCGCAAGAAGCTCGAAGCTCTGCAGCTTGCCACTCCTAGTCCTGCTCCGGACACACCGGGCTATTCGCCCGCTGTCAGAGGCGCGGAGCTAGATCAGGCGACCGTGCGGTCCATCGATGTGTTGGGCGGACGGATGCAGGATCTCGAAGCTCTTACCGAAAAGCTTGGACTTGGTCAGAATGTTCCGGACGCAGGTGAGCACGCGCTGAGAAATATAGACGTCTGTTCCCAACGCTGATTCAGGCACACTCCATGATCGCAATAGTCGAGGACATTGTCACGCGAACAGTTGTTGAGCTTCGGAAGAACGCGTTTGGGGATGACTTGGAAGATGCCAAGTCTTTGCCCTGGAAGCGAGGTCAAGCATGGACCATCGTTGAGCAGCTCTCTAAGGGAGACGAGGTGAGTCGATTACATCGGCATCTTGGTATCGCCATGACTCTTTCGCTCACCAGCTCCTCGATGCTCCAGCTTGCATATTACGGTCTCTTGCATGACGCTTTCAAGGGCGACGAGGCTGCTGTCAAGGCTCTGGAGCAAGCTGAGATCATCTCTGTCAAGCATGCGGACGGTAGACCATCAAGTATTCGAGCAGGCAGGCCGGTGTTGCGAGAGGCTATGCGTAGGCTCGTCTCAGAGGAAGTCTTTGCGAACACCCAGCGATTGCTCAGCGCCAACGAAGGCATTGAAAGGTGAGTGCCTGTAGCTGCGGAGCTCGCTTGAGCTTACGCTGCCAGCCATCTCACGCCTATTTTTGCTTTGCAACAAACAGCACTGAGAAGCTAGTTCGCGACGTCGAGAAGGAGTTGACCGAACTGTCGGCGCTAGGCAGCGCCGGAAGTGGCGCGACGAGGAGGAGGATGGAGTACTTGCTGACGAAGCTGAACGTGCACCAAACAAAGATTGACACGCTCGACGCTTTGGCAGAAAGTCTCAAAAAGCAACTGAATCAGACCACGGGCTGAAGCGAATCAGTCGTATACTGGCTTGCTTACCTTTGCAAGCAGACCTGACCGTGCTCGACACCCTGCTTTGTTTCTGAATGCCTGCACACCACTCTTTGCTGCAATCAATGGACTTGACTTGTGGTCGTCGCGAGACCGTGCCCTTCCCAGTGTGCGCGCCGTGACCGAAGGACTTTGGGCCGGCGCCGCCTATTGCCAGGATTGCCCCACTGGCCTGCACCGATCGGCAGGAGGTGGGTCAGAGACCGGGTCCGAAACAGATCAAGATTCAACATTAGGCTCTTCCACAAACAGACGGCCAGTCGAGCAGTCACGTGCACTCGACGCATCTTTTCGCGCTCCACGAACAACATCGGCTCCGCGCATGATGGGCCGTGTGCCGTGTGACGGCGCAGGGTGTACAATCACAATGGTGAACATATGCGCCGCTTGTGGAACCCAATGTCTGGTGAGATTGAATCTTGACCAGGAATTGAAAGTCGACATCATCTGTTGCGTGTTGGCGATTCTCCACACCAAACCATCCAGGTCGGAGGGGCGGTGGACCGCGGAGCGTGGCCGGGCAGATCGGATACCGCACGCAACTCTTTTCGACCTACTGCAGCCAGTCTTTTGCTCCTACATCTTGGCCGCGCCCGACAGAGGCCCAGCGGACATCGTTTGTGATCGTTAAGATCGAGCAGATGCCTCGCTATCGGTCAAGCATGACACCCACACCTACTGTACACAGTCTGAGTGCTGTACCGGACACCAGTTTCGAGTGCACAGGTTGAGCCGCCGGCTGCATGGGCCTCGAACAGACCGATCACGCCGTGTCTTCTATATACATGTCACGCTCTCACCGCGCTGCTGATACGCTGCCCGCGCGCGCATCCACCTATGCACATCTACAGTAGACTCTTATTGACTTGACTGCAGCAGAGCGAGGAGGCCTGGCGGCCTGGCGGCGGGATGCAGTCACAGTGCGGCTTCCGGCTACCAACGGTCATATTATCAGCCGATTCTGGTTCACGCGGTATTTGTACGCTAAAGCCACCCACCTCATCTGCTGCTCGATTCTCATTGAAAGCAGAATCACACGAAATTTGACTCATTGACTCACAGGCTGCATGCTCATCTCTTTCTCAGCCCACAAACGTCGTCATTACGATTAGATCTGACAGCAAACTGCCCCACCTGCTTCCGGACCACCAGCACCAGCACTAAATCTCGTGTCTTGATCTGCTGCACAAGTGGCACTGCGAACATCATCTCGACAGAAACCCATAGTCCGCCAACATCATGGTCAGCTTTTACGATCTCAAAGCAGAGAGGCCCAAGGGCGATGCTCTCGACTTCAACGAGCTGAAGGGCAAGGTCGTCCTGATTGTGAACACTGCTAGCAAGTGCGGCTTCACACCTCAGTGTGAGTGGGCAGAATGTCTTTCAGCAGCCCTTCGGTCGAGTGTCGTAGCCAGGGCAGGAACGCGGGATGGAGACGTGCAGACGACAAGAGGTGGCGATCGCGGATCGCATTGAGCCATCATTCCGCGGAGCTTTCGGCACGTTGGAGGTCAAGCAGCGTCCAGGATGCTCAGACACCTGACAAAGCGCGCTGCTTTATCATCTGAGTGCTTCCTGGCGAGGACTGGTGCAGGTCCCAACATCCGTCGGCGATACACTACGAACGCCACGTGGCTGACACTCTTGCACATCAAATCGGCAGTCGAAGAACTCGAAGACTTGAACAAGAAGTACAAGGACCAGGGTTTGCGCATCATTGGCTGTGAGTGCTTATGAGGAAGCAACGAAGCCTGGCAGCGCCGAACAGCCTGACGCTTACGATCTGAATTTGCCTCGCTGCCCTTCAGTCCCTTGCAATCAATTCGCGAATCAAGATCCAGCCGATGACGAGGGTATTGGCGCATTTTGTGTCAAGGTGAGCGTTGCGATGCGACGTCGAACAGACAAGGATAAGCCAGAGATGGAGATGCCGCATACGTAGTAGTAAGAAAGCCAGGAGAAAGGCGGTGCGCGCTGGTACAAGCGCACAGATGTGGAGAGCTGAGATGCCAAGCTCAAGCTTCGACACGGGAGGACTTCGGGTCTAGCCTCTGACATTGGAGAGAGCGAGTTTCCGATCGACAAACGCAGAGCGCGCTGAGGTGATGCAACGGGCGCGCTTGTGGCAAGCGAAAGCGCCGAGCATCATTGTGACGCAGGTGCTGAGTCGCTGCTTCAAAGCCAAGGTGTGGTGCGCGGGCGTGCTGAGTGGCGGTGTTGCGGATTGCCGGGAACCTCTCTCTGCGCGGCATGCTCCGTAAAGCATCGCCGCTTCCTAACCTTTTGCGCTGCACAGTGCTGAAGTTCCAACCTCTCTACACGCCTGATCCACCTTTCAGAACTACGGCGTCTCCTTTGACATCATGGCCAAGTCGGATGTGAACGGCGCCAACACCAACGAGGTTTTCAAGTATCTCAAGAGTGAGAAGTCTGGCCTCCTCGGCACCCAGGGCATCAAGTGGAACTTCACCAGTGAGTCAGAACCAGCAACCCCCGCTGCGCTGCGCTTCGACATTGACAAAGCCCGCGCTTCATCGGTGCAGAGTTCCTGATCAACAAGGAGGGCAAGGTCGTCGAGCGGTACTCTCCCACTGCTAAGCCGAGCAGCATCGCGCCTCAAATTGAGAAGCTGCTGGCTGCCTAATTTGCGAATCGGCGGTCGGCGCACGCCAATCTCAGCGCCAGAGTCTTCGGCTCGGACTCCTTCGTCATGATACCGCCACACTTTTGCCGTTCGGAGCGCTCGTGTTCCCGCACCTGCTTATGTGCCCATTGATGAGTTTTTGCTACCGCCAATGGCATGATCGCTACCGGTGGCTGTGCTACGGACCCGCAGACGTGTTCGTGGATGGTCTCGGGCAGGTAGGTTCGCAATACTCACAGGTATCCCGCAGTGCGTTGAGCTCGGTGGCGAGTCCTGTGGCAAAGCACATAGAAACCCGCTCTCGCCACACTTTCCATGGCGTCACCGACAGCTTAAGAGCAAGCTCCCAAAATTTGCCCGCCTCTCGCCTTGCGACACTGATCCCTAACTTTCTCTCGAAGCTGGTCTTCCCCGTCGAGCTCGTTTGTGTGCGAGCCAATCGATACGGTGCGGTGCGCATTGCAGCTTCCCTGCCACGCATCTCTCTTCTCATCTTGCTATCTGGGATTCACTGCCATTCGGATTTCAGCTGATACTCTGCGGCTCGGTGCAGCCCCGTCCACGTCGTCATGTTGGCTAGCGGCCAAATTCGCTTTCTTTTCCTATTGCCTCTGGCAGCGATTTGCGTAGCAGCGGAGCCGAGCCTTTTGGATAGTACCGCAAGGGATGCCTTGCTGCTTCCTCGTTCGATCCCCGATAGGGTGAGTGTGCGAGCCAGAAAAGCTGGGAGCTAGGCGACGAATATCTGAAGGCCCTGTTCCTCTCATTTAGCCTAGATACTTCCGACGTGGACTTGGTAGTCTTCTGAAAAAGGTACGCTCTTGCGGTACACTCTCGTAGTGGGCCAATCGTAGTCCGAATGCTAATACATGATGCGCCCATGCTCTCTTTTCCTCGCATGCCGTGCTGCTCAGTTTAGTTGCTTTGGCTTCTGTAGATCCTCATCAACATCCCCAGTGGCGACTCCGATCCGTTCGATTCAGCCGCAGTCTCAAAGCATCGTTGGTACAAACATGTTTAACCAGATGGAAAGGCAGAATCCACACTATACGAATCCCAACTACCTGGGCGACAATCGTCTGCCTCCAGGAACTATCCTCTCGCCGACTAGGCACCTGAGGAACGCCGAGCCACGTCCGCTAGTGCCTGCTGATCCACGGCTCAATGCGCGTCACGTTGCTGATGCTGGTCAGATCGTACGCCAGCTCGCGTCGAGAGGTTTTGGCTCGGGTTTTCTGAAGAAGGTGCGTGGCACGCTTTTCGAAAGCGACGCTGGGCGGAGACCATTCGCTACAAGAGTCACTTACCGCTTCCCGTGTATATACAGCTCACGTGCATTGGGCAAGGGTGCCATGGGATCGAAGCCGCTGAATCCGCAGGACAGCACAGCGTGTCGCAACATCACACCGGGATTGGATACGGTCGCGACACTGGTCCTCTCTCGCCGCCCCGGCATCATGTGACAGACATGGCGCAAGTGGACATGCCCCTGCGCGGCACGGCATGGCAGAACCTCTCTCCCTCCAGACAAAAAAAGATCTTGGGCAGTAGCTCGAGCAGTGCTGCGCACCATGCTCACACTGGTGACACCACCGCTGTCGATCAACCGCTCGGTAGTGTGCCGTGGTTCGCTCTCTCAAAGACGAAGCAGGACCAAATCTTGTACGCTGGTCCAAAGGGAGGCAGGACGGAGACGGGATCAAAAGGTAGGCATTGCCCTTAGTCGCCAGCTGAGCTACCAAGTGACGATCTCTAGCTGCGTGGACGAGCCGAGAGAGTAACGACTGACGATCTCCTCTGTACAATTCGTTCACAGGTCTCAAGTCCGCTCTGAAACCTTCAGGCTCGTCTGGAGAGGGAAAAAGAGTCAGATTCAGTCTTGACAAGGGAAAACGTGCCGACGGGCCGTCCAAAATTGCCCGTAGCCCAACTCCTTATCCGGAAGAATTCCACGACCTGGTGTGATGGTTCTGGATGCAGGTCGCTGTGTCCAGGTCGTGCTTCAGCACTCTCCAGGGCGCTGTTGCAGCTCGTCGAGGAGCTTGGTGATTCCAGCTCTGATCTTAAATCACACGTGTATCTACGGCCGAGGTGGGCAATGCTCAAGAAGAGATCAAGCTTCACCTTGTGCGCGTGAGGCAGCAGTAACCGTGTCGATGAGCACGCACGACAGGCTTTGAAAGCGAAACCAAATGTGCCTTTGCTCTGCTTGGCCTGCACTCTGGGACATTTCGCTCGCCTGCCTGTAAAGTTTCTCTGAGTCGTGGTGTTGGTCGGCCTGCAAGGTGGGCGCTCCCTTGGCACCAGCAAACCAATTGTGTGGGCAGCTCACGGCGGAATCTGGACAGCCGCTGAGACTAAGCTCCACGAAGCTCAAGTTGGGGTGTTTGTCCACCGGATCTAACCCTGAAAGTGCTACCATATCACAGATTTGTGCAACAGCTCACGATTGCACGATGATCGTCCAATTGGCCGGATGGATGATGTGATTGGCCCGATCGGTGATCAGGCCCTCCGTAGCATGATCAGACGGTCCAACTTTTGGGTCGAGGTTTTATTTTGACTCCTGGGTTTGTCACGCAGCAAGGAGCCCCACGAAGATGAGATGATGAACGTGAATTCAGCAAAGCTCGCGCTCCCAAGACAGGACGCAGAGGCGAAAAACGAGCTTTACTTGTGTGTGTTTGAACGTCGACAGCATGTGTTCACTGACTCATCAAGCGATATGTGGGTCTCGAACGCGGCTGAGCGCAAGGGGCTTTGGTCGTGACGGGCCTGGCGCATCGGCGCTGCTTAATGCACCGCTCCTTTGCCATCGCGCCCGCACGTCTCCTTCTTGCTTTGCACGACTTGACGAGGACGACGACTTGCCTTTCTGCTCAAAGCGCCTGTTTGGCGATGGTTGACTTTGTCACAGCCTGACTTTATGAGAAGCTCTGTGCTTATATCTGTGCTGGTGATGCCGCTGCAGCCAAGGAAGCTGGGGCCACCCGTCCGCCGTTCGGCGCCTGATGGGTGCAGCCGCGATCCCCAGACCTCTGCATGCATGCGCGGCCTGATGCTCCAATCAGAATGAAATGCTGCAGCTTCTCCAGCCAGCTTCTTCGGGCATATCTTCCGTTTGCCTGCAGAAGGCTGCTTGCTGGGTTACCCGTTCGATGCCGTGCATTTCTGACTGCGTCCCCATCATGCAGGGTTGGCTTGTCTACGGGTACAGGAGCGGTAGAGCACACGTGTGTCTCCGCCATGCAAGGACGACTCAGCGGCTTCACGCTTTTTGGTTTTTTCATGCCTCTGCCTCTTTGCCGCATGCGCGCTTACCGCAGGGTTCTCTGGTCACTTGCAGTACTCTTTCCTGCGATGAGCTCGATTTCCGCAAGCCCCACAATTGGACCCTTGATAGGGGTGGTGCTCCGCCGTCCGCCCATCGCTACATTTGCTGACATACGATGATGAGATGACTGATGATGCCGCACGCGATCCGACGCTCCAAATGAAGAGCAAGGTGAGATGGGCGAGAGCGAGGAAGCACTCGTGAACTGTGCAAGTGAAGAGTTCTATTCACGATTATATATCTGCTCATATGGACCGCGCCGAACTGTTGGGATGCGAATTTCGTTCCTAAGATGAGGGGAATGGCGCCCACACTTGCCCGCGAGCTGGGCGCGGGCAAATCACGAATGCGAAACTTGGCGCAGAAACAGACTCACTATCAGCAGCACTCACACTGCTGGGATGCCACACGTTGGCCACCGACGCCT